>JAHHFK020001243.1:0-317185 GCA_024533555.2 Aedes koreicus | reverse complement strand
ATGCAGCTCCACCTAATAGCAAGATCAAATTGAGCCACCGATCTGAATTCACAATATCGCTGTATGAAGGGCCAAAAACGGAGGGGTGGACCCGTAAGCAGAGACACTCACGCGAAATCCACGGGAAATTAAGAATCTCCTTCCAACGATACGATCAAACCATTCGAATAACCCAATTCGCAATACTTATTAAGCTTTCTACAGGATGGCTTGTTAAGAAGGGCGCGCCACTCTCACTGAAATTGTTGGAGTAGAATTCGCAGCATCACAATCGAATCGGTAGGATAAAGAAAATGATAATGCTCGTTCCCTCCTAGACTCAGGCAGTCAATCCAAACCATCGTCCAGTTTCAGCTTGCATGATACCCTGATGCTCCCTCCCAACCCAGTATTTATTATATATATAATGTACATAACATGTCATAAAACATAAAACATAAACCATTTAATTATACATGAATCAAAAAAATATGTGTGTATTCATGACATATACATAATCAGCAGAATTGAAGAACATTTATTAATTTTAATAAAATTCTATGATTTAATTTCATAGAAAAACACCTCTAGATACAATGAAATAAAATAACTGTACTATCTCGAATCTATTTCTTTGTAACCTTGAAGCAAATGAAATTTAATTATTATTATTTTTAATCTTTTAGTAAATATTTTTAATATGATTATACTTATACATATATAATGATGATATGATGAAAATAATACGATGTTGTAATAGTATACACATAAAAATTAAATGCAACTATTTGTCTCTTCTGCTGTGATGTTAGATGATTGAAACTCTGAAATGGCGAAAATTTCCAAAGTGATATAATGAAAGAAAATTGATCACCGGACAGCCAAGCAGAATAGCAAAGAAAATTTAAGCAAACAATTAGCCGGAATAAATTTCATATGATTATGATTACTGCCCAAAAAAGGAAGCTTAATAAATCTACAAAAAAAATAACCAGAGAGAAAAGAAAAATGAAACTTGAATTCTCCGATAACTCTTGCTTCCTACTGGGCCCATAAATAATTCTTTATATCTGTGCAATAAAAAATGAGAGATCATCAACAATTTTAGTTTTTGAATTATTAAACTTTTTTGGAAATTTTATTTATTTTTTCCTTATATAAAAACACCATAAAAACCCCTTTCCACACACCGATCCCCCCCCCCCACCCCCCCAAATTAAAAATAAGAAGGTATAATAAAAAAAATTACTTATTTTCCCCCACCACCCCCCAATCACCCCCCCCCCCCCACAACACAACACAAAAAATAATAAACAACACCCCCACCAAATACACCCCCACAATACCCCCTTCCTTCAGTTTCACCCACCCTCCCCCCCCCGCGGGCCCCCCTTTCCCCCCCCCCCAGCCCCCTCCCGCGCACCCCCCCCCCCCCCCTCCGGCTCCCCCCCGCAGGACGGGGCCCCCCCCCTTTCTCCCTTTCCCGATTCGTGTATAAATTCAATCGTATTCAATAAATAAATAAAATAATTATTGTTGAAAAACAAAATTCAAATCTATTATTTTTAATAGTTATCTTTCCTTAATTGAAAATATAATGAATCAGTTAATTTAAGTTCCAATTTCAATTCCAAAATTTCCAAACTTATCAACACTTATGAATAGTTAGCAAAATCAATTTGATTTGAATTATTAAACTTGTTTATATAATTTAAAAAAATATATTCATATATAATGATTTGAAAAATAATTTTGCTAATTGATTGCTTATGAAAAAAATGTATGTTGTAGCAACTATGGTTTTGGCAGCACGGAGTGAGAGTTACCTTACCAAGCGTGCCATCAGAATAATTTATATGTATATAATCAGCCAAAAATAAAGTCAGTCCTCAGTTAGTCTCGTTTGTTACAGACGGTTGTACCTATAGTTCTTTGAGTTGTTAAAACAAATCACAACGTAGGATCGATTGGAGTAAAAGCGCCATCAATGTTTTATTGTATTTTTTTTTTTTGCTTAAATTAATATAGTAATCTATCTTATTTACAACTATTAATTGAAACTATTATTTTTTATTACACATTTAATATAAAATAATAGTTTCATGAATATTTGTGATACATTGAAACTTAGCTTCATTGAACTAAAAACTAAAATTAAATTCAACCCACAAATTTAATGTTAATACAGTGACGGACAATACAATAAGACAAAAACCCGATTTTCATACAAAATGGTCATGTTTCGAGGCTTGTCTTTCAATTTCCCGTGAAGTAATTGAACTGAAATTTTGGCAATAGCCTAGAAATAACCTGAATTTTCATCTTTAATAAATTCATAATTTTCCATTTACCACTTCAGAAACCACAGACAAAACCACCTACGACAAAACAATAAGACTTCCTTTTAATATTCATAGTTTAGGCAATGTTGATGAGTGTGAATTACAATCTATAGTATACTGATATTAAAATGACCCGTGCATCAATAATCAAAATTCAGATCTTCAAATTCGAGCATCCTTTATGGAAATCAAAAAGTGGTCTTATTGTTTTGTCTTATGCGGTGTCTGTAACTTTTAAAGTGGTGAATGAAAAATGATGGATTTAATGCAGATGAGAATTTAGGCTACTTCTGGACCATAGCCGAAATTTCAGCTCAATTGGTTCTCGAGAAAATGAAAGCCAAGCCCCCTAACATGACCATTTTGTATGAAAATCAGGCTTTGGTCTTATTGTAATGTCCGTCACTGTATATTACAGTTATAAAAAAAAAAAACAAAATATATCTGATTTAAATTATTATTATTTGTTTAATATAAATAATTATAACTTGAAATAATAATTTTAAAATTAATGTTTAAATTATTCAATCTTTATTTATTACTTATTAATAAAATAAATTAAGATTCTTAATTTTAATTGTATATTTTCGTTTGAATAATGCAATTGTTAATTTTATTATAAATCTAGGGTTTTATTTTCACTAGGGCGAATCTAACATTGAGAGACTCTCTTTGATTACTTTCTCTTTCATTCATATTTCAATCACCTTTACGGTTTTCATTCTACTATTTGTAGAGTGTGCTAGTCAGCACTGCAGTGTATCGATCTGTACTATAGAATCCCTCGAAAGTTTTATATTAGCGCTGTAACAAATGAAAGAGAGCGAGACCGGAGAGAATCTTTCAATGTTAGATAACCCTAGAAATATAATAAGCATTACAAATAATGCAAATATTATTCAGAAAATTACTGTAATAATAGTTGGTTTTATATGATAAGTTATAATGCAAAATAATAATTAAAATAAATAATTTTAAATTTCATCTTCCCCACACAAACCCTTTCTTATCTTTTCCGGGAAACATAGACTGTGCCTGGGTCAACATTCTGCTCATGAAGTCCAGATCATCGTTGCTTGAATCTGATGATCTTCAACTCCAGCTCGTTCTTAAACACCCTGGACGATTTTCGAACTTTGGCCTTCATTATGGCCCAAAATGTTTCCATCGGACGAATCTCTGGTGAATTTGGGGGGTGTGCGGTTTTTGGTACAAAAACAACGTTATTGTCTCTGTACCAATCCAACGTCGATCGCGAGTAATGGGATGATGCCAGGTCCGGCCAAAATAATGTCTCGCCTCCGTGGGACCACATAAAGGGCAACAGACACTTCTGGAGGCACTCGGTGCGGTAAATTTTGCTGTTGATGGTACCCGTTGTGATGTACGGTTTACTCAGTTTACCGCATTGGCATATGGTCTGCCAGAGCAAGTATTTTTTGGAGAATTTGTCCACTTTCTTCTTCCTTATGTTTTCCGGAACATCAAACCGTGATTTGGCAACGTAGAACTCCAGCCCCGGTATCTGCTTTGCGTCTGCCTTGATGTAGGTTTCGTCTTCCACCTTCCAGACCGCCGCTCGGTTGTCTGGGACTCCTTAAATGATTTTACCACCCGAGACACGAGTTGTATGGGTGATTCCCAGTTGTTTTCCGATCCATCTCATGGTCGCAGACGGATTTTCCATGACGGCGCGGAAAATTCTCCGGCGATTTTCTTCTTGTTTCGATGACATCTCAATAACCACTAAACCGATTGTTATGAAATGAAATGTAAACAATTCACTCCAAACTAGTTATACCCAGATTTTCATCAATTTTTACCCACGGACAAAAAAGTTACACATGGATAAAAATGGTGCATATTTTTCGAGTACAGGCCTTACTTATCCAGCTTTTCTTTTGATTCCTTCGCCGTTTAGCCTCTCAACAAATAATGTTTCATGAGAAAACGAAAATCGTTTTTATCCATATTCAACATGATGCCAAACATGTCAACAACAATCAGCTGTCGGAACACTAAACTAAGGGCAGTATCGCACTGAAATTTGGCGCGTATGTCTAAATATAAACGGACTACAAGGCACTATAACCTTTTTGCAGTAGCATTGCATTTTGGCGGTCAAGGAGGTTACGTTTCACCCCACCTAGTATCTAGTGTTCACATTTTGAAAGAAATATTGAATTTTCTGCGTTATCTAATGCACATAAAGGGAATGCTAGATATGGCATAAATTAATGGAATCTTTCATGTAAATTTAAGAAAAATATCGCTGGAATCAGGTCTGTTGTATGGAAGATTGCAAACAGTGTTGTATACTGTACGAAACATTGCAAACAATTACGTCGTTTACGCTTGCTTTGGCTTGCAATTAAAAGAGGGGAAATTTACGCGTCTGTTAAAATTCATTATTTTTTTGTGTGTAGGTACCAAAACTTTACATCTCCTAGACGTTAAAATATCTGTTTCTAATCATCAATCTTTCAGCTGCGTTTAGTTTTCATGGTAAAAATACTGTAAAAATTAAATATCCGATATCGTATTTTAATGATCTTCATTGATGACATGATCGGCGAGTTTTAATTCTGTAGGGCGGTGGCATAAGCTTGGAATGAGCCGGGGAATAAGAAATAGATGGTGCAGTCCATGAAACAGCAGTCACCAGCTTGAATTCCAAAATGACTTCAGACATCGATATTCAGTCATTCTACGCCGTTTTCGATCCAAAAATATCCATTTGGCAGGGACTTTGATAGTTATTCCCAGTTTTTCTAAAAACCAGAAGCCACCATCTTGGATTCCAAAATGGCGTCAAACATCGACTTACGGCATCTATGTGGCCACCTGTACAACTTTTTCCAAGACGGCATCGTCCTAGATGTCTAGGATCTCGAGATACAGCTTGTACTAGATATTCATATGTATAATTCTGGACTACTTTCCACCAACCGAAAAGCTTTGACCTGCTGATCAACTTTGCTGAAGGCAGTAACTTTCCATATTGCCAGGATCTCGAGATATTCCACGTGCTAACCAACAAACCATGTGGTAATACAAACATTTTGCATGCCAGCTAGCGCCACCTACTGAGCCAATCCCGAATTAATTAGAGTAGCCCTTGTCCTTCCCAATAAATTTACTCATAGCACCATGTTTTTATAAGGTGAAAATTACAAGAATATTACACGTTCAAATTATATTAATTTCATCGGCTACGTGGACCTCCATCCTGATGGGTGAATTTTCAGCCAGTGGTGCAATGTTAAAGCATTCTATAAAATTGAGCGGCACTTCAAAATTGAATAATTTTCTTATTTTATCCCAAATTAAGCACGGTTTGTTTAAAATGTTTCATTAAAGAGTCCCGAAAAAAAATTCTCATAGATTTACAATTAAATGTATTGTAACCGTACAATAGAATCAAGAGTGGCTTTGTTTTGGGTGTACAATTAATAGTATTGTATTCATGTGTGCAAAGTTTTATTGCGATTTGTCAATAGTTTTCAAGATGCATTCGACAATAGGATTTATTGTTTCCACAATAGAATTTAATGTAAATTTAGACATCGACACGAAACCAATAGAATAAGGGGGTTGTTATGTATCTTAACTATAGAAAAAATCATTTTTTATCGAACAAATCTGAGTCAATTAGTATTGATTGTATTGTTTCACAATTGTTGAAAATTCTAGCATATGGGGTGCATAGTAGATCTATTGTAATGACAATATGCATTTTTCATTTATCTAATACGTGAACAATAAGATTCATGGTCGGCAATTGATTTTAATGTTATTTTATATTATTATATTGTAATTTTAGGTTTACTTTTATCCAGGGTGCCACGTGTTTTCAATGTGCCTCCGATTTCTTAACGCAACTTAAAAGTAGCTTTTTAATAAAAACTGAAAACACTACTTTCACTATACTGAAAAAGTCAAAATCCCATACGAAACTTCAAGTCGATATTACGGCTAAACGATTTAAAAAAATCTGAAACTTTTCAGAGATGGTTTTCGAAACATTTCCAACCACATATGCATATATGCATATTAGTAGATTCAATTATTATTTTCTTTATTTTTGAAAATCGACACTGCCTATTGATACATGATTGGGAAACTAGGAAAATTTAAAAACAACACTTCATTTGATCACTTTTAAAAATAAAAAATAAAACATTGAAACACTTTTTTTCAAATTATCACTAGTAAACGCGAGCAAATTCCTTTTTCTTTTTTTTAACTCTTTATTTGTTCCAAATTTATTAATATTTATATTTCATGTAAATCTAGTTACTCCAACTACTACCGTAACGTATCAACCTTAATTGCTAAAATATGTACCTAATTTTGTTTACATTGTTCATGCCTTATCAGTTCAGTATTTTAAACAGGTTTTAATTCCTGCGTGTCGGTATAACAATAATAATCTTAAAACTAAAAACAAACTAAAATTAATTTTAACTAAGCATAAAGGGAATCAATCATTGCAAAAGATTGCAACGATTTTTGTCTGAAATAATTAATTATTTTGTTGGACATTTGTGCAAAAGTCTCAACATTCGAAAGTCTATGTACTTCGTTAGTATCTTCAAAATTTTGTTCTGAATCCTTTGAAGTGTTATTTTCCTGGTAGCACAACAACTAGACCATATTGGAACAGCATAAAGCATGGCCGGTCTAAAAAATGTTCAAATATTAGCAGTTTTTTCTTCAGACGAAGTTTGGATTTTCTTTTTATAAGAGGATATAAACATTTTATATATTTATTACCTTTGGCTTATATAATTTTTGATCAAGTACCACCCAAGGTATTTCACTTGACTTGACCAAGAAATTGGAACACCGTTCATAGTAACTATGTGACCACTACTAGGTTTCAAAAAGGAAGCTCTAGGTTTATGTGGGAATATTATAAGTTGAGTTTTGGAAGCGTTGGGAGAAATCTTCCATTTCTGTAAATAAGAGGAGAAAATGTCGCAACTTTTCTGCAGTCTCCTGCAAATGACACAAAGACTTCTTCCTTTAGCGGAAATGCCTGTGTCATCAGCAAACAACGATTTCTGGCAACCCTGAGGCAAATCAGGGAGGTCGGAAGAAAAAATGTTATATAGTATCGGCCCAAGAATGCTGCCCTGAGGAACTCCAGCTCTAACAGGTAGTCGATCAGATTTGGAATTCTGATAATTTACCTGCAAAGTTATGTCAGTTAAATAATTTTGAATTAATTTCAGAATATAGAGCGGAAAATTAAAGTTTTTCAATTTACCAATCAAACCTTCATGCCAAACACTGTCCAATGCTTTTTCTATGTCTAGAAGAACAACTCCAGTTGAGCAGCCTTCAGATTTGTTTGAACGAATTAAATTAGTAACTCTCAAAAGTTGATGAGTAGTTGAACGGCCATGGTAAAATCCAAATTGCTCATCTGCAAAAATTGAGTTTGTATTGATGTGAAGCATCATTCTATTCAAAACTATCATTTCAAAAAGTTTACTTATTGAAGGAAGTAAACTTATTGGTCTGTAGCTAGAAGCTTCAGCTGGATTTTTCTCGGGCTTCAAATTTGGAACAACTTTAACATTTTTCCATTTGTCAGGGTTTTTTGATGAGTACATAAATCACCCTACATTTTACTTTTTATTATAGTTTTTACTTCATCCAAACAGTGCCCCAGGATTAATCAAAAATATTTTCCCGGGAGGAAATATTCAGATCATCACGAGCAACCGGATTCTCAATAGGGCTAGTAAGACCCAAACTGAAATTATGGGAACTCTCAAACTGCTTAGCAAGTTTTTCAGCTTTTTCCACATTTGTTAACAATATTTTATCACCTTCATTGTGCGCTCGAATAGGTTTTTGAGGTTTCTTCAAAATTTTGGAGAGCTTCCAAAAAGGTTTGGAACTCGGCTCTAATTTTGACACATTATTTTCAAATTGTTTGTTCCTCCGGGCAGAGAAGCGTTTTTTTAATTTGTTTTTGCCAATCTCGCCAGATAACTTTCATGGCGGGATCGCGTGTTCTTTGATATTGTCTTCTACGGATATTTTTCAGACGGATCAAAAGCTGAAGATCGTCGTCTATTATAATTGAATGGAACTTTACCTCGCATTTTGGAACTGAGACAGCTCTTGCTTCGACTATAGAAGTAGTCAGAGATTCAAGAGCATTATCGATATCATTTTTAGTTTCCAAAGGAATATTAGGATCAAAGTTATATTCCATGAATGTTTGATATTGACTCCAAGCAGCTCTATGGTAATTGAAAGTAGAACTGTTGGGATTAGAAAATATTTCTTGGGATATTTCAAAAGTTACTGGAAGGTGATCCGAACCGAAATCAGCATGTGTAACCAATTGAGTACAAAGTTGACATGAATCAGTTAAGACCAAATCAATAGCTGAGGGATTTCTTGCAGAGGAAAAGCAAGTTGGGCTTTTTGGATATTGGATAGTGTAATATCCCGCAGAACAATTATCATATAGTATATTACCATTGGAATTGCTTATTCCACGAACGGTGTTTTGCAGTAAAATCACCAATAATGAAGAATTTTAACCTATTTCGGGTAAACTTCTGAAGGCCACCCTTAAGAAGATTCTTTTGCTGACCTACGCATTGAAATGGTGTAAGTTGACCAAATTTTGTTTCAACAGAGACCCCCAAAGTTGCAAAAACTTTGGTATCAAATGAAGAAAGAATTTGATGTTTGATACGCCTATGAACAATTATGGCAACGCCACCACCTGGACTATCAAGACGGTCATTGCGGTATACAAAATCCCTTTTTATTTTATTACCTGGTTTAAGAAAAGTTTCAGTTATAGTGCCGGCAATATGCACGTTATGAACTCGTAAAAAGTTAACAGCTCGTCTTCATTATCTTTAAGAGATTGATCATTCCAATTTAAAAAAATCAGTGTCTTAATACACATTGCTGAATTTCAGAGTCATGACAATATTGTTTGCAAATTTAATACCAGTTCGAATTGCATCAAACATGGAGTTTGTATTTAACATTCCATTAATCATATCGATTTATGATTTCTGTAAAAATCCAATTTTAGGAGCGGTTATGCTACCGAGGTCAACTTCAACATTTCTGTTAAAATTTTGATTTCTACCAGCTGTTATGGCAGTGAATATAGTCCCATTACCTAGCTGTACATTGTTAGCAACAGGTAAGATGGAGAATTGAAAGCTTGTGTTCTGTTTGTATTTACGGGTACATTTTTAAACCGCTGACCATTGTTAACAGCAGATAGCAGTGGGAAATTTGACGGTTGGGCATTGTTCGTACCTTCCGGTACGAATGTTGGATTTACTCCTCGATGACCGTTGTTAACAACCGAGGAATAATTACCTGGTCGGGAACGTGAAGCGGTCCCTGCCTGATGCTTAGCACGAGAATGCAAGATCGCTTTGCAAGTCTTGCATTCCCAAAAATTGGATTTGTGGTTTCCACCACAGTTCGCACATTTAAAATTTTTGGGATCCTTCACAGGACAGCTGTCCTTGGCGTGAGAGGAATCACCACAATGCACAGTGGCCGGAAGCCGGACAAAACCTTAAAAATTGACTTCAATTTTTTATTTTTCTAATATTGTTCTCTCATGATAAATACTTCAACTAAGAAAAACCCAAATTTTCGAGTCATTTGGTCAAAAATTGAGTCTTGGGGATTTTTTCAAAGTTGTGGTTTTGTGTGATAGTTTATTATTATTTTTATTATCGTAATTTTATGAGCTTTCTTCATGAGCTCGTTGTAAAACTTAGGAAGATTTAGATAATCTGACAATATTGTAGGTGTTTTTGGGAATAAATAACCATTACATTTCAGGGTTTGTTTGGAATCCAATTACACAATTATAATGTTTTTACAGCATGCAAAAATATTGATTTTTTATGAAATTTTGGAGAAAAACTTCGTATTTAGGAGAGCCAGTACTTTTTTAGGAAACATCAGAAAACGACGTCGTATCCCGCAGGTGGGTGTTACAAGTCAGATAAAAAAACAGGGAGGTGGAGAGGAGGAGAGTGATGACTAAGAATGATTTAGCCTTTATTTGTTTAGACATTTATTCTTGGAGGGGTTTCATAACAGAAAAAAGTGATTTAAGAGCTTTGAAAAGCAGTATTTCTACAAACAAACATTTATTAAACAAACCAACATTTATTCATCACAATCTTCAACTGTCAACAAATCTTTCACCTCTTTATGCAACTCATCTGCAAATACCGTTTGTAGGTACATGACAATAACTTGAAACGATGGGATCGGATGCAACAAGAAATCCTCAACATATATCGTTCATTGTTTGCTTGACGGGATTTGATACCCATGGAAAAGCAACTTAAGGAGCGTTGTTGGCATATTATACCAACCATATAAAGAAGCATAGCGTTTGGCTGTCTCTTTCGCATATTGGTGGAATTTTTCTGAGTCAACGGATTCTCCCGATACAATGGCAATTCCAGTGGTTTGAGACGAAATCTCAGCGTTTTTGAAGAAACGTCTTGCAGTGATACCTGTAGATAATAAGAATGATTACCCGTTAGAATATTAACGGGTAAACAGTATTGATATTGAAGAACCTAGCGTGAAAATCATAGAAAGTCAGTCATATAAAAAATGCCATCGTACCATCGTAGCTATTTCCAAATTTAGCACGAGGCTAATCGTTGTATAATCCAAGTTGCTGGAAGAAACTTTTTTGAATTCGAGCTTTAGCGTTGTTTTACTCCTCCGTATGTGCAGTTTTTAGCCATTTTCGGGAGCCAAGTCGGTATGTTATATGCAACAGACTCTCAAATGTCCTGATCCAGCAATGTAAGCTTCAGACGGTCCAAGATGATAGCTCTGTTGAACATTTCTTCAATGTCGTTGAATTTGGAACTCGTAACATGGCAAAGGTAGCACCTCTGAGACGATTTTGCTTTGGTGATGGCGTTAACAGTCTTTCCATCAATCATAATCAACATAAGATCAAATATGCCTTGATGCCTAAAATTTCTATTTCGAATGGTTCTAAATTTGAAATTTTGTCACTCAAATTCTTGTTTTGTTAACTCGGCAGTTTCTCTTGCAAATTCCAATGAAACTGGGCGACAGTATCGCGTAGAGGACGATCGAGGGTTGTCCCAAACTACTTTCCGGTCGATAATTAATCTCAATGGTACCACCGATGTTAAAAAAAATGTGAGCGTCGGAGCAGTTCGAATCTGTAAATTTTTGCCTGTATTCATTAAAACCAGAACTTCCATCACAGCCCCATTTTAGTAAAAGGCTGAAATCGTTGAAACCTTCACGAACTAGATTTTCAAATTTAACTTTAACAAGTACAATTAACCGAGAGCAAGTATGGTTGAGCAATGCTTGTAATTGAATGTTACATACAATCTCCGTGATTTCAAAGTGCTCAACTGGTGGAATGTACTCACTTTTCGAAGAAGATATTTTTTCCTAAGATTGGTGAAAGTTTTTATGAGTTCTTCAAAAACTGATCCTTTTTTTCGATTCTCACTCTGCCATCTTCGTTGAAATTCCTTAAAAAGCTTGGAAATGATCTCATCACTACCTTCTATCGGACATCCAACATGTAGCTACACATATTCGTCTACAGCTTTGCGTTTCTGCTCTACACGCACATCGCTACAGTTCAGAGCACCCTCCAATACGTCTTTTCTTTTTAAGTGAACTTCTATAAAATATATAAAATATTTTTTAAAAACTAGAAATTTCTTTTTCTGTTATCCATGCCGTTTTTCTTAGAACACATTTCCACTAAACGACACAAAGAGTGATTAAGAATTTGAAAATACACGGGAAAAAATTCGGTGCTCGAAACTAGTAAAATGGTTCATGATATCATAAAAACGTGTATTTTCATGTTATGAATATACACCATGAATAAAGTCATGAAATCATGAATCAGCTTGTTATGATCCAACGTAACGCCACTTTGGCGTTAGGTTTTGATTCTACACGAAAAATAATCTGCACATAATTAATGGTGATTTCATTGTATACAGCAGATTGCAAAAATCTATGTGTGGACACATAGAATCTATCAGTAAAATATTCTCAGTAGTTTCTAGAGTATGCTAGCCAACACTGTTGTGTTTCGATCTGTACTTAAAAAGCCCTCGAAAGTTTTATAAAAGCGCTGTAATGATGAAAGAGAGCGAGCCCAGCGAGAATCTCTCAATTGTAGATTCGCCCTAATGAAAAAAAAAAACCCCTAGAAATAGGCTCAGAAGTGTTTGTTTACAAATGTTGATAGGCCCTTTTCTATTGTTAATCCAGATATTGTTGATTTGATGAATTTGGTTTTCACTGAAAATTGCTACAGGACTCCCCCAAAAGAGTAAGAAGACCACCATGTTCCGTAACAATGCCTAACTGTTATGATAATAAATGACTCATTTGGGTGATCTATTAATTTTTCGTTCTCAATGTCATATTAAGACCCTATGTTTGGAGTACAAATTACATATGGGGAACACCCATGGCTGCAGCATGGGTCGCATCATTGGATTAGTTACCATGCGTGCTGTGTATGCGTGTAAGTTACAACGAAACATAACACAACACGTTCCAGGGGAATACTTTCGGCTCCCGTTCCCGTGTTTTAATTTCTGATGTTCCTCCATTTCTCGATCAGAAATGAACCAGCACCGCTCCAAACCCGTCACGGCGCGGCACGAGTGGGTTTATCGCAAGTCAACGCAACTATAACAGATGCACCGATGCACGGTTGCTTTCGGATGCTGCTGCTGCTGCCGTGGAGATTATAATCATAATTTATTTCCTGCATCCGAGATGAATCTTCAACCACCGTAGATCAGAAGCGCCGTTTTCGAAGAATTTTCGGAATGATGGTTGTTGGGTGATAAATTTACATATAACTCTTCTATGCGTTAATTATGTCCACTCTGTGGGTTTGGATTGCGTGAATGTAGGATCGATGACTTTGAGTTTGTATCTGAAGAACCGTCCACGCACTGCAGAGGGAACATTTGAACTATTTTCATGACAATTCTATAAATAAGTATCTAAGAAATAAACCCTCCGTAACATTAAAGAGCCTCAATTCACATGATTAAACAACATGATTTTGTAGTTTCTGCATGTGCCTCCTTAAAATACGGACATGCGATAGGAAAGTGACATTCGATCATCATCTCTCTAAACGGACCCGTAGAGTCGTAAATCTTCATTAAAGTGATATTAATTTTTATTAACTGCAATTCTCTCGCCTGCAATCAATGCTAATGATGTGCCGACGACGAGCTTCGCTTCTGTTGTTGGTTGTTTTGCTTTTCTTTCCCATAGTACCAATTCACCGCAGGGTGCTTGCCACTGGTCGACTGTCAGTCTCAGGGGGAGGTTCTACCATTTCTCGTGTGGACAATTTCGCAACCCATGAATCCCAAACGAGGTGAGGAGATGGCTTTATTCGCGCATGAATTGATATTCTCGGCTTGGTGCCTACCAGCTGAATAGTCGTAAAATGACCATAAAAGTCATTACGCACAGTATTACTGCCTGGATTAATGGTTGTAGAGCGTGGGAAAGTTAAAGCACCTCCCAAAATAGACCTATTTGTTCGCGAGTTTATCCGCGAAGAAAAACCTTTAATTGAAATAAAAACAGCAAAAAAGGTTATGGTTTGACTGTGTTGGTCGGGCTGGCACCGGAAGTCCACTCCGGGACGCTATCCCACTACTGCTTACCGCGGAGACTTTTAGCTGCTGGTTTTCACCCCTCGCTCGGTTCATCTCTCTTTAGCCAACCTGAATGCATCGGGCTCCCCCATTGCACCCATATTGACGGTCAGCTTAGTGCGGACGTCCCGTCAACATGGACTTGCCCGGCACACAGTGGATCCCAACCTCAAATCAGTCCGTAACCCGACCCGTGAGTAGCCACGTTACAGGAGACGCCACGCTCCCAGTCGAAAGTAGGCAGTGAATTCGGTGCTCAAGTATTAGGACACATATATGAGAGATAACGCGCCTACTTGTCTGCTTATTTTTAGCAATAGCACAATGATAGCTTATGGCAACGCTCTCAATTTGGGGAATGCAGTTGTATTGGTGAGGTTATCGTTTCTCAGTTGTTCGGTAATCATAAATATACCGTTTCACTTCCGTAGCAGGTAATCGTTCGAAGCAGCGAAAAAATAGCCGTCAAATCGCTATCTATTGTACAACAATCAAACGTCCCCCGAACGGAAGAACCAACATGATGTCCACATCGATTCTAACGCATCGTCGCTTGGCCACCCCACGTTCTATATAGGTGTTCTAAGACGTGAGGTTGTTGTCCGTTTGAGTAAGGAAGTTGTCGGACGTGCCTCCGTTTCCCGCCCAAAGCGTTAATACGCGTTAGAAAACATCAACTGTATTTGATTGAAGTGCTGAAATGTTTCTTATTCTCTCTTCTACTACTCAGATTAATTTGTATAAGCTAATTCAAATTAACGTTACCCATAGTCGATGGTTGGTGATGCGCCAGCCGGCAAGTAAAGCGTGCGTGCGCACACTATTTAATATGCCGTATTAGAACAGAACGTTGCTTCCTGTTGTGCGATTTGATGTGTTCTTTTCGCCATCCGAGATATTAGAGAGGGATGTTCATTCGTAAGCAGGTGTTCAATCAAGTGCACATATTTAGGTGATTTCTGTAATCTGTAACACACACTTAGTTTTTTTCGCCGAGAATCTAACAGCCGATCATTTCGGCATTTCAATTTACTGAGATTCAATGAATAAATTACTGAGATACGGCTAACAAATTAAAATTTAACCGAAACTCAGCTAAGAAACAAATATTAAACAGGGATATCAGCAAAAGTAATTGCTGAGTTGATCGGCTTCCCGATCAGAAAGACATAACAAAAATATAACGCAATTATAACAATGGTTAATATTTATATCTACGTGAGTTATATTTAGATATATCAGTAAAAAGTGATCTGTTAACAGGTTGGCGTTATATCAAAATTCTTGCAAAGCCTGTTATAATAAATATCCGAACATAAAACAGGTATGATTATTTTAGTTTTGTCTCAAAACTGGACTATATTTGACGTTATGTTTAACGTTAATGTTTAACTATTGTCTTCAGTTGATGCTCTTTTTGTAGCTGTGAATGGAGTGTTGCAAGTACTTTCGGCTGGTTGTTCATATAAGTCGAGGCGCCCACTGGTGTGGCATCACATAACATGTCAACATATCGATTCAAAGTCTTGTGGCGTGAGGCGAACGTCGACAAGATATTTTGGCATGCTAGCAGATGTCACACCTCCGCCACATCAGTGGGCGCCTGGCCTAAGGTTTAATTTTTATTAAAAATTAATAAAATTACAGTTTTCAGTCTGTTTGCGTTTTGGTTTTACAAATTGAAATAAAGTTTTTGATAACGGACTCTTCATCTTTTTGTTTTACTACTACGCTCACACATTGTTTAAGTGTACTTGTGATTGGAAAAAGTATTGTACGGTCAGAATATTCATAAGTAAACATATTACCATATATCTTTGTAGTTATTAGTTGTTCTCCTAAAATATACACGTTATTTTGATTATTAATCAGGATTCTTAAAATGTGGAAGAATTTTTCGTTTACATTTATAAACGAATCGTCATAGGAAAATTTCGCACAAGTAGACTTAGCACATATTTTAAACCCGTTACAATACCACTTTCCGACATCGTTGAACTCGCTTCGGGTTACGTCTTCCTCGCACTCGACGCCATCTGGGAGAAGTGTTCTATTTTTACGGTCAAACTTAGGGTTTTGTCGTGACGAAGACCAAAGGCTTTCAATCCATACTTTCGTAGGATTGTTGCTTGTTATTTGTGTATGATGACAGATACGGTTCAGAATAAACTTCGACGCTACTTGTATGACTGGGTGGTTATTTGATGTGTGGAACTCAATAAGCATGCCATTCCCATTTTCATAGGGAAAAAGGGAAGAATTCCATAGCGCTCCAAGATTCTTCACAGACTCTACCAAATGAGTAGCAAGATGAATGTTGTAAACAACGTTTTCTTTTCCGAACGTTTTCTGAAATTCTTTGATGAACTTATTCAAACTTTTTTCGCAAGTTGACAACGTACGTTCAGAAATCTGGAATTGTAGGAGGTCATATATACTTGTTGAAAACAACATTATCATATCAAGGTGTTGCTTTGGTATAAGATCATACATGCATGGATAAATGCAATGGAACAACAACGTTTCCCATTCACTAGCTTTGAATTTTGGAGACTCGTCCACCTTTCTGATATTCCGTGGGAAGCAGCTCGGAAGTTTAATTGCCGAAAGCCTATTCTCTATTATTTGCTTTTGATCTCCAACATAACAGGTTCGTCCTTTATTCTGTCCATCACCAGTCATTAGAAATTCCCAGATAATTCGAGTTACTCCTATCAGACCCATGTGCATGTAGTCAGGCGGTAAACCGATGATTATATCAAAATCTGGAACTCCAACCAAAATACAGAGACCTTTTATCCCAAAAACCGGTTCCTTCGAAGCATTCCGCTCAATTTCAAGCATAATCTTTTTAGTATCATCATGCTTTCTTGACTTCGTTTTCTGGTACGGATATCTGATCTGGTTGCCAATTAATACCCCAGGATGTAAACAGAACGTACAGCCATACCAACCATTAAACTGCTTTGAACAAAATAACTCACATCGTCCAACAGAATCTGTACAACTTTGAAGCAACACAACTTTGTAGACCTCTGATTTTACAATCATACCATTTCGTAATCGTTGCAACTGGAGCACGAAGTTTTTATGGAACAGAGCCATATTTGGCTTTCCTGGGTTGAACCACAATGCAGCTAGAATAAGATTGTTCTTGTGAAAACGTAGTTTTGGTGGTAAGTTGTTCAGCGTCAAGAATAATGGATAAATTGGTTTCTTATTTGAACATTTAATAGCAGCGGCGCTGTCTTCATTTGCAGAGAGGGTTATGTATTTGGACACGTCATCCTTCATTATTGACTGCGCTAATTTACCACGGCTTATGTCTCGAATTTCGTGAACCATAACTGCTGTTTCATATTCAGCTATTTCTTTGGAGTACTTCACAAAAGTTTCTCTGATCTGTTGCTCAATGGGAAAAGTAATGAAAAAGTCCTTTTCCATCGATCCACAATTTTCCACGGGACAAACAGTCTCAGGTTGTGGAACAGTTTCATATCTGAATATAAAGTAGGTTGTTAGTGTTTTGTCATTTGGGTCTATTCCGCGCCTCGTATGGGTCAAGCCGGCACTAGTCATTCGAGTGAGGTAACTCGAGTCATCTCATGTGAGATGACTCTCCGTGCAAACCAAATGAAGAGTCACCTATCTCGAGTTACTTGTGTCGTCTCTACTCACATGTTGCGCAGTGCAGTTCTAATTGTTGATAAAGAAAATCATACCCAAACTGACAATTCACACAAAAATAAACTCTTTCGAGGCTGTAAGGAGCTGGAAAAACATTGGTGAACGTGGCAAAACTTTCGGGAAAAGTTCTACCTTTGGTCAAAACATTCAACATTCTCATGAGATCTTCTAAACCATCTTGGGTAAGCTTATGTCGTATGTAGAAATTTAGGGCCATGAACATTATATCCTTGACACGAATGTTGTCATGAAACTTTGCAGATTGATTGTAGCTTCCCGAAGGCTCCTGAAAAATAACTTGTTCTTAGTTTTGTCTACTTTGAATAAATACGATAATTAATACCGATCCAGAACATGATTCATAACTCTTTTCAAAGAATTCCTCATCCATACATCCATCTTCCTGTGTTACTGATACGTCCTCAAAGATGTCTCCCGAACACATCGAGCTAATCGAAATTGAATCAGTGCTTCCTCTTTTCAGATCTAGGTGTAGAGCAAAAGTCCACTCTCACAGGAATCTCGTAATTTGGTTCAAGGTTTTGAGTGGTTGTATCCGGATCAACATTATTTCGTAGAACATCATAAGAACTTTGAAACTCGTCTGATGAACTTCGGTAACTCGTTTCACTTTGAAATTCGTTGGCTAACCTGGAAATTCCTCGGCTTAATATTAATATAATGTTAAATAAAAATAACATTTACGAAATAATAAATCAGTTTACTTTTTTGATGTATTTACGGCTGGACCATGGTGTTTTTAAATGATAATGTCGCGGTCTACGGTTCATTATTTGTGAACAAATTATTTAAGTAAGGCACTTCAAATCAGCAATAAACTTCATAGCCGCCAGTTCTGTACAAAAATGTGTTGGAAACATACTTTGGTGCTCTGGTGCTAAGTTGATTGCTCCTCCTTTTTGTCTACACTACAACAGGCTAGCACCCGTTAATGGATGGAAAGTACCCATTTGTTTTATTTCAAAATAACCCTACCTCCACGTCGACATCAGAGTAGTTCAACACGGTCCCAAGCAAACATTTTGCAGATCTTCTAAACAGGGACGGTATTGAAAGTTAATCCGAATTGAAACTTGACGCTATAAATATCTTCTTTACTTAATTTGTAAAGAGCTCACATGTCATCGGGTATTTTTTGGCATTCGATATTTGATATATGTCATTTGAAATTTGATATTTTATATATGTCATTTCAAATTTTACATTTGTCAGTTGTAATTTGTCATTCAAGTTTTGTCATTTGTTATTTGACATTTGTCATTAGACATTTGTCATTTGACATATGATATGTTATGCAGTTTGGCAGGGAGCATTTAGCATTTAATGTTTACCATATGTTGTTTGGCATGAAATATGTTTTATAACATATGATGTTTGCTACTAGACATTCGATTTTTGACATTTGGTTATGTCATGTGACGTTTGGCATTTTGTAAAATATTTACAAAATTTGGCAATCAATATTTGGCATATGACATTTAGATTTTGGCATTCGGCATTTGATGTTTAATTTTTGACATTTGACCTTCTAGTTTTGGCATGTAACGTTTGACATTTGTCAATTTTATCCATAACATTTGGCGTTTGAAAATTGACCTTTGGCATTTGATGTTTGGAATTTAACATTATATATTTGGTTTTAAACATTTGGCGTTGACATCTGTCATTTGACACGTACTATTTGACATTCAACAATTATACTTTTTGCATTTGACATTTGAAATTTAACGTTTGCATTTGGCATTCGGCAAGTAATGTTTAGCAATTCACATTTCAAATTTGGAATAACATATTAATTTTGAAATTTGACGTTTAGTACTTGGCATTTGTTTTTAATGTTAAACATTTGAAATTTGATATTTAACTATTATTTTATTTTTTTACATAGGGGTAGATTTTTCTTGCCGTGTATTGTACTCATAGCTGAATATTTACGGTTCAGAGTGTCTTTTTCCGGAATGCGCCATTTTCTACCTATCTGAATCTTGTCGGGAGAGATATATAAATATAAAATTCTCAACCGAGCGTACCAAGAAAAAATGGGGAAAAAAATACGTTTCTGTTGCCACAAAAAGGCTCCGTTCAGCGGCAAACAGCAAGAATCTAGAATTCATAACAAATGCAGTACAGGTAAGTGCAAAATTTAGTTGATAAATGTTGTAACATTCTAACCCTACATCTCTCGTTTGATTTTAATTCGCAGCAGGAAGGTGAAACCATTCTCCCAACACTAGGTAAACCAGTGGAGAACGGAGAGGCACGAAATAAGAGGATTCACCAAATCAAGAGGTCTGTAAAGGAACCGAAAAAAATGATTGACCGCCGTTCCGCAGTGGTAAGATCAGTAATACTCATAACCTCACATAAACTCACTGTATTGTTTCAAATATTTAGCAGGACGGGAAACACATTCTCCCTATTCAAACTCAACCTGTGATGACGGGTGAAGCATGGAGCAAGAGGACTCGCCAGCTCAACAGTGTGGTAAAGATACCAAAAAAAAGCTATCGGGACAGCTGACGAATTTTCCGCTGTGGTAAGATCACCATGATTACATAACGTTACTATTTAACTAACAGTAAAGTTGTTACAGATCGACGATTTCATTGGTGACGATTCAACTGTTACCATGAAGCGTCAATCAACTAGCAATAGGAAAATAGTGAGCCCCCTTCTGACGGGAAAACGTGGAAAAATACAGAAAAAGTCATCCACTCTAGCTTTTCAAACAAAATCCATCGCGCAAGGTCCTGTTTGTTCTAACCAGGCAAGTTCAAGTATAATTTATTGAGTCTTTTTTCGATTTTGCTAAGTTTTGTTTTTCAGATTCAATCATCCGTGCTGGGTTCCCTTGGTCTGTATAATGTCAGTCAGAAAAAGAAACAAAACGAAGTGTTGGACATACAGATGGAGTTTTTCCGGGACTGGGAGGAGATAGAAGAATTCAACATCAACAACCCAGAATTATCGACCTGCTCTACAGCTAAGAAGATAGGCGTTGGTCGTAATATCAAGACATCCTCTCCACCTGTTTCGAAGAAATCCACAGCATCAGCTTCCATAAGTTTCGAAGATGAGGATGAGGCAGGTTCATATTAAATTCATAGATTTTTCCGATATAAATAAGTTTTGTTTCTCAGACTCAATCATCTCTGCTGGGTTCCCTTGATCTGAATACGATTAGTCCGGTAAAGCACAATCATGGGCAGGACATGCAGATTGAGCTTTTCCAGGACATAGAAGAGCCAGAATTGTTCGATTTCAATAAACCAGGACCATCAACTTGTTCCGCAGTTGCACAAACACCGACACGCAAAGAGGCAAGCGCTATCAAATCACACAAGTCAAGCGCTGGTCGTACCATCAAGCGATCGTATTTGGCAAAACGTGCTGGAAACGGAAATTCTTCGGGAAAGCAATCAATGGATGAAGTCATACTCTTAGATGATTTTGAAGAAGAAGAAATATCAGACACTCAGTTCGCCACAACCAATGGTATGTAAGATATTCAAAGGTCCACACATAAGGCAAAACTTTTACTACACTAGTGATGCTTGCTCACATTTTGGAACTGCAATGGTATTTTTTTTTTTTACTTTCAGAATGCCACTGTGGACAACAGTCAAACATTGAGATGCTGCAGAGAAACAACGCTGTCATGCAGAAACAAATTAAACGACTCAAAAAGGCATACCGTGAGGCAACCAATAGGTGTCTCAAATTAACGGATACATTGAGTTCTAAGGTCTTTGCGGACTCGCATGAAGACATATTTACTGAGGTAGAAGGATGCCCGAACATTGAACAACTTAAAGCCTTCTCAAATCAGGCAATCAAAAGTGATTATACCTTTGTTCGGCTAATGATGGAAGAGCTGTGGCCAAACGGCTTCGTGAATAGATCGGTGACCGGAAGATCCTCCAACAATCCACTTGGAAGACCGCGAGCAGCGGGAAATAACTTTTCAACGCAGACACAACTACCAACTCATACGGTTAAACGCGTTCCACTTGAGCCGGAAAAAGTAAAATATGTGCAAGGTAACTCTCTTGTTTTGTTCATTAATTTGTTTATAATTTGTAACACAAAAACTTTTCTTCGCCTAGATCGTTTATTGGAACATCGCATTTATCGAGGAGACTCTCCAGCAGTTGCCAAAGCATTGGCCGATGAAGCGCCAAGTCTTATGAGACGAATCCTGGCGTATTATGGAAAAAAAATTCCTTAAGGAGTCAGGAAAATAAATGCTAACATAAATTAATAAGACTTTAAAAGAACCAGCAGTTACTTCAAACATTGTACGTTGCCAACAAATTTTGTAATCAAATAATCCTGAAGCTCTAAATTGAAAAACCTAAGAAAATAAATCAAAAGAGATCTTATTCACACGTTGTTATTTTATTTAAATTTGAAAAACAAAAACGGTGCAATGGCAATTTCTGGCGAAAATTTTTATATCTCATGTATAACAATGATTGTTATTAATTTATATTCTGGGACTCGGTTGATTATATCTCGTTTAGTAAAAAATGTGATACAACCTTATCAACATCTGTTACAGTCTTGATAGCACTAGGCAACTTTTTGTTATACTTTTTGATATTTTAACAACTAACCAGCTGAATTTATAACATGCACTGTTACAATTTTTGTTGTTGAAATAAATAACTCCAGTTGTTATAATTTTGATATTCCCTTCTGATCGGGACTAGGTTCCATTCCATGTTTAATATAGCCATAGCCACACCCCTCAACTGCAAATATCTTGATAACTGGCCTTGGTATCAAAGAGCTCAGATTAAGAGGTAGAATACCTAAGCAAAATACCTAAGAATTGCAAGCAAAATATCTCTCGAACAACAAAATTTGTTATTTCGGATACCTGTGAATACCTGAGAGGTACTATTTTGGTATTATCTTACCTCAATTTGGCAGTTGTATAACATTGTGGGAGCAATGTTATGGTATTATCCTCAGGTATTTTACCTCTTAACCTGAGCTCTTAAATACCAAGGCCAGTTATCAAGTTATTCGTTCCTGCTCGGGTTCTTATGCTGTGCTCATAAATACTAAGGCCAGTTACCAAGATCAAAATTAGGTATTCAAATGTTATTTTCTCCTGCTCGGGTAGCGTTGTCCAACGTCAGAGTTTCGAACAACCCAATGGGTCTGTGCCTTGTAGTTTTATTTTTCAAAAATTTATTATTGAAAATGCGCTTTTGTCGTTTTTGTTAGTTTAAATTAATTTGCCTCGTGATCCTCTATATTTCACAATCGCCAGTTGGAAGTGGCATTTATAAAGTGCCAAACTTCTCCTATGAAAGTAAATATTGTCGGTAGCTTCATTTTCTGGCTATCGTTCCATTTGAACTGCGTGTGAAAAAAATACCAAGAAAACTGCAGCAGCTTTGTGTTTTTAAAGAAAAATATGGCTGAACATTATTGCTTAATATTTCAAAGGTTCAAGTTATAGCTAAATAACCAAAGATAAAGCGTGTCCGTACATAAATTTTAAATCATCACTCGAACGTTATAGGTTTAACAGACATCCAAACAATTTTTTTTTCTCTACATTTATTTTCCTCAAGCAAATTCCTTTACACTTTTCCAATAATAGATTTAAATTTCACCCTCACGCCCAAACTTTGGACCTTTAACTTGACTCCTGCCTCCAAGGTTTGGACAAGCTGGTTTTGTAAGCTTTTGTCCACTTCTACGATTTTGACTATCCTCCCACTTTCCGACCTTATTGCCCAAAATATCTCGATCGGTAGGAACTCTGTACAGTTTGAGTAGAGGCAAGATCGGGCAAAAACAGGGTGTTTCGAGAATGCTGCTGAGAATGTTTTGCTCAGCAGAACTAAGCTACATCCACTTTTTGGCAACATCTCCGACATGTTGGGCTTCCTCTTGTATACTTTCACCACTTGTTTCTCATCTTCCCCCTTCTCCACTGCTTGTTAAAATACGGTGGGAAAGTCACGGGCCCGAAAACTGTACACCCAGATGTCGACGAAGTCTCATTGTCTCATCATGGATGATGAGACTTACGTCAAGGCGGACTTCCGGCAGCTTTCGGGGCTACTGTTCTTCAGTGCCCAGCACAAGTTTGACGTTCTGGAGGAAGTAAGGAAGCAGAAACTTTCAAAGGTTGCCAAGAAATACATGATTTGGCAAGTGATCTGCTCATGTGGCAGACGGAGTGTGCCGTTCGTGACTACCGGGACTGTAAACGAGGAGATCTGCTTCAAGGAAGCTGTCTACAGAAGCGTCTTCATCCTCTGTTGAAGCAACACGAGGGCCCTACAGTCTTCTGGCTGGATTTAGCTTCGTGCCACTATTCAAATGTTGTCACGGAGTGGTACGAAGACAACGAAGTCACTTTCGTACCCAAGGACATGAACCCTCGTGGTCAAGCGGTTAGCGGCGTCTTCCGTCGTTCAAGCGATTGCCATGAAGTGAGGGTTCGATTCCCGCTCCAGCTTGTGGAACTTTTCGCAAAACGAAAATGTCCAATCTGGTCCACTGGGTGTTAGGTTAAGGTGTCCGTTGTAATTCGCTCTATGTTTAATGTTCAGTCTGTACAACCTCGAGTTGAAGACGGTGTAAATGTCTTTTCCCCCCCACCCCCCCCTCGCCCCCCCGACACACACAACCTTCCAAACACCCCCCCGCCACCCCCCCACCCCAAAAAAACACAAAAAAAAAAAAGGGTTTCCCACAAAAGAAGCCGCCGCCGGATGTTGTACACAACCCAATAAGGGGTGTAAAAAAAAAGGTGCGAGCGTACATTTATGATATTGAAGTTGAATGAAATAAATATGCCAAAAGCATACTAATGAGTTATATTTTATTGTCTGAAAATTTTAAAAGGATCGGTCAACTAGGTAATTTTCTACAGCGTTTTTTCCGTGTTGCAATTTGATGTGGGACACCCTTTACAAGAAAAATAAACGTCATGTCCGTTCCGGAACAAACACCGGAAGAAGCCGCAACTCACGAGCTGTGCTCATAATTTCCACCGAAAAGTTTCAACGATATAGATTCTTTTTCTGTTCAGCCTTAAGATCGGTATCGTTTTCGAAACAAATTCCTTTTTCTATCCCAAACCCATGTTAAATTCCGTTTACTGAAACGGAAAAGTAAAGAATCAAAAAGAAATTTCTGCAGCAATATGCACCTGAAAAGAACGAAAAATAAAATTGGAATTTGTAAGGTTTCCACTCAAACTAATGGGAGCTGTCACATTTACTTTCGGAAAAATATTCCGCTCGATTATTTCGTAAGTGAAGGTGACATTTCGTTCCATGCAGATCCATTGTCAAAACTCCGCTTGGTAATATCGAACAAAATTCCGTAACCTCTCTTCTTTTTAAGTCGATACTGGCCTTTATCTGTCAAGGTTTCTCAAGGTATATCTGCATCTTCATCTCAAAATTTCACAGAAATACAACATGAACTACGGAAATTGGCTCACTACCACAACCACTGCTCTTCACGCGATGCTGCTCCTAGTGTGACTTAAGCTGTTCAAAGTGGAGTTCAGGAGTGACTGCACAGTTTGAAATAAAATGGAATATTTCATGTACATTTAAGTCAGATAACTTCTGAATCTAGTCTGTTGTATGGCGTATGAAAGGTTGAACACAATTTCGTTATTTACGCTTCTTTTGGCTTGGAATCAAACGAAGGGAAATTTTACGCGGTTGTTAATTTTCATTTTTTTTTCTGTGTGGTAATAAGGCGACGAAAAATGTTTTGTTCGTTGGAGGATTTTTTCCCAATTTTACGGCTTTGACCCATATTGAGATGCGTCTTTCGAAACCAAAATTGTAAAACAAGAATCATATAAAAATAAAAATACAGTGACCATTCGTTCATTGCAACATTTGTCAGCTGTCAAATCGACTGTCGACCTTTCATGCTTGTTTGGCTTCTTCTGAACCATTTTGGTTTGTAAAAACTTCCTGATGACATTCGACACCGTTTGTTGCGTCACCCCGACCAAATTCAGGATTTTTTCTGTGCACGATTAAGATTTTCTAACCACTTGTCCAAAATAAGATTTCGCAACTCCTGGATTGGATTTGATTGGATTTGGATTGGATTTGGATTGGATTTGGATTGGATTTGGATTGGATTTGGATTGGATTTGGATTGGATTTGGATTGGATTTGGATTGGATTTGGATTGGATTTGGATTGGATTTGGATTGGATTTGGATTGGATTTGGATTGGATTTGGATTGGATTTGGATTGGATTTGGATTGGATTTGGATTGGATTTGGATTGGATTTGGATTGGATTTGGATTGGATTTGGATTGGATTTGGATTGGATTTGGATTGGATTTGGATTGGATTTGGATTGGATTTGGATTGGATTTGGATTGGATTTGGATTGGATTTGGATTGGATTTGGATTGGATTTGGATTGGATTTGGATTGGATTTGGATTGGATTTGGATTGGATTTGGATTGGATTTGGATTGGATTTGGATTGGATTTGGATTGGATTTGGATTGGATTTGGATTGGATTTGGATTGGATTTGGATTGGATTTGGATTGGATTTGGATTGGATTTGGATTGGATTTTGGATTGGATTTGGATTGGATTTGGATTGGATTTGGATTGGATTTGGATTGGATTTGGATTGGATTTGGATTGGATTTGGATTGGATTTGGATTGGATTTGGATTGGATTTGGATTGGATTTGGATTGGATTTGGATTGGATTTGGATTGGATTTGGATTGGATTTGGATTGGATTTGGATTGGATTTGGATTGGATTTGGATTGGATTTGGATTGGATTTGGATTGGATTTGGATTGGATTTGGATTGGATTTGGATTGGATTTGGATTGGATTTGGATTGGATTTGGATTGGATTTGGATTGGATTTGGATTGGATTTGGATTGGATTTGGATTGGATTTGGATTGGATTTGGATTGGATTTGGATTGGATTTGGATTGGATTTGGATTGGATTTGGATTGGATTTGGATTGGATTTGGATTGGATTTGGATTGGATTTGGATTGGATTTGGATTGGATTTGGATTGGATTTGGATTGGATTTGGATTGGATTTGGATTGGATTTGGATTGGATTTGGATTGGATTTGGATTGGATTTGGATTGGATTTGGATTGGATTTGGATTGGATTTGGATTGGATTTGGATTGGATTTGGATTGGATTTGGATTGGATTTGGATTGGATTTGGATTGGATTTGGATTGGATTTGGATTGGATTTGGATTGGATTTGGATTGGATTTGGATTGGATTTGGATTGGATTTGGATTGGATTTGGATTGGATTTGGATTGGATTGGATTGGATTTGGATTGGATTTGGATTGGATTTGGATTGGATTTGGATTGGATTTGGATTGGATTTGGATTGGATTTGGATTGGATTTGGATTGGATTTGGATTGGATTTGGATTGGATTTGGATTGGATTTGGATTGGATTTGGATTGGATTTGGATTGGATTTGGATTGGATTTGGATTGGATTTGGATTGGATTTGGATTGGATTTGGATTGGATTTGGATTGGATTTGGATTGGATTTGGATTGGATTTGGATTGGATTTGGATTGGATTTGGATTGGAAACTGGAGCAGTGGAATAATCTGAGAAACGATTTGATCTGGATTCTATTGTTATTTTTGATCATCAAAAACGTTTGGGCTGTCCCGTAGGGAAAAGGCACTTACTCAAAACCTACGAATATAAGGAAGAGAAACTTCCAGAAGCTTCACACAAACAACGATGGAATCGAGCCCTCGGTTGACAGAATAAACCCAATAGATGGGGTCGAAAAGCCCGTCCTCGATCCGCGAAATGTTGCAATAGGGACGAGGCAGTCCCATGCCAAATCGTTTCACTTGGGTGCCCTAATGGTCCCTCCCTTTCCCCGTTATATGTTTTGTAATGAGTATATAGTACATTTGCCGTGGTCTTTTGACTGCTTATCTTGTTCTAGAAAATTTGGCTGAAAATAATATTGTATACCGTTTCTTACTTATTGCTTAATTTTAATTTTTATGTAAGGTCAGGTAGCCATCACGGTGTTTCTGCTTTTGAAGAGCTGACTTTAGGAGCGCAGACTCAAGATGTATGTGACATATGGTATTGCTCGCGGTCATGGGATAGGGAAGAGAACAGGAGAAAGGAAAAAGGAGAGAAAGCATTATTAATTGGTAATATGCTATGCGCAAGTGAGATGCCATCAATTCCATCATCTTTAGTTTTAGAAGACAAAAAAAAGACATTTTACTACGATCTACATTTGAGAATATTAGGGCAATGATTCCCGTTGATGTGGCAGCTTGTTCACACATGAATTCTGCCTCGAACAAGTTGGGAGAACGCACCCATACCTCTTTCTGAACCGAAGGGTAGGGAAGACCTATGCTACCTTACTAAATCAAAACAGTAGCGACGAAATCAAATCAAATAAACAATTCAACACAACTTAAAAATAACTTCTTCAATATGAAGAGAGAGAAAATCAATGGCATCAAAACATGTCTAAAACTGGAAGTATAGCCAAAATAGGTTAGTTTGCTCCAATTAACATACTAGAATTCGGACAGAGCTATTAAGATTTCCTAATCGAATGTACGCTCACGTATGGTCAAACGATCACATTCTAATCGGTGAAATCCGCCTACGCCCTGCGCAGAAATTATTGGAATGTACCCAGCATTGGAAATAGCATTCGAGTCCGTTAAGAAACGAGACATGAGAACATCCCTAGCTTATACTGCAATCAGATATCCAAAAGGGAAAACCTTTTCCTGTCACCGTTTGTTTATTACCTAACCTCGCCTCGCATCGTATTCAATGAGCACCATTCGCAAATTTTGAATTGCCATTTATTCTAACATTGTTTCCTCGTGCTTATAAACATACAATATGTGTAGCTGAAATCAGCTGGAGTATGTTAACCCCAATGAATTCGTTCAACGACGTTTCCGAGTAGCGACGCGTGCCAAATCCTACCAGAAACTCACTCTGGTTGTCTCCGTATTTATTAGCAATAAATTTGAAACTGCTTTCCTCGTGTAAGGAAATGGCTAGAAACAGACACAAAACGCGCAAACAATTCGAATGTGAGTTGTGTGATCATAAAATATGGGTAGTGCGGAGGATGATACCGTTCGTTAGCCCATTGCTCATCTTTTACATCGCCACTCGCTTCATGTTTGCAAATTTCATTCAGAAATTCCGAGCTCGTCATGTCCCGCAACGTTCCGTAGATGGCACCAGATGATGTAATTAATAGAGCTCACACCCATTCTGCCAGGTCGCACTGCCTACGTACAGCTCTGACAACAAGTGCCGGTGAGATTTGCATATCATCCTCTGCTTCCTCCTAAGTCAAAAATTATTTTTATCTCTGCGTTATGGAAACTACTGAAAATCTAACGAAGTGTCTCCGTCTATAAATGTAACCTACTTCCTTCCCTTTCGGGGTACACTAACCGTAGCATTTTCAACCACGGGATTGCATAAACGTTACACTTGCTTCATTATTCTTAGTATGCCATGTACATTACAGGGCCAAAACTTTTTTTGAGTACGAAGTGACGCACGGTGGGGCCGTTTGGAAAAAAGGCGGTCAAAAGTCAAAAGTGTTTTTTGATGATTTAAAGGTAAGGTGTCTTCGGGAAAGTTGCTCAAAATATTCACTTCTTTTGATGTAGGAAAAGTCTAGCCCCTTCATTATATGTACCTATGTGACAATTGTCATTAATTAAGCGGAAATTGACAAAAACTTGTTGACATCATGATGATACATTCATTTTCAGTCAATTGAGACATTATTCATCGATTAATAGTTTTACATTTCCGAGGGATTCTCTATTTCTTCATTTTTTGGTCGTTATTACTTCACTAGTTGAGCCAAGAGTTGGATGATCAAGATGAAAATGTATACATTTTTTGGCTCAAGAAGTACCAACGCTTGGGACCGCCCAAGATCAATAATTCCTCCCTCAAAACATAACTCACAACTAATAACCATTCAAATATGGGGTGACGAACGAAAGAATGGGGTGCTCTATGGTATAGAAGGGACCAACGGAGTTCTAAAGCATTAAGCCAATTTTCAATCGCTAGTTTCCTATTGACTGTTGGTTAAGCCATACGGTCCAAAGCGATTACAGTTGGAACATAATATTTCAACGGCACTTGTAGCTTGTACTGACGTTCCGGGTCGGCTAGAAATTGATTGTGTGTTAGCATTAGGCGATATGAAAACAAAAATATTCGATTATCTTGCACCTGATAATATTACCAGCCAGGATAGATTGAATCTTACCCAGTGTTCGGAAGAACTCAAATCCTCAAAACTCATGCGTGACTTTATGCGCGCATAAGTTTTACGTAGTCGAATCGAACGATGTTCAATATTCATGTAGACCATGATTTAATTATCGGTGGAATGGAATAATTCTCAGAGTTGGAGAAGAAAAACTAACAGAACATGCATTAGCATGCAATGACTTATAGTTTTAATGGTTGCTATGAGTTTTGAGTGCGGGAATATGGAGGTTAATCACAAGCATGAAATTTCAACCCAGATAGGATTCGTTCACCTTCACGACTTGAAAATCGATCAACTGCTATTAGCTCAGTTGTCAGATGTTGTCTACTTTTTTAAATTTTAATGTATTACTTTTATTTTCAATCGATTCAGTGTTTGAGGCAACCGCACCCAATGGGCACAGAAGCCGAACTTGGCGCACGCCAAATTCCGGTTCTCGATCAGAACGAAGTGAGAAGAATGCCGTGAAGTGGATGCCTTTTGTATTATATGACTTATATATTTGTATGCCTTATTTTTCAACGAATGAACCGAGGTCCATTTGAATTAAACAGTCCTAGTAGCATCCTACTTTAAAGGTGGAGTTCAAGCATAGACAGACGTTTAAGCTAGAGTAAAATTAATCGAAAACTTTGTGTAAATTTTCAAATCGCTAGCTGGCGCTAGCATTAGTAATTGCTAGTTCACTAACGCCACGTAGTTCACTTATTCGAGGTGCCCACTGATGTGGTGAAGTTGCAGAATCTGCAAGCATGTCAATTTATCACGCCGACGTTCACAACACGCCACCCGATATTGACACGATGTTTTGACGTGCAATTAGATGTCACATAGCGGCAATAAAACTGACAGATTTGCTTGTTGCTAGTTGCTTATTGTCATTTGGCGATTCCTTTTAAATTGACGGTTGCGGAATTTTACACACGCTGAGATTCAAGCTTGAATGGCTGTGGTGTCCTTCAACCAACTGCCAAAATTTGAAATGAACCGTTAGCTATTTTTCAAATCAATCGGTTGTAACACTGGAAGTGCAATTTTACTACGATTGTAGTAGGACGGGAAGTTCAATCGAAGTAGGATAGCGTGCTTCTCTACTTCAATCGTACTACAATTGTACTAGGCTCCGCTATCTGAGAATGAATAAAATATAAGATTTGAGCATGATTTTAAAAAAAAATGCATTTTCGCCGTGTCTCGACATTTGGTGAATTATTAAGAGTATCAAGTTCAACATAAATGAAATAAGTGTCTTAGTGGAGCAAACAAAATCTAAGTGTAAAGTAAAAAAAACTCGTTCATTTAAATCAAAAATAACGATGTTAAAACTTTAAACAAAAATAACAATGTTTAAATCAAATTAATAGTTATTTCATTAACATCGGGTAGCCATATTTTGACGAAGTACTTCTTTCTTCAAATAAAATGCAACCGAAGCAATGTTTCTACGCTCACAACGTGAGTCAATCGCCAATTTATTGGAAGGCTAATTGCACGATTCCACTTGCAATAGTCTGAACAAACCTAGCGGTAGGCAATATGTAAGCATGCAAAACAAACTGTATCCCAGAAATGAGATAAACCAAATGCACATAATAAGTAAAATAAAAGTAGATCCAGATATTACAAATGAGTAATTTCTTTTTGTTTTCAAAATGTCTATGTATATTTTAAACATAAATATTAAAAAAATATATAAATCCTAAAATACGTTTGTTTCGATGGTACTTTTTTCTACAAGTACGGTTCAATCGATTGTAGTATCAAATTTTACCAGGGAGTTCGAGATTATTATTAAGGAGAGATTCAATATGACCTACCATTGACCACGGCATTACCATCTCAAATCCTGGCTCGATTTTTTATTTCTCAGAGAAGCAAAAAATGTGATTTAATTTGACGACCAATTGAATTTTATAGTAAAAAGTTTGTGTATAAGTAAAATTTTGGTGATTTAACCTAAACAATCATTGCATATTATCAAAAACAGTACATTTTGGATTATTCGAGGCATTCATTTGATATTGGTCAATTCGTCAGAGATTTTCCACTAAGCAACGCAAGCAACGGTTTTTTAACGCAGGACTACGTTTCTCTTTTCTAAGGTCTGTATCCACATTAATCCGGACACCTTCAAATCATTGTAACTTTTTAAATATTGCACGTAGGAATGAAAAATTTCACTGTGGTATAGCTGAGAGTCTATGATGAAAAAGACTATGATTGATGTTTACATTTCATGTTTAGTATTCAAGATGGCGACGAAAGAAAAACAAGTGCGCGAGCGAATTTTGTACGGGCGTACGGCAAATCCTGACTTGTCAATACGGGACCTTGCAAAAACAGTGGATTTGCCTAAATCCACTGCTCACGATGTGCTCAAATCATTTTCGGAACGTTTGACGGTGGAGAGGAAACCGAGAAGTGACAAAAACATTGGACGCGCTGATCCTGTCATGGATCGAAAGGTGAAAAGGATATTAACGAAAAACCCAAATCTCTCCATTCGAACGGTGGCTCGTAAAATAGGGATGTCGCCTGGTTTTGTCCAAAAATCAAAACAACATTTGGGACTTAAGTCGTATAAAGTAAAAACAGTTCCAAATCGCAACGACAAACAGAACTTGGCAGCAAAATCACGGGCTCGACGTTTGTACTGCGAATATTTGACGAAGTTTTCATGCGTTGCATTTCAGAACGAAGAAGGCATCGAAATTTCCCAAAAAATACCTTGTGTGGCAAGCAATTTGCACGTGTGGCAAAAAGAGTAAATCTTTCGTCACTACAGGCACAATCAACAAGGAGATCTATCAGAAAGAGTGTCTGCAAAAGCGATTGCTACCCTTCATCAAAAGAAAACCCTTTGTTCTGGCCCGATTTGACATCATGCCACTATGCTAAAACTGTGATGGAGTGGTACCAAGCAAATCAAGTGAACATTGTATCAAAAACCTCAAACCCGCCAAATTGCCCAGAGCTACGACCAATCGAGAGATATTGGGCTCTGATGAAGCGAAAGCTTTCTGGAAAGAAGCAAGGAATCAAAGACATCAAACACTTCCAGCAAATTTGGACAAAGACGGCTTCTACGATTTCTGAAGAGTCTGTACAAACCCTAATGGACGGAGTTAAGCTCAAAGTTCGAAAATTTTATGCAAATACCGAATAACTATGTTTTGTCTTCACGAATTGTTAAAACATATCCCATGAATCTGAAATAAACAACTACGACGGAAATATAATGCGAAATTTATGTTTTATCCATGTTTGGTGTCCGGATTATTGCGGATACAGACCTTATACCGGATGTCATTTCAAAATTTTGAAAAATGAGAGCGTTACGCTAAAGTGAAAGGTTTTTGAACGCTAATAACTCTCGTTCAACTGAACACAATGACTGCATTCATACACCTTTTGATCCTACAAAATTACAAAATGTTTGCATTCAAAATACAATTAAGTGATATTAGTATAAATAGTTCAATGTTTTACTTAAAAATGACCTACTTTTGCTCCCATACAAATCTCCGTATGACCAGGTTGAAAATATGTTTTTCCCTATCCGGGTCCTCAAAAACGGGTAACGAATGGTTCAAATTGTATTCTTCTTTTTAATTCATTAAATATCATTCCATGATGAATACAGACATTATTTTGCTTTGTTGCCGGTGTCTGGTTTTATAACTGAGGCCCGTCCCTTCTTTAGAATTTTGCTTCGTACTGTATTTTCGTGCCTCTCTTCATTCAGGGCTATGCTATCAACGCTAGTATATAGCACGCGAGATGAACCGAAACGATTTCAGTTTTTGATTTTAGTTTTCTCAGCTGGTGGTTCGAACAGAGCTTTGTCCACCCGCCACAGTCCGCCCGGTTATGGTATGGGAGACAGAGTCATGCAAGACCTGCTAATCGGACAGTTCCGGTTTCCATGTCTACCCAATGTAGAGATAAAATTTCGGGCCTCTAAAAACTGGCTATTAGTCTCTTATGAAATCATTCCGGTTCGTCTCGCGTGCTATATACTAGCGTTGAATAGCATGGCCCAGAAAGATGAAGACGAAAGTGCAGTATGGAGCAAAATGCATAAGAAGGGACGGGTCCATAGCAAAATTATAGAACTATTTGTTTAACATTTTAACCAACCATATGTGTAATGATACGTATCATTTAGATGATACCATTATTACTATAAATCAACGCGATCCTACGTGAACCTTGCGGTTATATTCCTGATATAACCCACCACTAATTTTTTCGACATTGAGAACTTACCTTATTGATCCATCACATCATTTTGAAGAGCAAGAGTCCGACAGAATTGGTGGCTTACATGAGTAACCTTCGTGTCACAAGATGTTTACCGAGAGAATCATTGGTTACGCTTGTCAGTTAAATCCAAATGAAAATTTTTGTCTATGTTTGTCGTTGAATGCATTGGTCAGTTTAAAGCTGCATATATGATGACTGTAAAGATGACAGACAGACGACCACCGGCTGGACCTGGGCATATGTCACGATTTTGGTCCCCCAAATTTTTGGGGCTGCCATAAATTGAACTTCACTTATTCTTATTCTAAATTCTTACTGTACGGCTTGGACATAGTTGTACTAAGGACAAGTTAATGACCCCCAACTGTAAAGTTGGCCCATGTTTTCATGTTGATTGAATTAATGTCTACCTCAATTATCGGCAAGCTAATGTCGAACACTGAAATCATTTCGACCCGTCTCGCGTGCTATATACTAGCGTTGAATAGCATAGCCTAGAAAGAGGAGGGTCACAAAAGTGCAGTATTAAGCAAAATTCATGATAAGAGAGTTGAAGCAAAATTATTCAAAAGATTCAATATCAACCAACCATATGCATATAAACCATATGTATAAATTAGATGATACCCTCATTACTGTACACCACGCGGTCCTACGTGAACCTCGCGGTTACATCTTTGATATAACCGCAGACAGACGTTCGACTTTATCTCATTTATCTGTGTAAAAAGATGACTTCCCTCAATATATCAAGTAGCAATAACCTAACCGATGGCGCCACAGATTTGTTTTTATTCAGGGGCTCTGCGTCGCTGTCAACCACATATAGATGCACCATAGTTCACACGATTCTGACAACATTGGACAACAGAAATCGACAAGGATTTTTCATTAGGGCCTAAATGACAAACGTAAACAATTGTTTCTTCTTTGAATTTGGAGACCTTGGAAACTTGCCTCACTAATCTACCACAGCCATTTCGAAGAATAAGAGCCCTATTCGATAAAAGCTTACATGGGTAGATTTTGCCAAGGAAGAACCCATTGTTTACGTTTGTCAGTTAGGCTATAATGAAAAATCTTTATCGAAATATGTCCCATCAAAACAAATCGATCAATGCCAAGGCACGACAGGTATGATAGAACAAAACAACTAACTCTTTCACACTTGCTTCGTATCCTATAATGACGTGGCGATGCGCACATATGAAAATGTTGAATGTTAGAACGAATTGATGCATCACATGGATACTGAAATTCATGTGAGCTACAGCGAAATCCTTAATGATTGTCCCCTGTTTTTATTGGTAAGGGAAAAATAGGTAGCAATAAGCTGACTATGCGGCGCTATTGTACAAAACGATTCCAGCGTAATTAGATTTGAAATTTTACACAACAAATTTGAATTCTTTTTTTTCGAGCTCGAATGTCTGTCTGCAATATAACCCTCCTCTAATTTATCTTCCTTATGAAGCATACCAAATGCAGAACTTTTTGATTTCGTAATTCTACTATGACATTCAAAGGAATTCTTATGAGTATCTTTCCTAGTCTTTATAAGTTTCCCTGATCAACTCCTTATGATTAATATCAACGTCGCTTGAATGAAAAAGAAAAACATAGACCAGTCTTATCAAACGATAACAGTGGCGTATCGCAGTTGAAATAAAGTTGATGATTATTTTCGACATTATCTCAGAGATTATCCTGCAAAAAAATCAGTGAAGGTATGCTGCATGCTCATAGGTAACATTTTCTAAACGTTATCAAAATTTAATGTTGTCACCGTTTGTGTAAACAGCATACATAGAAGAAAACGCCAATTAGGTGAATAAGGGGTTTTCTTCGACAGCCGACGTTCTGCCCGTGTCAGCAATATCCACTAATTTGAAAAAAGTTTTTCCGAGCTGAAATACTTGTCCGCTTCTACGAGTGCGGAACCCTCAAATCGACAAAGATTTTTCATTAGGGCCTAACTGCCAAACGTAAACAATGACTTTTTCCGCGAATTTCTCGTCATTGAAAACTCGCCTTATCAATCTACCACGGTCATTTCGAAGAGGAAGAGTTCACCTATCCAATAGAGTAGGAGGCTTACATGGGTAGCCTGTGTGCCCTAGAAATTTACGAAAGAAGCCATTGTTTACGTTTGTCAGTTAGGCCCTAATGCAAATTTTTTGTCGAAATAATCAACAAAAAGTTTCACTGGATTGTGCGAAACTTATACGGGTTTTGTGTGGTTGCTTACTCGATTATGTAGGTTTGGTAGAGGTTTTCAGCTTGGTAAAAATAGTGTCATTTATTTCTCATCCACACCAAGATCCCGGAACTTTAAGCCTGCCGAAATACGTTGAAAATATTTATCTGGATGGAAGATTGTTTAGCTTGTTTATTTTGTTAATAAATTAATTCAAATTAATTTTTAATTTATTAATTTTTATCATCAAAACAATCCAGATGAAACCAAACCAAAAACAAGAATCAACATAAAATTTGCGAAATACATAACCCACTCGTTTGTTTATCATAATCAGCTTTTCATAAATCTCATACGACTATTGTATCAAAAACACACCTGAGGATTAATACTAAAACATCACTATTAATAGGTCAAAATATGAAACTAAAACTGATTTCTTGTGACTTAATTTCATTAGATTTCGAGTGAATTTCGTTAGGAATTCTTCGTCAGAATGATTCATTCCGTGAATGAAAAACTGGGATTTGTCTGGAAAGCCGAATTCCACACTTTAATATGGCATATTTTAGCACTTCAAGCGTAACATTTGAAAAGGGCCTAACTGCAAAATGTGTACAATAGCTCATTGCACGATGGCGTCATCAATGCAGTTTTGACAGTTCAGGGAGCTTGTTTACGCGGACTTAGAAAAATTTCGGTAAGATCGGTTTAAGTTTTTGTGCTCTAAATTAATAACGATGCTAGTAAAACAGCCGGAAAACAGACACCAGTGCTTATTTTTAAATTATTTCCAGAATCTAACCGTACATAATCCGCGGTTCGAATTCTAACACCTTATAAACACCCCCAACTATTAAAAAAATGAGATAAAAAAATTCCGCGAAATATCCTATGATCGACCCCCAAAAAAATTGGCTTTTCGCCCGCCCCGCCCCCCGCGCCCACCCACCAACCACGCCCATTAATTTTTTTCCCCCCCCCCCCCCATGACCCCGCAGAACAAAATCCAAAAAAAAAACCATCATTTTTTGCTAGCTGAGAACTAATTAGTTTAAAATAAAAGCGCTCCCCCCCCCCCCGCGCCCACACCCGAGAGCATGAGACTCTTAATCTCAGGGTCGTGGGTTCGAGCCCCACGTTGGGCGGCGATTTTTTTAATTTATCTCCAGAAAACTACAGTTTTGTTTTCGAACAATTTTTGAACAGGAAAAAACCGATTGGAAGACAATTGGTGTTCAGTTTTTCACATTCCTGGACACAGTTTGAGGAAATTTCAAGCTTGGTGAAAATATTTGAAGATAATTTGAATGTTAAGCATTCCATTGTTATATTTTCTGTATCCAGCAAGCATGGTGCAAGTCAGCCTGCAGATATATCTTAACATATGACAAACCACCTGACATTTTATCGATGCTGGGCTTAGTTCAAACAGATCTATTAAGACATTTTTATCAAAGATAAACAATTTTAGTACACGATCCTGGAATTTAATGCCAAGAGCGCTAGAGCAACGAAACGTGATGTGATGTGATAGGAAGCCACCACCAGTGCAGGACTTGCCATGGCGTACAGTTCCTCCTAATGGCAAGATCAAACTGTACATACCTGTAATCCTCACTATTCCGTTGTATGAAGGGCCAAAAACGGGGGTGTGGACCCGTAAGCAGAAGAACTTACACGAAACCCACGGGAAGGATAGAGAATCTCCTTCCAACGAAACGCTCTTATTACAGGAAATGAATAGTATGCAATACACATTAGGATTTCCGTCTGGTGGTTTGTTAAAAAAAATGTAGACTATTGGAAGATAATTAGACCTTCACTGATCTCGATCTGATGATTTCCATCAAGGAAAGCATAATTTTCATCCATGACTTGGGCTAACCACGAGTCCCTCATCCAGCCTACACTTCGTCTGGCACCCTGTATTCCCCCCTTGCCCTTTGTTATTGAAGAATTTAAAATTTAAATGAAAAGATATTTGTTTTTTTTTTTAGAATCAACAGACTATAAGTCGAAGAAAGCAGTTTGAGTGATCGAAGAGTCTGGCATAGGCGTAGCCAGGGGGGGGAGGGGGGGCCGCCCCCCCCCTAAGTTTTGATTTTATTTTTAGAATTTTATTATTTGTTTCAATATATTATTATTTATTTTTTATCTCTAGAAGGTTGCAAGGTAACTTGTTGCAATACAGTTGATGTTACTCCAATACTACTCAATTAAGTCACAATCAAGTCACTGTAACCAAATATGACGATTTTGTGTTGCTTGGAATGTTTGTCAGATTGCTCCTTTGCCTAAATAAAAAAGCCAAATTACGCGAAGTTGCCTCGATTTTGTAACAAGTTGTAGCAAAAAAGCGTAAAAAATTGACATCCATGAGAAAAAAGTTGTAATTATATAATAGTTTTTAAATAGTAACGAGTAACAATTTTATTACAATATTTTTCCTTTAACCTAGAACCCAACCTATGTAGTCTAAAGTATCTAAAAACCCCAAGCAGCACACAACAGTCAAAACTGGTTTGGGTTAATTGAGTCACAGAGCAGTCACCTTTACTGGGTTGAAACAAATGTGCTACTAGGGAAATATCTCTTAATCTGTAATGTTAGCTATTAGATAAGCATTGATTGATTTTTTTCCCCGCTAGCTGAAAGTTGAAGAAGCTATGCTCAATAAAATGTTCAGTTCTTGGTTAATCAAAAAACTGAATATTCAAACCTATGCTATAGCTTTCAGAAGCCAAATAATACTAGATTAAGAAACACAGTTGATGGTTAGAAAAAGTATCAACGAAAAATATTTATTTGAACTATTCATGGCATGGGTCAAACCGCCCCGTTACCCCGCTTTCCCCGTTTTAGGGTACTGTAGTTTCGTATTATTGAGAATATATGTTGATCATATCTTACAGTTTGATTCAGCGTGTGAGAAGCAGAACAGCAAGCTAGTCAGGACGAGAAGTTGCAGTTGTCTTATCCTATTCAAATGATTTATCCGTTTTTATGAGCATGAGCAGGATAATGAGCATGATTGACCGCCCGAAGTTGTTATTCCGTTACTGCCAGTTCAGCTGTTATTACTCAGAAGATCAACAGATGATGCAAACATGCTCAATGTGTAAAACTGGTGATCCCAAACTAAGGCAATACCGGCGCTGGCCTCGCCCGAATGCAGGTCAAATAAGGAAAGGGTAGGAATGCGTTAACGTTTATTTGGACGTTTTATTGGAAGCCGAGACCACCGCCGCACTTCCACGAGAAATCACTGGGATTTTGGATGACAAGATTGGGTGGCAGCAGGGTTCGTTTTGGTAAACAATAAGCTGAATTCACGCTTCGTTTAGTAAAATATTTAAATACTAGTACCGATTTCTGATTCGAACCGATTACAACAGTAAGGATGCTATTGGGGCCACACACAAAGTGTAATGGTGTTTTTTCATTGAAAAAACAAGGTGATTTTTTATAATGTTGGAAATCCGATTTGATCTGAGTTAAACCAATAATAAGGATGCTATTGGAGCCACTCACAAAGTGTGATGGTGGTTTTCCGTTAGGAAAACAAGGATAATTTTATGAACGCTTGAGAGACGCTTTGTTGTTCTCTTACTGTGCTCACTCGATCACTCGTTACACCGAATTATAGATAACCGAAACAACACGAAACGCGCCATGCTCGATAGGAAAATAGTGCGTAATAAAGCATCGACACAACCTTTCACAGCCGATGCTCGAACCAAACTCTGTTTTCGTAACTTACAATTTTTACTACTGTATTCTACAATCTATTGCACTGCTGTAACTAATAACTGTATCAATCAAGTTGAAGTGTCTAATGAACAATCTATGCTAATCCATTAAAAATTTAAATTGAGGGATTTCGTAAAAATAAGAGTCCGTAGATGCATTTTGTGCCTTCTGGTAACTTTATGTTTCTATTGATATCTATGCTCATCGGTTTAATACCAACCGGGAGAGACTTGGCCTTATACAAATGGATTTCATTATCTCCAGTCCGCTCAACCAATCGCAACGTTTTGTGATAGATTGGACGGATTATTATAATTTGAGATAACTAAATGCAGATGTCTTCCAAGTTTGGCAGATCGACAAGCAATCGGTGGAGAGTTTAGAGGAAGACCGGAAGAATAAGCGATGGTTCTGCGCGTGTTTATAAACAGAAGAACCTTCATAACAAAACGAATCATCGGGTAAAATACATACGGTTTTTTTATTATTATAAGCAGTCTAAAGCAGTTATTTGATTCATTTTATCCAGAAGTACCATAAATGGACATTCGAAAGTTTTTCAAAAGTAAGTATAGTATTTTCCAGCATGTAATTAAAAAAAAACAAGCAAACAAAACAAAACGAATGTTTTTTCATGCAGCTGAAATAACCACGAATAGAAAACTATGCAAAATGGTGGTATTTCTCGAATTTGAACAACAATTTTAATGTAATTCAATGATACACCGTTTTGGTTTCTTACTACTCAGATACACATGATTGCTACATATACCGTGTTTCGACAGAACGTGTTTCAGTTGGATCATATCAGATAAATCGGTTCAAATTTCAAAACGCAGATGCAGATGTGTATATAAATTATTTTTAAAATATTGAGGAATAGCTGTTGGAACGCATATGAATTTCTTTTCGTCATTGATGAATAAAATTTCTTAAATTATTTACTAACTACTCGTGTGTTGAGAATGCAAGTAGCAACAATTCAGCACAAAAAACACAGCTTGCTTACATTTGTTACTTACGTCGTTTTAAAAGGTTATGTTTGATGTTCCTGTTTAGAAAATATCAGATAAAATAATTATACTTAAGGTGAGCAAAGGGGACACAAACCATAAGCTATAAACCACCAAAACTCAAAATGTATGTTTGTTAAAAGCTAATCACTTATTATTTGAACACCCATTAAAAAAATATAATCTATTCAAACGGTGTGAGCATGGTGAGTAAAAAACGGTGTTTCTTCTGTGTTGCTTTGGGTGAGAGGGTCGTGGATGAAAAGTACATTTTCAGTACAAACTGCAAAGAAATTCGGTGGTTATTCTATACAAAAATCCAATATGACCCGTTAAATGTTTGGCATTCAATGTGGTTTGAATTAAAAACATGGGAAAATCGAAATTTTTTAAAATCGTTTTTTTTATTCCAGAACAAGCCTAGAATTGTTTAATCTTGTTGCAAGAAACGGACGGGTATTGTCAAATACTTTGGATGAGAGTAGAGAAGATAATTCATCCGCATTCAGGCGTAATGTCACATAAATGGGGCTCCATTCCCGCTCCATCTGTCGGAACATGAAAATGACCCTACTCTACTGGTCCACCAGGCGTTGTATTGTCCGTTAAGTGTTCGTTAATGTTAATTGTTCAGTATGTACAACCACTGGTTGGAGACGATGTAATTCTCTCTCTCTCTCTCGACTCGATATTTTGACATGTTATGTGATGCCACACTTCCGCCAAATCAGTGGGCGCCTCGACTCAGCTTCGAGTCTTGACAAAGAATCCCTACTGAGCCCTTGCGGCACGTCAAGCCGGTCAGTTCAGCGCAAGGGAAGGGGTGCCTGTTGTGGGCCTGTTCCTTTTGGCCTTTCATACTGCATTATGTTGAATTTACAACGATAGCAAAAAGCGTCTTTTCTTTTAAGTGGAACCGATTGCAGGACAAGCATCAAGCAAGAATGGTTCTTCATACATACACTGATAGGCAAAATAAAGTGACAGCCCGGTGCAATTTACCGTTTCGCTCATCACGAACCACCAATTTTCGGATACACAAGGGAATTACTTTCAAAATCACTACGTTCTCCATTTTTTTTGTTTAACTGAATCAAACGCGATCACGTGTACAAGCCGTTTGCTTCAAAACACGTCAAAATATCAAAACATAAACAATCGAAGTGTCTTTCGACGGAAACTTATCGAAAACATATCGATTTTTGAAGTGGGCACTTTTTTTGTCACTGTTTGTTCTTTCAACACGGTGGGCACTTTATTTTGCCTATCAGTGTAGATATGTGACAACAAAAATAACAAAATTTTGACAGTCATACTCCAAAAAAAAAATTTATTTTTTTTTCATTGCGTTATATCGAAGCAGATAAAAGTACAGGAATTTGTTCGTCAATTAATAATAAAACTCTTTTATAAGAATGTTCGCAGCATCGTGCATACATCCGACGTTTTAGTTTGTCAATATTTGTTTGCTCCGTGACTCTCTATCTGTACAGAATTAACCAGAACGACTTGAAAGTGTTTTTGAAAATCGCCACACTTTTTAAGTGAGTGGCAGGTTCTCGGCAGCCCCGAATTGTTCTACTATGGGGGAAATGAAAATTACTCTAAGTAGTTTGGGACTATGTACCCTCATTAGAACTATTTGCCCTAGGCAACTCAAACAGCAGCTTTTTCAAGTGCGAGTGGTTTATTGGAAGAAAAATATGACTCAACGAAATGGATCACTATTTGAAAGGTAATCAAATTAGAGCTAATTAACCAAGTTATCATATCAATATGTTCAGTGAAGTGCATTGAATATGTAATATAAGAGGTTTGGAAATCCGTTGCCGAGAACAGTCAACGTTGTTGAAGCCAAGATTTCCACTATTTGATTTATTTATTTTTTAATCTTGTTTTTTTATTTTTCATTGTCAGCACCATGAATGGACAGGTGTATTTGGAAGAGTGTCTCCAAAAGCGGCTTCTCCCTCTCCTGAAGGCTCACGACGGTCCGACGATCTTCTGGCCGGATTTGGCATCATGCCACTACACGAAGGACGTGCTAGAGTGGTATAAGGCGAATGATGTCGATTTCGTGCCGAAAGATCTGAACCCCCCAAACACTCCGGAACTGCGCCCAATAGAAAAATACTGGGCCATTATGAAGGAGCACCTTCTAAAACGACCTAAAGTGGTGAAGAATGTAGAAGAAATGAAGAAAGCATGGGTTAATATGCAAAAAACTGTCGATTCTGAGGTCGTGCAGAACCTTATGGCTGGGGTTAAGGCCAAGGTTCGCGCATTCGGATATAAAGGCGAAATAAATTAAATGAATGATGCCAAAACTAACTTTTAATTGTTTCTTTTTACTCCCTGAAAATTTGGTGATAATCGGATAAAAACTCGAATTTTGAGAATGAATTTTGTGTGTGCGGATTTTAAACGGTACACCCTTTAGAAAGGATCGGAAAATTTCCCAAAAAAAAATACATTGTTTGGCAAGCAATTTGCACGTAAGGCAGCAAAAGTAAATCTTTCTTCCTAACAGCCCAATCAAAAAGAAGATTTACCAAAAAGCGTGCCCGCAGAAGCGGGTGCTACCCCTGTTCAAAACCACAAAGAAAAACGTTTGTTCTGGCTCCAATTTGGCATCATGCCATTATGAGCGTTTCCAGCCGAAATGACCTGGAGATGTGGAAAATTATTTTCGATATTTTTTTGATTTGAATGAAACTTTGCATACGCATTTGGCTTAGGAGACTGAGCACTTTCCGCGCTAACATAGATTTTTGTGACTCAAGAGTTAGTTTTAAAAAGGGATTAAGCACTTCAATTAATAATTTATAACTCGAAAACCTTTGGTTGTACAAAAAAACTGTCTAAGAACAAGTCCCTATGTGTGAAGGTTGTGAAAAAGAGATACACTGAGAAATTTTTTTTTTCGGAAAAACAAATTGATAATTAACATGAAAATTTAAATATCTCAAAATACTATTTTTTATTTTTTTTTATATTTTGACTGTAAAAATTTTAACGAAAATTTCAAGACAAAGAAACGTCAGGAAAAAAAGTTTCCAGAACATCAACTTTCAGTGCATTTCTTCAAATTTTAATATTTGCGAGAATAAACGTATTTTGATTATAGAATCTGATTTTTTAAGTATTTTAAAATTTTTAACGTCCTGATAATGACCTTCAAAAGACCATCCGTTCTCGAGATATTTTCGATCATACTCGAATAATTTTCGAAAACACGACCTTTTCATAAGTTTTTCTAAATTCTCCAACAGCAAAAAGTAAGTTTTTCGAAATGAATAATAAATTTTACGATACTCTCTCTTTGACCGCAAGATGATTGAATGAACGGTTCTAATAAAACAGATTATAAACTATAGAGGACGCATAGCGCTACTGTTCGTCTTGTTCTCACAGGCGAACATGCCGGGTACATAACTGTCAAATCGCATACTTTTCACGTTCAAAGTTATGTTCCTGGCCTACTGAAACCAGGAAAAGATATTTTGCCAACGACGTCAGCGCTATGGGTCCTCTACAGTTTATAATCTCTCAGTAGCTTGAAAAACTCGTCCGGTATTTTCGAATATTATTCGAATATGATAAAATTAAATCGGAAATATCTCGAGAACGAACGCTCTTACGAAGTTCATCATCAGAAGTTGATTTTTTTTTAAATATTTCAAAAATCATATTATATCATCAGAATACGTTTATTCCCGTATATATTAAAATTTTGAGAAATACACCAAAAGTTGTTGTTCTAAATACTTTTTTCTCTGACATTTCTCCATCCTGAAATCTTTGCTAAAATTTGCGTAATAACTTCAAATTTTCACAGTCAAAATATAAAACAAATTTAAAAATCTTTTTTGAGGTATTTAAATTTTAATGTTAATTTTGCAATGTTTCCGCATTTTTTTTCAGTGTTTATTTTTTCACAACCTTCACACATAAGGCCACAATTTGTTCTTAGACAGTTTTTTTGTGCAACCAAAGGTTTTCGGGCTACAAATTATTAATTGAAGTGCTATTCAAAATGCCTACGCCCTTTTTAAACTGACTCTTGAGTCCAAAAATGTTCGCATCAGTGGAAAAAACTTACTTTCGTGGGTAAAACGTGTGTACAAATTTTCAATTAAATCGGAGACACTCGAAGTTGTTCGGTAGGTCATTTCGGTTGGAAACACTCTTATGCTAAAACTCTAGTAGGAAGCCAATAAAGCGGATATTGTACCAAAAACCGTAAATCCGCCAAAATTGTCCAGCCTTACGTTACTAACAATTTGAGGGTTGAGTAATTCAAGTAGACTGTCCAAGATATATTTAAATAATAATTGTATCTTCAACATTCTATAGCATGAAGTGAATCAAAGTGGTGTTTTTTTATTTATTAATTTTTTTATTTTTTCAGATCAGCGTCAGGTCGCAGGAGCTAACTACTAAACACCTATGTAGTTAACAGGTATTTCTCCAGACGCTCGTGTTTACCAGGATTCGTTTCCGTAACACACAGCAGAATCAGGAAAATGGAAGAATATATTAAGATTGCTGCGAGGTAAGTTATAGTTATTTAGGACACACAAAAATACTTCTGATTACGTAACATAATCCACAAATGACCAACCAATAAGGTTATAAGTCAATCAAAACATATGTACGATATTGAATTTATACTCTTGCTGCTCTACAGCATGAAGATCATACCAGATTAACTTTATTAAACAAATAAAATCTCTGTAAGCTCTATAATATGAACGAACAAAAGTCAGAAGTGACAATTAAGAAACAACCATTGAACAATTTTATGAGATTCAATCATTCTTATCACTTCAGGTTAGATATTTGTAAGATCCTAAGAAGATTTGTTATTTTAAACGCCCAACCAAACGGCAGTATTTAACAAAATGAATATATAAGAAAATGTATCGTAAGATCAGATAGCATTATTATTGTTAATTTTAACCGTTATGTGTCCAACAGGCATGAGGCCACGAATGGCCAGAAAATTATATGAATTGAACCCTAACAATATGGGTGTCTTGGAATCGTTCCAGAAGAACGTTTGCCATAGTTATTGGACCATCCGGTCACTTGGTTTTGGAGTGGCCAGTTCAGAGTAGGTTCCCATGAGGCCACGGATGGCCAGAAAATTATATGAATTGAACCCTAACAATATGGTTGTCAACATTCTTGGAATCGTTCCAGAAGAAAATTTCTTATCGTTATCGGTACATCCGATGACTTAGCTACTGATTGGCCAGTCTAGAGTAAGAAAGGCGAGTCAGGAACTATCGCTACAGTTATGTTTGTCGAATCCCAATAGAATCCCGGATGGACAATCCAAAAGAGCTGGCCAAATATTTCACACGGACGGCTATTGATCGTTCTTGGAAGAGAACCTAATGAACTTCCGTTGTACATCTTCAATTCGATCGATTACTGTTATATGCAGGGATGCGGGAATGAAACGCAGAAAATCCAGAAAGAAATGCGATTCTTGTTTAAAACCGGTTTGCATTGAACACAGCAGAAATGTTTGCAATGAATGAACTCTATTAGTTTTTTTTAATTTCTAATTTTTCTGGAATATAGTTTGAATTCACACTGAAAAATATGTTTGCTTAATACTTGTATATTCAACCTCCAAAATATGGACCACGACAATGCAAATGCAAAGTTTTCATAAGGAAAAAACTTGACTGGCGTGTTTACTCTAGACGGCCGGCCCCCACTTTGTCACGGAGTACCCATAACGATACGAAATTTTCTTCTGGAACGATACCAAGAATGTTGACACCTTCGTTGTTAGGGTTCAATTCAAATAATTTTCTGGCCATCCGTGGCCTCATGGGAACCTACTCTGAACTGGCCAATCCGAAGCCAAGTGACCGGATTGTCCAATAACTATGGCAAACGTTCTTCTGGAACGATTCCAAGAATTTTGACACCCATATTGTTAGGGTTCAATTCAAATAATTTTCTGGCCATCCGTGACCCCATGGGAACCTGCTCCGGGGTGACTGTTCCAGGATCAAGTCACCGGATTGTCATTTGGCAATCACACACATTCCTGTGTATTCTTTGAATGACTTTTAGTGTCATTACTGCTGATTTTCTACTGGAATCTTTTATAAGTATACCATTTTCGGAACATGGTTCCGGATATCCGGTATTTTCGGAGACGGATGATGTCCATCGGTCATATTAGACAATTTTGAGAAAAGTAGTTGAGTTTTGAATCCAAAACTGTAAAAATATTCCAAATCGGTTGGATATTTCCATAGTTATGGTCATTTTAGTTCCGTGGGTAAAAACGTTCCCTGTCGGCCTCTTAAAGGTGTTTTTTTTTTTTGTTGGACACACAACGGTTAATTTATATTAATTATTAAATATATTTAAAAATAAATTTTTTTTTTTAAATAAATATTTTTAATTATAAATTTTATTTATTAATATATATTTTTTTTATTTATTTTTTTTTTTTTTTTTTTTATATTATTTTTTTTTTTATTAAATAATTTATTTAAATAATAAATAAAACATAAATTAAAATAATTATTTAATATTTTTTATTTATTATATTTATATATTTTTTTATTTTTTTTTATTTTTATTTATATTTTATATATTTATTTTATATTTATGTGTATAATTTGTGTGAATTGTGTCAGATATAAAATAGAATTTTTATAAATTCACAGTAATGAATTTGAATTTAAAAAAAAAATATTAGTCAAAATATAAACAGCGACGGACAATACTATAAGACCAATGCCCGATTTTCACATTTCATGATTGGGGGGCTAGGCTCTTATTTTCCCGTGAGCTCAATTGGGCTGAAATCGGCTGTAGTCTAGTAGTAACTTGAATTTTCATATGTATTAATCCATAATTTTTCATTCGTCACTTAAAAAGTTACAGGCACCGCTTACGACAAACCCATAAGTCCACCATTTGATTTCCATAAATAATTTGAGAATCTGAATTTTGATTTTCGATGAACGAGTCATTTTAACATCAGTATACTATAGATCGTAATTCAAATTCATCAACATAGCCAAAACTATGGAAATCCAAAAGTAGACTTATTGTTTTATCGTAAGTGATGTTTAAATAATAACAAACAATAACCAACTACTCACTGACACTTTTCACCAAATAGCAACTGCTACCCACGCTGCTATATTTGAGCACCCGATACCCGATACACACGATGAATTTTGTGTGTGCAGGATTTTAAACGGTACACCCTTTAGTTTGACGGTGGCGTGGGAGAAAAAGCAAATTTAAGAACCATCAGCGGAGAGCTTTCTAAAGCTCTATTATTTCCTAGTGTAAGTAGTAGGTTATTACAATTATTGACAGAGCGCCACACGATATCAATGTTAACCACAGGATTGATCATGTAATAATAAATTGTTTACAACAAAAAGTTAAGTCGTTATGATGTTAATTAAAGATGAGCAGCAATAAGATGAATGCCTCCCTCTTTCCCGCTCCTGTGTCAATTTATTAATTTATAATTCTTCCTTCCTTCCCAGGCGTCTCACCACTTTTGCAAAAAGCGATGCTGGCTCCAGAGAGGATCGAACTCACGACCTTCGCGTTATTAGCACGACGCTCTAACCAACTGAGCTATGGGGCCTCTTGTCAAGAGTATTTTTCAAAGAAATTCTTAAGCAATGTTTGCTAACATCAACATTCAAACTGAAAATCCTGTTCAACAGGGATTTTTCATTCTTCACGTCATTACTAAACAAACCAGAATTGAGTACGATTGACTCAAATCGGTCAAAAGTATGGCTACTGAAATGTGAGTGAAGATAGTTAGTAGATAGATAGATAGTAGATGGCAAACATTCACCATCGACTTAAATCTGAACGATGTTAACTAATTATCAACGTTTGACAGATTTGAGTTAATTGAGTTAATGTTTTCTGGAAATAGCGTGTAAGGAATATTTATATGTTGAAAATCCGTGTCGAATGGAATAGAGAATGGAAGGGCGATAGGTTCATGATTAATCTTCAAATCGACAGCTTTGTGTTTTCTTTTCTAATACGAAGAAAGGAAACCTAATAAGAAATCATTTGAGCAGGTAAGGTAGACAGTGCAACAGTACATTCCCTTCTTGTCGTCTCTGCTATATTTAGTAGTAGGCAATGAACTCCACTCAACGAATGAACAAATACCAGCTGCGTTGAGCTAAAAATAGAAATACCCAACGCATGCGCAGCGCACGATGGAAACAAAAATACACTGTTAATAAATAACAAACTTGCATCATTTCTTGGAACGGCTTGCTATAGTAAATAATTATTCCATAGAGGGTAGCAAGCCGTTCCAAGAAATGATGGAAGTTTGATATTTATTAACAGTGTATTTAAATTAAATAAGGAAACAATAGGGTAGATTCTTCTACGTTATTGATAATCAGACCTCAATACAATGTTAAGGAGTTTAGCAGGGAGGTGTTGCACGGTCAAATTGTTTAGTTCTATCACCATACCGGTCAATTTGTTCGATGCAATGTGTGCAATTGGTGGGCTGAATCTATTGAAACAGCTCAAGCAACGTTCGGTTTTCATTTCACTTCGTATGCTCCGTATTTTCGCATGTTCAGTTACCATTCTACTGACCTAATAACGTTTGTTTTAATCATGATTTGTACAGGAAATTAAACTCGAATTCGATATTACGAACTGATGCTATTTTTGCCAAGAAAATATTCTACTGCGTTTAAATTAAAATTCTGCGTTCTAATGCGTGTTCACCACCAAACTGTTTGTCTTGCAGCTTCTTTAAAAGAATTCCCGAGATTGATGAATTACACGTAAGTCTCCACTTTCAAATGCATAAAACGAGGATCAATAGTCATGCAGATTTCTACTTTTGTATAGACCAGGTTACATCCGGGGCATCAAAAATGCAATATGAATGACACATCGATCCAATAAGAACTGCAATTGGATCGATGCGTCGTAAAATGACGGTTATTATTAACAAACAAGCGGGTGAAAGGCGATTGCTTTAGACCTATAGAATGCGTGTTCGATTCAAATCCATACCGTGCGATAAAAGTACGAACAACAACAAATACTGTATTATTTCTCAGTGCATAAAAGCATTTTGTGGGAATTCTCAGAAATTGCAGACACCATAAATTAAGATGAGTGTGATTCGTTTTCTTCCATTTTTTTTATTTTAAAAAATTTAAAAAATATTTCCAAAAATTTATATTTTTTTTTTATAAAATTTTTTTTTTTTTTTTTTTTTTTTGGAAAATTAATGAAAAAAAAAAATTGGAGAAAACCTTCCAGTCTTGTATCCTATTTTGCAAACTTAGCCAAAGTCCAGGCATGAAATTAATTTAAAATAACGACAATAGGGTATTTTAGGGGTATGTGGATTATGACATTTTTCGATGAAGCATATAATAATATACCCCCATTCCATTTAGTTTTTAATTCTGATAAGTGCAACTATTGAAGAAAAACAATTTCAAAATATTATGATATAATAATGATTGCAAGACAACACCATTCTATTTCACCATGAAACACGCTACAAAAAAAAACAGACAACCTAAACTAACGAACCAACCATTGATTTCAAACATCAAAAATGTCAAAAAAGCGTTGCATATTCCGACAGGCCAGCTTTCTGTCCTTTTGCCATAAATGTCACTTTGTGAACTTCATGCCAGTTTGTAAAAATAAAAATTATTAGATTTTTTTTGGTTTAAAAATCGAGAAAAAATAATTGAGGTCTAAAAAATATGTAGAAGAACATCCGTCATTGATATAGATGAAAAAAAAAACATCTTTTTGTTTTTAAACACCCCACCCCTCCAAAAAAAAAAATAAATTATATATATTTATTATTTATTTATATTTTTTTACTTTCTTTATATTTTTTTTATTTCTTACTTTATTTTTAATTTTTTTTTTCTCCCACCTTTTTTTTTCTCCTTTATTACAAACACCACATACATAAAAAAAAAAAAAAAAAAAAAATAAATAAAATTTATTTTTTATTCTATAAACAACCCACCAAAAAAACGCCCCAAAAAAACTACCAATGCGTATTTTTACATTTTCCCCCCCCCACCTTCCACCGGGGGCGGGGCGGCCCCCTTAACCGGGCCTCCCCCCGGGCCGGTTACCGACCTATTTGGGGTTGGGATCCACTGTGTGCCGGGCAAGTCCATGTTGACGGGACGTCCGCACTAAGCTGACCGTCAATATGGGTGCAATGGGGGAGCCCGATGCATTCAGGTTGGCTAAAGAGAGATGAACCGAGCGAGGGGTGAAAACCAGCAGCTAATAAAAGTCTCCGCGGTAAGCAGTAGTGGGATAGCGTCCCGGAGTGGACTTCCGGTGCCAGCCTGACCAATATAGTCACACCGTAACCTTTTTTGTAAAATTTTATTTGGTTTACACATAAGATAAATGTACACAAACTGGTAGGCGGGACTCACCGGAATAGAACACGCTTTTACACTTTGTTTAAAATTGTATCCTGTAATTATAAAGGTTGTTCGATAATTATTGCGACACTTTAGAATGAGTAGTAAATCGAATGGAGCAATCGAAATGAAACCAATTTTTTACAGTTTGCAATTGTTAGGGGAGGGTGGGGCAATTCAGACCTACCTAAAAAATTGAAAAATAATGAATGGAAAAGTCAGAAAAATGAAGAATTAACCGACAGTACGCCAGAAAATTGATGGATATTTTGGTTGGTAACACTTTTGGGCAAAAAAATAAATACATAAATCGCTAGAAGAAATTTAGAATTTGAACGTCGATCTGCGAAAACCCACACCGAAAAAAAATCACATAATCAGTGGAAAATATCCACTAGAAATTCACATAACTTTCATGTGATTCAGGAAGTGGAAAATGCTTTGCAATATCAAGTGAATCTTATCTGTCCAGTGAAATGTAAATGATTAGTCAAGTGGAATTTATATATCTATGTGATATTCATGTTAAAGGCACTTATTTTTGGAAAATATTACACTTAGCGTTGGAAAATATCTACAAGTGGAATATGTTTTGAGTGTATATTTTTAAAAAATTTCAATCACGTGGGGCAATTCAGACCACCTCAATTTTAATGCGATTTAATTATAATTGAACCAACTAACTCAGGCTCCATCGACAATAATCATTTATTCCAACAACAAAATTAAATTCCATAGTTAATGGTTTGAAAATAAAAGTGGAGAATAAGAAAAATATATTAGGTGCGCAACTAAGTTCCCGCTGTTTAGCAATAGATGGCGCCAGTAGTAAGTGCTGGTCGAATGTTATACATCTCAAGCGTCATAAACCAAGCTCAGACATATGGTAAACAAACCGCTTTGCCAAATCATTGATTTTGGTTTATTGTTATATATTTTGGTTGTTTGAAGATGTCTGATTTCGTGCCAAATAATCGTCATTTGCGGGAAGTGTTCAAAAAGTTTACGGTGATGCTGCTCTGAGTGAAACAACGTGTCGTGATTGGTTTCGTCGCTTCAAAAACGGTGATTTCAGTGTTGATGATCGTCCGCGTGAAGGAAGGCCAAGAAACTTCGAAGACTCTGAATTGGAGGCATTGCTCGATGAGGATCCGTGTCAAACGCAAGAAGAGCTTGGTTCAGGATTAGGAGTTTCCCGCCAAGCCGTTTCTAAGCGATTGCATGCTTTGGGAATGATTCAAAAGCAAGGGACTTGGGTTCCTTACGATTTGAAGCCAAGAGATGTTGAGCGTCGTTTTTTCGTCTGTGAGGAACTGCTCCAGCGGCAAAAAAGGAAGAGTTTTCTACATCGCATTGTGACGGGTGACGAAAAATGGATTTATTACAGTAACCCAAAACGGAAACATTCATGGGAACTGCCCGGACATGCTTCAACATCGTCGCCTAGGCCGAATATTCACGCTGCGAAGGTTATGCTGTGTATTTGGTGGGACCAAGTTGGTGTTATTTATTATGAGCTGTTGAAACCAAACGAAACCATTACCGGGGAACGGTATCGAACTCAATTGATGTGATTGAGCCAAGCACTGCACGAAAAACGGCCACAATACGAGCACAGACACGAAAAAGTGATTCTTCAGCATGACAACGCTCGACCTCACGTTGCGAAACCCGTGAAAACCTACTTGGAAACGCTCAAATGGGAAGTCCTACCCCACCCGCCATATTCTCCTGATATTGCACCGTCCGATTATTACTTGTTCCGTTCGATGGCTCATGGTCTCACTGGTCAGCAATTCCACTCATATGATGACATCTCATAATGGCTTGATTCTTGGATAGCATCAAAAGACGAACAGTTCTATCGAAATGGTATTCACGTTCTACCAGAAAGATGGGAAAAAGTCGTAGCTAGTGATGGGCAATACTTTGAATAATTCGTTTGTAACCTTTGTTTTCAAAATAAAGTTCCTTTTTCACCAAAAAAACAGCGAGAACTTAGTTGCGCACCTAATAACAATCGCATTCTGCATGATGCTGGAGGGACCTTCTTCTTCGGTGGTCGACTGATTGGCCGCTTCTACTTGTTTTGCTTTTCTTGACGAACTCTCTCTCGCTCGGCGATGTCATCGATTACTGCATCCTCTGTCAAGATAGTCGTTCGACCTGGCTTCTTGCCTCGGCGCGAAAGATTTATCCTCGGGGGTGCTTTGGGGTATGCTTCAATCGATTGCAACTTTTTATTATGCGACATGTTCGACGAGCACGGTGTTGCCGAATCAGTGAATGTATTGTACTTGTTGAGCGAAACACTTACATGTAATTCCGCTAGGCTTAGCGACATTTTCATTGAATTTGCTATATGAGCTTGGAAGAAAGTCTTGAAAAATATCAGTGTTCAACGGCCACATGCCGGAAGTGCTAAAACCTAATTTTGTGTTGAGTTTAGTGCAACCAATTTCAAGCGCACGACTTACCATTGCTGGAATGTCATTTATCGTGATTGGTCTTCCCGGATGCATTCGCATGAAGTTTTGGCATTGATTGTTCGTGGCTGTTTTGAACGGACTAAACACAGTCACGTCGAAATCTTGAAGACGGTGCAAGCAGTGCGGAGGGAAGGAAACAACAACTTTTTTTTTTTTTTTTTTTTTTTTTTTTTTTAAGCCTTCACTGAGGGGAGTTTTCCCCCCCTCTTTTTTTATTCCCCCTTTCTTTTCTTCCCTTTTGTAGAGTATCTCCCCCCTTTTGTTTTTCGTTTGTTTTAAACCCCCAATTTTTTAATGCTGTATATGAAAGAGAGGAGCCCGAGAGAAATATCAAATTTGTATCCCCCATAATAAAAAAAAACCCTAGAACTATTCCGTTTGCTCTTCAAAATAACAAAGCTCCCAATGAACGATGGGACTCATGATTGTCCAACAAAAGCAAAACCGGTCGATCAGCAGAGCATCTCGTAATCTTTTAGAAATGTTTCAGAAACTGGACAAACAAAGATGAGTTTATCCAGCCGGAAGGACTCGCATTCCCACCAGAGCCACTCGGCGAACCATTCTTGCCTCGTTCTCCCGACGTTACTTGGCCAATCTGTTTACGTCTGCGGCGAGCCAAAGCCTTATGAACCGTCGTAACGCCGACATTCCATATGTTGTGTGGTGCAAACTCGATTTATCCGGAAGCATTCGTGAAGAAGGCAGCAACATTATATCTGTTGAAAGCAGATTCCTGCTTCTGTTTTGCGCATCGATAATTTTGGGTGTCTAAATCCCCTTAACCAATCAATGCCTGCCATTCCAGCCGAGTTCCAAATTACAGTAACAGTTAAGTTGAGGTCAGTTCCAAACGTATACGCCAAAGTTCGCGCATGTACGCCTGTCAATCCAAAATATATGTCCGAAGAATACAACAAGTATTCCACCAAAGTTTGTTCCTGTTCGCAATTAAACAATCAATTTATCAATGTCAATTTTAATTGCGATTGTTGTTGTCATTGCTCATGTGACGCTAGCTTCTCCTGGTGGATGATTCTACGATCACTTTAACAATATTCCTCTCCACAGCTTCATTGTTACTACGATGGCACAATAACGTCGTACGCGGAATGCCGAAATCGTGCGCATCAGCTCGCAATGACATCATGACATGCCCATTTTCATCGCAAAAGGGCTGTTCGGATGTTTTCCGAATCAATCTTCGGCTTTTTTTTGGCTTGTACTTGCGGACCATTGCAACATGAAATCCATGTTTTGCATTTCTAATAATCTCTGCTGATAAAAGATTAATTCTGTGTAAAAATATGTGCTAAACAAGGCGGTCTGAGTTACCCCGCATGTTGGCGGTCTGGCTCCACACACCTTTTCTACGCAAAATGGTCTTCACCATAAAACAAATTCAAATTTGAATCAAAATTTGTTGAGTTGCTTAAATAGAGTCTCTAAGCTTCTCATAGCACTTACCTGTTCGTTGTTAGCTTAAAGCTGGAAGCTTTTATCGCGTTTTTCTAGTGCGCAATTTCTATTTTTTTTTTTGGGACTGAAAAATAGACTACGCCGTAGCGCGCGTCAAGGTTGACTGAAGTCAATGTATATATATGTCAAAGTAGTGGTGCCGCGTTTCAGAAAATAAGGTTGAGATTTTTTCATGTGCTGCCATTGCAAAACAATCTCGACGCCACCTCCTTTAACAATTGTAAACAATTGAAAATAATGCAAATAAAAGGTGATGTCATATAATTCTGTTTTGCAGGCTAAATTTACAAAATGCACAGTACTTCCCTATCACAGATTTCAAACATGAGCAAGGGATGTCTCATATCCAGCAGTGAACGATATAGAACGGATAAACCTTCGCAAATTTTCCCATTCGTTCGGCAGTATTGAAGCTGTGCGGAGCGGCAATGAGCCAGTATTAGATTGGCAGCTGGTGGTGGCAAGTACCCTGGAGAATGCACTGACGAGAAACTATTGGTCAGTCAGCTGATGGCTCAGCAGGCTGCTAGCAAGCCGTTGGCTAGGCAGCTATTATTTATGCTGTTGTGTGCTAGGCAGTCGGTTGACCAAGCCAGTGGTTAATTTGTAACCATCCGGTGGGCTCAACCATGAGGAGCGAAATAAGGTGCTCGTGTGTGATCCTGTCGGTATCCATATTTGGTAATGCGCAACGTGCAACGAATTAAACAACCTGCTTCTTCAGAAGATCGAGAAGGTTTAAATTCAAATGTGGACCATTTAAAACCGTCCTTTTCAGGACGACCCATTCAATTTTCCTAATTAAAAAGTTTATTTGATTGGAATTTATCTAACAGTCCGTTCCAAATTCTTGCCAATTGGCGTTCAGCGGTGGCTAAAATAGTTTTGGGTTCCCTTCGTAGCATGTGTACAATTTCTAACACGGCTCGGAAATTCAAACGATCTCTATATTATTCTGAAGCCCAAATATAAAGCAAGCTTACGGCAAGAGTAGCATGCCGAAAAGAAATTTAGAAAATGGCTACCGTCATGAAAAAATGAAACTCTGGACGCTAATAATCCGATCGTTTCTTGATTGAATTTTAAATATATAAATATTTTAAATTAAAATAAACAACAGATGTATATTTTTTGTAGAAACATCACCTATGCGCAAACCACTGAGCGTAAAACAAAATACAGAAGAAATTGACATGGAGTTTTCATAAGGGAGAATGTCGCAAACGAAGACAATGGCTTCTTCCGCAAATTTCTTGAAAATGCAAACTCGCTCAAGTCAACTACCACTTCTATTGTAAAGGGGAACTCCTCTTCTGTACAATCATTGTGGTAATTCACAATGATTAAGTTAGCATTCTCGAGAAATTTGCGAAAGAAGCCATTGTTTACGTTTGCGAGATTGACCCTTATGAAAACTCCATGTCGAAATGCTCTCAAAGAAGCTTTCTTTTTCGTGCGATTCCTTAACGCATCCAGAACATACTAGAATGGAGATGAGCGTGAGATAAGTCTAGTGAAAAACAGAACCGAAGAGTTTGTGTTTGTCACTTCTTACTTCGTTGCTTCGCTTTCTGCGAGGTTATGAAAAAATATCTGTTCTACCCAATTGGGCATCAGTTATCTCATAAAGAAGGGTTAACCGTAATTGGAAGAGACGAATAATGTCAATGCTCCTAAAAAAACTTAAAGACTAATATGATATGACTTTCTTCCACGGAACAGAACCTATCTCAACGCCATTCGACCATCTACCAAATCATCATCCGATACTCGACAATTATTGGTACTACTCGTACCACTCTAGGAACAGCGAATAATCAAATACCAAATGGCACTTTTTAGGGCCATTTCAAGAGTTATAAAGAGTTGACTTCCAGTTCGGATCAAACCATCGTCACCAGGATAGACCGCCATAATGCGACCTATCTGCCAGTTGAGTGGAGCCTAATTTCGATCGTGAAGAAGGACGGTCATGCCCTTTCGGATGTTCGATATAGAGCGAAGATTTTTCATTTTGGGTTGTAGTGTGTTGATATACCTATTCCCGGCACGGATAAGCTGAAAATGTTGCCAACGATCAGACGGATTGCTTTCACGTCTTTTTGAGAAGGCTCGGCCATGGTAGTGAGCAGACATCCGATAAGTGGGCCGATGTAATCACCAGAGAATCTGCCCGTCGTTGAAAATGGTGGTGCAGTGGTCGAGAGTTTAACACAGCTTCGATCAAGACTGTGGTTAGCTTTTCGAAGGTTAGCTTGACGTTGCCGACTATGCGCTTGAGTTGTGTCTCGCCACTTAATTTCACGGCCTCGGCAAAAATCCTCGGTTGTCTTCACAGTCGGCTGATCGTGAAATAGTTAATATCAATTCGTTGAGTTCGTGTTATGCACCTCGGAAATTAATGACGTTATCCGAGTGCAGCTGTTGCACTATTCCTCTCCGACCGATGAAACGTTTCAGAGACGCAAGAAAGCGTCGGAAACACCCTCCAAGACAGAAACGTACGCTTTGTCCAATGATGGACGACGAAAACCTTACCGAAGTGTGAAGTGAAGTGAAGTGTGATGAGAAATTGACCTGCATAATCCACACCGATGGTTTGTGACGAGAGCACAAATCTTATGTTAGACAGGTTTCCCATCTACTGGCTGGTATTGATTGGGTTGATTCGATGTTACTTACGTGCTTACGGGTGATCAAACGAATAGTAGAGCGTGCGTTACGGATCCAGTATCGTTGTCAAATGGCGTTAATCAAGCCAGTTTGCCCGACGTGAAGTAGCTCGACGTTCATCTGCCAACTTAACAGGCGTAGCGCAAAATCCTTGTCCAGTAAAATGATGGGAGGGTGGTTTGTGGTTTGGGTTTGCGAACTTCTTGCAGGACTTGTTCAGAGTGACTCGATTTATCTCGTCCTCCAATTGAACGTGTTGGATTACTCGGATGATGGCTTTGATTGAATGGCGCAGCTACCCGACGGTCAGATGCCGGTTTGTTGCCGGCAACCCGTTGGATAGAGGGTTCTCGGCAATTTACAACGAACCGCAATCCGTAGCCGTATATCGTTCAAAAGCTTCTCACCTCCCCACAAGAAGCTCGCATGAGACGGAGACAAAATTGGTTGAAAGGAGAAAATGGTGGCATTGGTCACCTGACCCACATCCCAACTCTGCCTAAAACCCAGGTTCGAACAAGCGGAACCAAGTAGAATCGAATCACTTCGTTTCAAAGCAAAAGTATAAATTTTACATGCAAATAATTGAGTGAATGTGTTTATTAAAATGTCACTTACCCTATTTCTGTACATAATTGCCTAATGTTTAGTACTTATCCTAATGTGTGCTGTCAGTGTACGGTGTATCCCACGTTGGCAGCTGAGCAAACTTCGGGCAGAAGAATCTAATGATCACCAGCGCCAAGCCGGACATCCCAAGACTCGATCAACGGCCATGCTGATTTAACACATCTCCAAAGATTCGCACAATGGTTACGCCATCACGAAATATGGATGAAAAGAAGGGCCTACACAGAAAAAGCGTTGAGGAGACATTGTATCTCTTCAATAAAGAACGATTTGGGAATAGTTTTAGTTCACCTTCTCTTTCGCTTACCGATTTCAAGCAATCACAACTACTTACTGGCGCCAATCTTCAGAATCGCATGGTATATGAGTTTATGCATGTATGAGGGGAAATCGGGTAAAATGCACCACTTCCTGGCATCCGATCAAAGTAAAATTTGTTCCATTCAGTTTTCTAGCTTTTTTTTTACAAATATACAGTGCACTTGGGTTCAATATAGTAGCACCGAGTTGAATTTTTGGGTAATAATTCTAGTTTGCATCCAAAATGAGGGGAGAAACGGGCAAAATGGGACACTTACTGTGGTCAAACCTAAATGAAACTAACACCATTCGATTCCCCGTATTTTTTTCTCATAAGATAAGCTATTTCTTAGGGCTCCTACCCTGTGCCGTCTGTATTAATGGGATTTTGGGTCCATTTTTGCCCACTGTTTCATTGGTTGTCAAGAACTCCTCAATTTTTCGAAACCATGATTCAATGTTCAACTTGGACACTTTTGCACTGGCGTTGGTGACTAATTTTGAGGTTCGAAGCGTGATCTGTGGATGTCTTTTGAGAAATAATCGCCATAAAATATGAAATATTACAAATTATTAAATGCTAATGCTTGTACGCAAAACTCATTTACCTGGAAGATTATTTTTAAATTTTTTTGGTCTTGCAGACGAATCAAGAAATTGTCCAACAGTTTCCGTAAGCATTTCCCGTAAGATCATTTTCCCCCTTCGGCGAGAGGGTGGTTGACGGTTCAGATCGGAAAATGTGTTGAGTTTTCTCGCAAGCAATCTCGTATGAACTTCGGAATTCGATATTGATCTTATTTTTTGATTTTTGAAACCGCTTCCTAAATAGCACCTTCCGTGTATATTTGTCTGTACGTTTCCGGTCAGTACAGGGTGCGGCAGAAAATAATGCGAAAATTTGTTCTATTTCTTTCAAATCCCATTTTCAACTAATTCAAGCAATAATATCAACATTTTTGAGTGCAGTTATCTTTATAAAGTCCTTTTAAACAAATTTATTCAATGAGTTCTCCATTTTTATTAATAACATCCTCGAGCCGACGCCGGAAGCCAGAGCATGCCTTCCGGATGTAGTCCTCCGACATTGACTGCCATGTGCGTGTTATGGTTGACTTCAGGGTTTTCACACTAGGGTGTGAAATATGCCCAAATCGAATAATCCAACGGATTAAGATCTGGACTGCTAGGGGGCCACAAATCCTTCGGCCAAAACTTCATGTTATCGTTCAACCATTGTTGGGTTCGATTGGACGTGTGACACGGCGCTCCATTCTGCTATAGGACAACGTTTTGGTCCTCGGAAAAGTTGGCCTTCACCCAGGGAAGCACTTGATCCTTTAAAATACCGATATACACTTCGGTATTGATTTTAACTCCAGCATCAATGAAAACAGGCGGCATTTTCAAACCGTTGGACGCCACCAAGCCAAACATCATGACACCAGCCGAATGTTTGGTTTGAAATTTGAATTTCACTTTTTCCGGAACGTTCTCCATTTTCTGCGGTGAAATGAACCGGTCTCGTGCGGCTGTTGGCCACAGCATCGATGCTGAAAAGCTTTTCATCGGAGAACAGGACTATCATTTTTTCCTTCTTCAACAAGGAAAGCAATCTCTTGGAACTAGTCACTCGTGGTTCCTTGACCCGGTCCGTAATCAAGTGGCGTTTCACTCTGGCTCTGGAAGAGGCATGCAGGTCTTCTTTGATGATTCTCCGCATGGATTTCCCCGAAATATTGGCTTCCTTTGCAAGTTTTCTTATGGAACGCACCGGGTGATCACGTTCGGCGTGCGTGCAAAGCGCGGACGTCCGCTTCCCGGCTTCCGCTGCTTAAGATCATCCCGCAGAGCCTTTTTTATGCCGTAAACTGTTGCCAAATGGCACCCTACCACCTTGGCAATCTCTTTCGGCTTCTTCTGGGCGAGCAAAAAACTGGTGATCACTTCTTTCGCGAACATTTTGACGAATTTGCAATAAAACAAATAGAATGTTTGGATGCAGCACTTGAAAGTAAACATAAACAAATACACTTTCGACAGAAATTAGTCACTAGCTACACGAATTAACCCAATACTCAAGTTTGAACATTTTCGCATTATTTTCTGCCGCACCCTGTAAGTAATTAAAACAAAAGTATGTTTTAAAGTTTTAGTTAGTAGTATACAATACTTAGTACTTTACAATAGTATACAATACTTAATACGAAATTTACCAACGAACGGGCACAACGAAAAGTTAGATGAAAGATAAAACACGCGAGCTGCACAAGACACGGCATGCTTTTTCGACCAGTGGAAATCTAAAACACGTGTAGTTTAACGTTTACATTTCGTAACTTTTTTGATACAATTACTGTTTTACTGTAATAATAGGAAATGCAATAAAAATGTTACCATTTCCTTCTATAATTGCCAATCATTGATGCCTTTTTCAAATGTTTTTTTTTCACTGGCTTAGTTAAGACAAATTGATCATGTGATTTTAAAACCATGATTGCTCAGGCATACGAATACAAAACTTAGCAGGTATTGTAAAATCTATAACAAGGTGACAACAATTAAGCATTTCGAAGTTTAAAACTTGTTGTTTTCGTCTGCTTTCGTGTTTATTTCATTCATGTTTTAGTTTTAGTGTGAAAACTAGCACAGGGTCGATATTTTAGATCCCTTAGTGGCTATTCATAAACCACGTAGACTTTTAGAGTGAAGGGGGTTGACCAAAGTCTACGCTTTATCCAAAATTTCAAAAAAAAATGTATTGAGAAAAGTCAACGAGGCGAGAGGGGGGGGGGGGGGGGGGTCTGAGATTTTCAAAAATGAGTCCACGTGGTTTATGAACCGGCCCTTCTCCTATATGGAATAAACGGTCATTCGATAAAAATGGCACACACATATATACTCATCAAAATTAAACTGATTATCGGATTTTCTTGAAATTTTCAGGGAATGAAGAACTACTAATGAGTTTTGATTTACAACATTTGTTTTATTCAATTTCGTCTCCCATCCCGAATGCCCGCACCTTCCTTTTCACTCCACCCATCAAATTTTGTACAACCGATTTTCCCAGTGTTTTTGTTGTTTTTACCCAAATTTTCTTCAATTCTAGCTCTGTTTTTATAGTTTTGGGATGTTTGCGAAGTTCCGTTTTCATAATTGCCCAGAATTTTTCAATTCGACGAAGTTCCGGTGAATTTGGTGGGTTCATATCCTTTGGCACAAAATTGACTCCGTTGGTTCGGTACCACTCCAATACGTTTCGAGCGTAGTGGCAGGATGCTAGATCAGGCCAAAACAGAGTTGATCCTTTGTGCTTCTTAATGAATGGCAAGAGACGCTTCTTAAGGCACTCTTCCGTGTAAATCGCACCGTTTATTGTTCCGGAAGTGATGAAGGGAGCACTTATTCCACCACATCCGCAAATCGCCTGCCAGATTAGAAACTTCTTTGCAAATTTCGATAGTTTCTTCTTTCGAACATCCTCCGGAACATCGAACTTCGACTTGGCAACGAAATATTCTTGCCCAGGAGGTTGACGGAAGTCGGCCTTGACGTATGTTTCGTCATCCATCATGATGCAACCGGATTTGGTGAGCAGCTTCGTGTAAAGTTTCCGGGCGCGGGTTTTCGCAGTGATGTTTTGTTTTTCATTCCGGTTTGGGGCTTTTTGCACTTTGTAAACATGTAACCCAGCACGCTTCATGGTTTTCTGCACAAATCCGACTGACACCTTAGACTTTTTAGCGACATCTCGAATTGACATGTTTGGACGGTTCTTGAATTGTTGTACGACTTTCCTGGCCATTTTACTGTCCATTGGACCACTTTTACGACCACTCCCTTCCTTCCTTTGGACACTCAGACGCTCCTTGAAGGTTCTTATTACACGAGACACAGTTGTATTTGCAATTCCAAGCCTTTTAGCAATCCACCGGTGGGACGCCCCTGGATTTTGATTGTGAGTGCACAACATTTTCTCACGGACAATTTCTTGTTTCGACGACATGACTGGAACTACTGAATGTATAACTATGAAACTTGGCAGATGTAAATAATACACTATGGATAAGATCTACTCAAATTTCTAGGTTTTTTACTCATACGATTCAAAAGTTACAGAAGATTTTCTGTGTGCCATTTTTATCGAATACACCCTTTATTTTATACGGTAGTTCAAGGCCAGGTTCTCATTAAAATGAGGTAGAACTGGGCAAAGTTTGGAATTTTTTTGAGGCAAAGGAAAGACATACAAAAGATCTGTTTAGGTATTTCGATTGGATATAGTTTTGATTTGATTTCATAACTTTTTTACAAAAAAAAACAAAATGGCGCCTGCAATGTCAATTGGAGCTGGATGGTAGTTCTCCATCTGCGTGTATTGTAGCTGCTCACACGTTTGCTGGAATCAAAAATCGTTTTCAATAGTCGATTCTGCATTTAATTTGGTGGAGTCTGACGTAGCCGAAATATGAACAGCTTTAAAATAGAAAATTTGGTGCTAAGTTGAAGTTTAGGTATCGTTTTTTTTGTGTTATTTTCAATGTTTAAGACTGTATAAAAAATATTTATTACCAAAAAATTGCATTAATAAGATCGACAAGCTCCAATAAAAAGTGTTTACTTCTCCGGGGTCAAAATTAGAAATTAATTGCTCGAGCCGTTTTTTGTAATCGTGCACGCAGTTTTGAAAAACATTGTTTCGAGAAAAACGCGTTTAAAGTTTGAGAGCGTCGCGCGGCGGCCGTGAGCATCGAACAATGCGCTGTAGAATCTTTTGTACTTCCCGGATCGAAAAACCTTTTTGCCCCAACACTTTAGACACATATACCTATCAAAAAATGCAATAAAAAAAAATCGATTTTTCCAACATGTTGAATGAGAACCTGGCCTCAATTCAATAACACACATTCAATATTTTATGCTATGCGGTGTTTTGCAAAAGCCTGAAAGTTTTATGTTTTATGTCTACTCGCCACCCTCTTCTAACTTTCTGGCGAAAAGCTAATGAACTACTCTTCGATCAATCTAAAAATAGAATGAACCAACGAGAAAGGCAAACATATTCGAATGTGTTCATTTCATATCTCACCACTACCATACTAGATATTAGACGGCGGAGAGTGAAATTCTCATTTTTGAATGAACGTGGCAAGGTGTAATAAAACTTACCGACGCGCTCTAACGCATACCACGGAATGCATGTGTATTGAGAAACGCGAACTAAACACCCTACGGTTGCTCAATGAAAACAACTAAATAGCAGAACTGCATTCAGTTGTCCACTGAAGTCACAATCGCGAGCTAATATCTCCTAACCGCGGTCACCGCATTTCCCTAGTTCAGAAACAATTAACTCATCAAGCCTTATCAACCAAGCAGAGAACGTAGATTTTCAACATCCATTTCACGGCTCAGCAGCACCGCTGACAGCTCCGAAAATAATTTCTCGAAAAAATTGATAACCCATTGAACCGGATTTGTCATTCGTCAACATTACAGTTCGATTGATACATGCTAACATCTCGTCTCCGACCATCTGCGATGTCGCTCAAATTTTGTGCGAATTTGAACTTCATGTTCACCGAAACCGGCGACTTTCTGGAGCGCTATCGGCTGGCCAAAGCGGCCGGTTTCAGTGCGGTGGAAGGCGTCTTTCCACCGGATCACGTAAGTGTAGCAGATTTGGTGAAAGTGCGCGAAGAAACCGGTCTGGAGCAGATACTCATGAACATTGCAATAGGTATGCCCCGTATATGTAGTATGAGATGGAATTATTTTAAAAGTGGTTAATTTGACTCGTCCGGATTAGGAGATGTCCCGGATGGACAGTTTGGTTGTGCTGCCATTCCTGGCCAGGAAGCAAACTTTAGGAAAAATCTAGAGCGTACAGTGGAGTGTGCTAAAGCACTTCATTGCAAGAAGTAAGTTTGTTTGCATGCATAATTGATAACAATATTGTGTTGAAATAGTGATAATTACTACAATAGTCCATAAGGTAGGTATATAGGGTGGAGTTTAGTAAACAAAGATAGCGCATACAATTTGCGCAAGTTAAAATCAGCTGTTTGTCAGATGGAGATGTTCAAGTAAGGTGTTGAAAACCAGTATTACTATGCGGACCCAATCTTCAAAAGGCATCGGTGGTTCAGTGGTAGAATGCTCGCCTGCCACGCGGGCGGCCCGGGTTCGATTCCCGGCCGATGCAAGTTATATTTTTAATTTTTTTTAACAAGTATTTATACGACTCGCTTAGAGCAACCGCACGCTCTTTGTGATTTTCGCTGATATGTAAGTTGCCCACAGCGCTCTCATTTTAACTTAGTCACGCATCATCACACCGGTCGTTGCTATCACAGTAGTCATTCTTAATTACTGTTTTCGGCACCGGGGACATCCAAACAAGTATCAACTTAAATTTGCTAAAAAAAATTGGCAGTACGTTTTTAAACATCTAGATGGGAAATAATCCTCACATATTTACTGGCAAAAATCCATAAAAAATTCCACATAATAACCTTTTGAGAAACAAAAATGAGGTTAATATGACAAATGAAAAGTATGTGTGGCCACACAAAGATGTTAAGTTACACAAAGGAAGTATGTATGGTTACAAATAGTTATGATTTGAAGATCACATTGCAAAAAAAACATGTGTCGAACACATAGATATTATCATTGCTCTTTTATCAGTGTAGCTCAGCTTTCAAATCGGAAATAAACAGTTTTTTGCACCTATTATCGGACCCAAGCAACGATGATCTGGGCTTCATGAACCAGATGTTGACTGAGAACAAGGAAAAGTTTGTGTGTGGAAGATATTATATTATTTTTTTAATTCTGATTTTTGATTACATCAATTCATGTGAGTTTTTAAAAGGATTTCCACCGCAGACCACAGCTGACCACTATTTCGGATCTTCTCAGCAAAGAAACAGGCTTCTACTTCATATATAGTTAACTTTAATAATCCAATAATCGCGTAGCAATGACCGATCTCTTGCCATATCAATTAAGTACTGACTCTTACAATCTAAACAATGTGAGATCTATCCAAAGAGAGTCTCCAAAGAGTCTACATTCAAAATTTAATGATACACTAGGGATGTCCACTATTCTTTTTCATTCGACATTCGGCCACCCTGACCGTCATCCGACCCGGATGAAGCAATCAAGGCCATACCACCTTCAGCTGTTTCGACCAGCGTTGCCAGGTATATCGATTTAGCGGTATTTATACCGATTTTTATTCTCAATGCCGATATACCGACAAGGGCTCTGAAAATACCGATTTCCAACTTTTTATACCGATAAATACCGATTTTCAATGAAAGTTATTTCAACATTATATTTGGTTTATGATTTATCAGCGTGTTTTTTTAGATTTTTCACCCCTCGCCCTCGCCATTCTTCAAATGGAAAACCCTGCGGCTGTAACTGCGCTCACTGTGCGTACAATGACCATTCGCCTATTTTAATTTCGTTAATTGAAACGTCTTTTCATTGCAAGTCCACTAATTGCAACGTTTTGCAATTAAAAAGCAATTAACTGTCATGCAAATATCAAGCAGTAATCTGTCATTTACGATCTATTGTTCACGAGTTTTTGACAGTCGATTTGACGTTGTCAGATGTTGCAATGAGCGAATGCCATTCGCTCATTGCAATGTAAACATGTTGCAATGAACGAATGGTCACTGTATTTTGGTTTTAGCTTTAGCTTTAGCTTCTGTTTTTGTTTCCTCCGTTGCTCACGTGCTATGCGAGGCGAGCGAGAAACGGAAAAAGTTTCAAGTTAGAGTAAATGGATGCCTGCCATTTTAAGCATTTAATTTGAAAGTAGATGTGTTATGGTTGTATGTCTGTGATAAAATTATCGAGTTTAATTATGATATTAAATGCGTTGACAAATGAAGACAGGTTGTAATTTTAAGCATAATACCCAACAAACAATCACTCATTCAATAAATATCATTATGGCGATTTAATTCAGCAGCGTGTTGAATAATCTCTGAACTATTTTCCATCACAGCTTTTGTTCAGGCATTATTCACACAAATTTGGAGAAGTTATTAAGCTGTCGCCAAATGCTTTTCAACACTGCCAATTGCATATGCTTAAGAAGCAAGTTTGCAGCAATGGAGTTCAGCTGATAATTGAATAACTGCTGTTTTAATGCTTTACAGAACTTGAGGGTAATTCCGAGAGTCGAAGAGACCTTTGTTGAGCTAAGCGAGTGTTTGTTCAGAATAATATATTTTTCTTCAACATCATTGAGCATATTAAAAAAGCTGTGGTGTCTTTTATAGAACTTTTGTTCAACTTTTTTAAATTTTCATAAAACTTTGTTGGGGTTTTTGTATGATTTTCCATATGATACAAACATTTTTATTTGGATTTCATATTGTGCATACTTAATTTGATATTATTATGCATAGACATCAACAGAAACATTTTGTAACATTTATTTATTACCATTAAATTGCGAGATTCGAACTATCGTGACTTACCAACTGCGCTATTCTAGAATTGAATGAAGTACAAACGAATCGGCTATATAAGCTCAATGTTATATATTGAATAGTAGCAGAAGTGATGCTCTTATTGAGCTACATTGATATTCTATTTATAGCGTTGTCAGTATATAAGCAATATCAGTGCTCAAATAAACCTTCTAAATGCTGTTATTAAACATCTGAATTACCAAGCTTTGATCGTTGATGTTCGGTTTTACTACGTGCATTACTGGCAAGGGCATATTGAACAAGAGACGATTAAAAGATATGACAATGTTTTCTGATGTTATTTGTAAACACTGCGCTGTTTTCTATTCTGATGGGCAATGTAAAGGGTAGCCTTTTGTGCTATTTGCTTCAAGCAATTGACTATAATTTCAACTATTGAAAACAGATCAATACTTTTTCACCAGTACCAAAAATTAAACTCATAAACAAAAACATAGGAATTAAGTGAATTCAATGAATACAGCATCATTTATACAGCATAACTATAAATAGGCTATATAAACGATGTTTCAACGGATTTATAAACTGTTATTCGACTCTTTGTTGAACTGTGTAAATTTAGTTACATATAAATACTAAAATAGCTTTTAATAAGCATGTTATTCAAACAAAATGAAACACTTGAAATAATGCTATTGTTTCAATTGAAGACATGGTTATTCAGCTTATATTTCAGCCAGATTTTTTATTCAGCCACAAAGGTCTTAATTCAGTTGTAATAATGCACATATGCTTATTTACTGCTTTCGTTTGTTTGTTGGGTAAACTCATCAGTCCTATAGTAACAAGCAACAATACTTTATACATTTATGCTTTTTAATATGGGATTTTCAAAAGAAATTATCTGTTTATTGATAGGGTAGAGCGCTACTTCATCGTAGTCGCTTATTTTCGTTCTATCAAGCAAAAAAAAATCAAAAATATCAAATTCACTATGCGCTCAAGAAGCAGTGTTGAATAATCGATCATATCTTGGCTTTTCGTGTCTAACAAATCCAGTGGTATGTATGGAAAAGTGTATAAAATTGTAAGCGGTATACACTAGAATTAATCCGTTTTTGTGTTAAAATCTATTTAAAAAAAAATAAGGGATGTGCTTAGCACAACGGGAGTTGGCTCAAAAACCTTATCGCTATACATGATTTTTGTTATCTTAATAACATCTTAAGAAGTGTGTATTCTAAAATATATATATTGAAATGTATATTTATTCAAGTATACATATTCAACCTCGAGATGGTAAATATAAAAAAAATGGCTAATGTATTTTTTATTTTATTTTTTATGTTTACGTCAAACTTTGTCCATATAAAATTTGAAAATAGAAGAAAAATGATCGCCAAAATATATTGTAATCTTATATCAAAATTAAACTATAGTTCACTTGAAAAAAATCTGAATTTTACTTTATACCGATAAATACCGATATTTTTTAATAAGCAATACCGATATTGTATAAATCCACCTGGCAACGCTGGTTTCGATATCTGTTATCGGAATCATCACGTTGTCCGCGATATACTCGTCATCGTCGCCAGGAACAAATCGTTTCATGTACTCCGCACACGTTGAGGTCCTGTTCGGCCCTTCATGTAGGCCGACTTTTTCAACATCGTAGCGGTCGTTTCGTTTCTGCTTCGTTACACGATAAGGCCCGAAAAACTTCTTGGCTATCTTCAAATGGGTTCCAAATTGAGTCCTGCTGATGGCGACCAAATCGCCAACTTCCTAGATGCTGGCCCCCCTACGCTTGCGATCGTACTACCTCGAGTTCATAGCTCGGGTAGTTCGCTTCTGCAGGTAATGTTTTTCTGCTGTAGTAGTAGATTGGATGAAAATTATCATCTACCACTCCTTTCTGCAATAAAATTGCCCCATACCCGATCTTGCTAGCATCCGTGTGCAATTCCGTCACCGCTTGTGGATGATACAACGCTAATGTTGGTCTATTAGATAGAGCCTCTTTTAACTGCTCCATAGATCTTTTTTGCTCAGGACCAAACTCGAAAACAGCATCGTTTCTCAGCAAATCGGTCAATGGTTTTGCGATGGTAGAATAGTTTTTTATGAACTTCCTGAAGTATCCAGCCAGTCCCAGAAAGCGCTGAATTTCCTTGAAAGTTTTAGGATCTGGGAATTTTATCACTGCTGTAGTCTTATTTGCCGTTGGTTTTATCGACCTTCATATGACCTTCACTTAACTCGACTTCAATTTGATGTTCAAGTCTAGGTTTACACTGAAACCATTTGTATCTCCTACTCTGCTGATCACTCGACAATCCGATCACTGTCATCACATATGGGTCATGTGTATCGCGAATCCCGGTTGAGCCCCCAATTTTGTGAGTTTTTAAAAGGATTTCCACCGCAGACCACAGCTGACCACTATTTCGGATCTTCTCAGCAAAGAAACAGGCTTCTACTTCATATATAGTTAACTTTAATAATCCAATAATCGCGCAGCAAGGACCGATCTCTTGCCATATCAATTAAGTACTGACTCTTACAATCTAAACAATGTGAGATCTATCCAAAGAGAGTCTCCAAAGAGTCTACATTCAAAATTTAATCATACACTAGGGATGTCCACTATTCTTTTCCATTCGACATTCATATAAAGTCAATTATTGTAATTGAAAATATCACATTAGTTTCGTTACTTATTCGTATTTTCATTTAGTTTCAAAACATTGAAATTCAAACGAACGGACATCTTCATTCTTTAAAAATTAAAAATGGTTATACTAAGTAAAATTTAAATGCATTACTTTTTATGATTATAATTATGATGATAAAATTAACTGTTGAATTATATGAATCAAAACATATTATATGAACCCGTATAACTGCTAACTATTCAAATAATTTAAGCTAAAATAATAAAAAATTACATCTAGGAGCTGAATTTATTGACTATTAAATAAAGAAGAGCTTAAATTGAAGCCAATTCAAATTATTAATATAAATATTAATTTAATTTTATAATTTTTTAAATTAAATAAATATTATAATCATATAAATCAAATTGTTCGTTGGTTATGAGTAGTTTTCAATATGAAATTTAGGGATTATTTTTTTATTTTGAAGAATGACTAAATGGTGTACCGTTTAAAATCCGCACACACAAAATGCATTCTCAAAATTCCAGTTTTTATCCGATTATCACCAAATTCTCAGGGAGTAAACAGCAATTAAAGTTAGTTTTGGCATCATTCATTTAATTTATTTCGCCTTTATATTGGAATGCGTGAACCTTGGCCTTAACCCCAGCCACAAGGTTCTGCACGGCCTCAGAATCGACAGTTTTTTGCATATCAACCCATGCTTTCTTCATTTCTTCCACATTCTGCACCACTTAAGATCGTTTTAGAAGGTGCTCCTTCATGATAGCCCAGTATTTTTCTATTGGGTGCAGTTCCGGAGTGTTTTGGGGGTTCAGATCGTTCTGCACGAAATCGACATCATTCGCCTTATACCACTCTAGCACGTCCTTCGTGTAGTGGCATGAGGTCAAATCAGGCCAGAAGATCGTCGGACCTTTGTGAGCCTTCAAGAGAGGGAAAAGCCGCTTTTGAAGTCAAAGGTGTACTCCGCTTTCCCCAAATACAAATCCCTTGCCAAATTAAGAACTTCTTGGTGAAATTCAACATCTTCTGTGTCCGGAGGTTCTCGGGAACATCATGCTTAGCCTTGGCAGTCCCATACAGGTTTCCCGGAATCTGGTTGAAGTCCGGCTTCACAGACGTCTCGTCATCCATTACGCAGCAGTGTGGTTTCGTTAACTTCTGGTCGTACAATTTCCGGGCACGGCTTTTTGCGACAGTATTCTGATTCTCGTCACGGTTTGGGGACTTCTGAACCTTAAACGTACGTAGGTCAGCTCCAGTTTTGGTATTCTGCTCGAAAGTCTTGCTCACATTCAACTTTTTAGCCACATCTTGAACTGAGGCGTTCGGTTTGCGTTAAAAGGCCCCAACCACGCGTTTGTGATCGTTCTCGTTGACCTGACGGCTTTTTTTTTCGGATCTTTGCTTCCGATCAACAGTTAGATGTTCTTCGAACCGTTTTATTATACCAGACACCGTGGAATTCACGATTCCCCACTTTTTCCCGATGACACGATGCGACAGATCCTTATTCTCAAAGTACTCGTGCAAAACTTTTTCACGCACGCACTGTTTTTTCGTCGCCTTTTTGAAAACTTTTGTGCAACTGATGAAATCAACTCACAGAGTGTAAACAATCCACATTAAACTCTGTCAAATTTCAATTCATTTTACCCAATGGATCAAAAGTTAGATCAATTTGAGTGGGTGCGGTTTTTAAACGGTACACCCGTTATTTGAAATTATTTATTTATATTTCAATAATTTATACAAAATTAGTTATTCCATTCATTTTAAAAATTTAAATATATTATAATTTAAAGTAAGGGGTGAAATTTGAATTTTCTGAAAATTGAAAAGAGTTGCTATTTTAAATTATTGTTTTCAAATATAAACATGATTTTTTAAATGTTAGATAATAATTAAAATCAAATTATATGTGCAAGCTAATCAAAACATTTTGGTTGGAACATTTTGAAATTATAATTAACTGATTTATTATTTTCAATTTTTTTTATCAGTTTAGTCAAGCCAAGCACTCGACACTGAAGAAGTCTGTAATTAGCAGATTTAATTGGCCTATCTATCAAAGAATTTTTTTTTCCAGTGGGATTTTAAGGAATTTACTCACATTTACTAGTGGTAATTTGAAAAAGTGTTTCTTTTTTTATATATTTTTTTTAATTTTCATCGCTTGTGAAGTGTTAATTTAAATTTTCCTATTTTGCCAAATAATTTTGTTGAACAATCACAACATTAAAAATATAACAATGGTAGTATAAAGATTTAGGGATTGTATTTATTTCTTCAGAATCAAGGATATTTTTAATTATTTATTTATTTGGTTAACATCTATATAGACAACACCGAATCAACAATTTCACGCCGCAACATTAGATTCACGGCAGCATCTCTCCATCCTCGGCTGCACCCCACACTCGCCAGATCATTGCGTACCTGGTCCACCCATCTAGCCCGCTGCGCTCCACGCCTTTATGCACCAGCCGGATGTGAAGAGAACACCATCTTTGCTGGGTAGTTTCGCAACATGTCCAGGCCAGCGTATCCGAACTGCTTAGGATTTCCGCACACTCTTCGCTGATTTTCTCTATCCTGACAATCTCGTTGTTCGCTCCACGAAAGCAAGTGGCGTTGTCGGAGAAGATTTGTCTTGGCTTGCCGAACTTGCTGTGGAAACGAACAACGGCTACATGACTCGGCCGTACGACTGTGTTCGATTTCCAGGTGCACCACCCTCACGGCCAAGCAGGTGAAAACTGCCACCCAACGCTTCTCCTTACGTCGTCCAACAGTAACTTCTACGGGACGCAGGTAATCGATTCCCACTGAAGATGAGAAGTGATTCGTTCAACTGGAAGTGGAACCATTTATGGTGACCGCGCACGATATTTGTTGACTTGAGACCAGATGAATTTGTACACTACCTTCTGTATCGCTGGACGAATTTTTTGAATCTGGAACCGCTGTCTCATCTCGTTGAACATGGTTTCAGAATTGGCATGTCCGAGCTCTTGATGGTAGTGCTGGATCAACTTCTGCGTAACTTCGAGGAACCGTGACAAGAATTATCGGATGCTTCTTGTGGAAAGAACTCTCTTCGGATTTTTCCAGCCTGCCTTCCATACGCAGCACGCCTTCGTCGTCCAGTACCGGTGAACTCTTGTAAATTGAGCTGCTCTTCTTAAAGTACTCTACCAATTCACCTGGCTGACGCAGTAAGTTGTTGGAGAATAATCATTTTGTCCGGAAAACTGTTTCACTGTGTCTGTCGCCAAAGGATTGTTTCCGCCTGCCGAAGTTCTTCCTGGTCGACTGGTGCTATCACCGATGCATTATTCGCCTATGTCGCTTGAATCAGCTGCCGTTGCATCGCTGTAGCCCGCGTGGTCACTATAGGCTCTCCTATCGGCAGTTGGCAGTGAAGCGTACTAAGTTTGCTGTCACCCTCAACAGTTTTGTCCAGCGAGAAATCGGCTTGACGTTGATCACTCCGTGGAACAATACTACACCTCTTGCTTCTTCGTCGGTCTCCTCGCCATTCAGATGCTCGTCAAAGTGCTGCCTCCACATTTCAATCACCTCACGTCCGTCCACCAAGATGCGTCCATCCTTGTCCCTGCACATTTCGGCCCGCGGCACAAAGCCGTAGCGGGGTGCATGGATCTTCTGGTAAACCTTTCGTGTTTCTTGAGAACGGCAACTGTTGCACCATCTTCTCACACTCCGCTTCTTCCAGGTGGCATTTTTTCTCCTGGAAAAGGCGGGTCTGCTGTTTCCGGTTCCGTTTGTAGCGAAACACGTTCTGCCTGGTCTCTTGCTTCAGTATTGCCACCCTCCCTGGGTCCTTTTCCTGCAAAATCGCTCTACACTCCTCGTAAAAACAATTATTCCGTCTACTCCGTTCTACGTACCCAACGATGGTTTTGACTGCGTTGTTTAAAGGCTGCTTTTACAGTACTCTTGCAGTTCTCAAGAGGGGTCCCATCGAGCTAACCCAGTTTAACAATTACCAGGTTGTGATCAGAGTCGATTTCAGCACCACGATAGGTTCTGGCGTCGATAATATCGGAGAAGTGCCGTCCATCAATGAGATCGTGGCCGATTTCGTCTGCTGTGGTGATCTCATGGCCATAGTTTTGTAGGTGGCGAAATCAATGAGTCGTAGGCCGTTGTCGTTCGTCAGCTGGTGAGCGCTAAACTTTCCAATTGTCGGTCTGAGCTCCTCCTACTGACCAACCTGAGCATTCAGGTTTCCCATGCTGATTTTGACGTCGTGGCTTGGACAGCGGTCGTACTTGCGTTAGAGCTGCGCGAAGAATGCGTCCTTGTCATCATCAGTGCTTCCGGAGTGTGGGCTGTGCACGTTGGTAATGCTAAAGTTGAAGAAAGGACCTTTGATCCTCAACCTACACAATCTTTCGTTGATCGGCCACAAACCGATCAGGCGCCTCTCGACGAAAGCTGTTCCCAGCTCACGTGTGAGCCGGTAGCTCTGGTAGATGATATGATTAACTCTAAACGTTCGTACCATGGAACCTTTCCAACACACCTCCTACAGCGTTCCGATGCCGGACCCGCGGATCTTCAGTGCATCGGAGAGTATGCATGTGCCGTGCAACCGAGACACGAAGAGCACCTTTATGAGGAATGAGCGTGAGTCCATCATCGACGTGAGCATACCCACAGTGACCACCAGGCAATCCGGTGCTGAATCGGTGATAAGAATTCTGAGCCGAAAAATAGACCAAGGCGTGACGGACGAAAATTGAAGATAAAGGATTTTGACGTAGACCTCTTCATCGAAGCTCTACGTTTATGTGACGGCCTTCCAGATATGAACGCGGATTAATTGACGCAGCTTTAAGTGAGAGCGTGTGATGCTATGATGCCGAGGAAACTGGAACCTAGGAATGGAAGGCACCCAGCTTACTGGTGGAACGATACACTCGCCGCCCTTCGGTCGAGCTGTCTCCGCACCAGAAGACGTGTTCAGAAATCGATAACGGAAGAAGAAAGGGAGGTAAACACGAACGAATTTCGTTCGGCAAAGGCGGCACTCAAGAAAGCAATAAAACTGAGCAAAGCTAGTTGCTTCAAGGAACTATGTCAGGACGAGGACATCAATAATTGGGGGAATGCCTATCGAGTTGCAATGGCCAAGGTTAGAAGCCTAATGACGCCTGCTGAAAAGTGCCTTGACAAGTTGAAAGTCCTAGTAGAAGGTCTGTTCCCAAAGCACGACCCAACGATCTGGGCTCCAACACCGTACGACGATGTAGGAGGTAACAACGTTGAAAATCGTCAACTCACCAACGAGAACCTCGTGACAGCTGTGAGAGATCTGAAGGTGAAAAAGGTACCAGGTCCTGATGGGATCCCAAACGTGGCTTTCAAAGCGGCTATTCAAGCGTTTCCTGGCATGTTAAGGTCTGCACTGCAGAGATGTCTAGGTGAAGGTTACTTCCCGGATAGATGGAAGATTCAAAAACTGGTGTTGCTGCCAAATCCAGGAAACCCGCCAGTGGAACCTGGATGCTACAGACCCATGTGTTTGCTGGATACACTCGGAAAACTGTTGAAGAAAATCATCCTGAACAGACTGACAAAGGATACGGAAAGCGAGCACGGACTGGCAGGAAGGCAGTTCGGTTTTCGAAAAGGAAGATCTACGGTGGATGCCATCTAGATCGTGGTCGGGAGGGCATACGAAGCACGGAGGAAAAACCAAGGGGGAATTGTTTCTGCGCAGTGGTTACCGTGGATGTTAAGAATGTATTCAACAGTGCTAGCTGATCTGCCATTGCTACAGCGCTGCACAGCATGAGGGTTCCTGACTACCTGCGTAGGATCACTGCGGGAGTTCCGCAAGGCTCTATCAAAGGCTCAACACTGTTGAACGCAATGTACAACGGAGTGCTGATGCTGAAGCTACGCATTGGTATGGAGATAGTTGGCTTTGCGGACGACATAGTCCTAACGGTTACTGGAAAAACGGCAAAAGAAGGCGAGACGCTAGCAATTGAAGCAATAGGAACGCTTCAGTTGCTAACGTCTCGCCCTCTTCTGTCGTTTTTCGAGTAACTGTTAGGACTATGTCGTGGAAGACTGGATGCGTGATGCTGAATTCGAGATCGGCCATCATAAGACGGAATTGGTACTAATCAGTAACTGTAAAACAGTTCAGCAGATACAGCCTATGGTCGGAGAAAGTTCAGTGAACTCGAAGCGCGCGCTGAGGTTTCTTGGTGTGATCGTCGACGACCGGTTGAACTTCCACAGGTAATCACGGCAATTGCGATAATTATGCCCAACAATAGCGGACCAAGGAGCAGCAAGCGACGTCTTCTGGCGAGTTGCAAGCGCATACAGGAGAATCTCGTCGGAAGCAGTTTGCGTCATAGCTGAAATGATTCCCATATGTATCGCACTAGAAAAAGACACGCAAAGTCTCCCTGCTGTCCGAAATGCAACGATACGGAGGAAACACCAGAACATGTGGTATTCGACTGCCCACGTTTCGAGGCAGTCCGGAGTGGAATGGTCGCCGTAAGTACAAGTACATACTACTCGGGACAACATAGTCCAAAGAATGTGCCGCGACGAAAACACGTGGAACGTGGTCAAGGGAGCGATAGCGCAGATCATGCTTGATCTACAACGAAAGTGGTGAGATGATCAACTAGTGAGAAACAACGAGTGACCACAAAACTCAACGAAGTGTATTCGAAACGCTAACGGGAGAACTTCCACCGTCGGGGAACTCTTCGCCGGAGTAGGCTAGGTCAACCACCGGGGATTAGTTGAGTCGATGGTGTGATCACGTGTTCGAAGAAGAGACAGACTGTAAGGAAGGGAGAGCACGCTATGACAGTCTTATCGGTCTCAATCGCACGCAACAAGCGCTGGAAGAAGGATGCTAAACAGCATAGCCCCTCTCCTAACGGTGGTCCCAGGGAGGACAAGGGCTCGAAGAACAAGGATGGTTTTTTTGTGGGTCGGGTTGTTACCCATCTCCACATATCCTGATGTACCTTCTCAGGAATCTGCTAATGAACACATTTTTTTAAGCATCTTTGTATGAAAAACAGGAATATGCTTCCGATGAAGTTTAGAGATTTACAATTCCACGTACCAAGTTTACAACCACAAGTCCTTTTTCGTCGCGTGCTCTGCGCCACTTGTTTTGGTCCGAATTCACATGTTGACGTTCCGTTGCTACATTTTGTATGGTTTGACTCGCAGGGCCTGACACCAACCCCCTACTTTCCAAAGGAGCAGAGCTTACCTTCCCGGAAGAAACGGGTTCTGCATTGGCATTTCCTTCAAATACAGTGTTAAATACCTAGGTTCAAGTGTCCTCGTCGAAGAATCATGGATATACAAAACTATTAAATTTATTTGTTCAAATTACTATTTTTAAGTAAATAAATAAGTAATTAATTACTTATACTGTTATTAAATTACTCATATTATTATTAAAAATCAAATGCTTATTTGTTCATTTAAAGGCTGACTAAAAGTCAATTACTACGCACAAAAAGACCTGTAGAACGTGATTCAATAACTTTACAAAGTCCATTAATGGTTGCTTTACAGTTCTTTTAATAAAACTTCAAAGTTACAGCATGAGATGGTTACATTCTCCAGTTCGAACGAAATCTCGAACCTTCCTATTGATGGAGCCCATCGGCGCCCGCACAGTGTAAACGGACACGGAATCAGCGCATTTCTTCCATTTTTTCCCGCATTTTTCTGGATGTCCCTGACTTCCCGCCGCTTCGTCAAAGTCGCTGCTTTGAAATTGCCCAATATTTGTCCATTGGTCGAAAGTCCGGGCAATTCGGAGGGTTCATTAGCTTGGGGACAAAATCGATCTTTTTGGCAGCAAACTACTCCAGAACCACGTTGGAGTGGGTGCAGCTGGCCAAATCGGGCCAAAAGATGAGTTTGCCCCTATGCTTGCGGACGAACGGCAATACACGCTTTTTCAAGCATTCTTTGATGTAAACTTGGGATGTCATCGTCGAGGATGTGACGAATGGTTCCGTTTTCAGGCCACAGCAGAAAATCGCTTGCGAAATCATGGCCTTCTTCGCGAACTTGTCGGCAAACACGAACTTGAATCTTCCCGGAACATCCCCACGTCTAGTCGCGAAGTAAAACTTTTGACCGGGAAGCTGCTTAAAATCGAGTTTGACGTATGTTTCGTCATCGATCGAAGTGCTTCCCTTGTGTTTCGTTAAAACACGGTCGTACAAGAGCCTTGCATGCTTTTTGGCCACGGAATTCTGCTTCATGTGCCGGTTCGGATGTTTACTGGCTTTGTACGACTTGTATCTTTCCCCGGCAAGGATGTTCCGCACCGTTTGAAAGTTGGCGTTGTACCTTCTGGCCACATCTCGGATCGCAAGACCGGGGTTGGCTTTAACGCACCTCAACACCTTGCTGCGCAGCTGGCGATACCTGGTTCTAGTTTTTTCGTAGGTCCGCAGATTCCTTTCCTTGTAGGTTTTGGGCACTCGACAAACTGTTGTTTTCGGCATCTTCAGCACCTTAGCCAGATAAGAACCGGACTACTCCGGATTTTCCAGGTGTTTGTACACAATATTTTTTTCTTCTTTCGAGTTCCATTTTACGTTATTTCTGAACGCGATCGACTACTTTGATCAAACTTGCACCAGTTGCTCTCTATAGATGTTTAAACAAACGACTGTCAATGATTTTCGACTCTCAACATTTGAGGCGTGCTAAGGCACACGAGGGGCGTACCAATTTACTTGTAGTCAGCCTTTATTTTATGCTAATAAATAAAAACTTCTTAAATTAAATAAAAGAGTTAAAATATTTTTTGCAGAAATAGAGAAGGATTATTTTTTTTTTTAAATTGAGGTTTGAGGTAATGATGTTGTCCTGCTAAAATAAGTTTAGTAACACGGTGTGTTTGCTCTCAAGGACAAAATTAAATGTATATTTTTATTTGTATTTGTAACATTAACATTTGTTGTACAACTTAGAAGAGTCATGACCGTATGAAAACTGTCTTCTTGTGCACTTAAGCATGCTAAACTTGGTTTGTTGTCATTCGCTTGTTTTTTGAGTTTTACATCACTACCCGAAATCATGGATTGTTTAATGAAAGAGAGCGAGCAATTTTCGTTACTAATTAGAATAGTCATGACAAAAACTGTCTTCTTGTGCACTCAAAGATGCTTAACTTGGTTTGTTATCATTCGCTTGTTTTTGGAGTTTTACGTCACTACCCGAAATCATGGATTTTTATAATTTTGTTATACACTCTGTATACACTCATTAAACAACGTATGGTTAAGCAGAAATCAGACCTTGTTCGGACTGAACAGAGGTCATCGAAAAGTGTTAATAACGAGAATGTTGACAAAGAATTAAAGGCTAAGGTTTTATGAAAAGAGGACGCGGAGGGTCATCATAGGGAGTAGCCTTGTAGTCATAGTACAATTCTGTTCTGTACATCGGTTAGCTTTGGTTTATATTTTCTTGAATTAAAGGATCCCTGTCGTGCTATAAACGTCGGCGCTAGATTGGGAGTTTGACCAGTAGTGAGATTATCAGGAGCTATGATCATGTTTTTTTACTGCCACGTCCTGGACCGTTTGATAACGATCATTTGAACAAATTTTCGTAATACGAACAATTAATTTTAACCAGTTCGGCAGCGTCGGCAAAGTGAAGTGCGGGTTGTGGAGAGTGTTGAAATTTTCGGGAAAAGTGCCCGATCTGGAACGAAAATCGCGGTTGAATCTTTCCGGGGAGGTCATTTCTCTTGGATGGCTTCTTGCTGTCGTTCTCCTGTTGATTCTGGCTTTTTTGCGCGACCGACGTTTGGCGGCTGACGATTCTCATTAGTACCGGAAGTTGTGCGCATCATTGTGTGATATCAGCTTTGAACTGGGATGAAAATACCCGTGGAAAAATAGTGCCGTTCCAGTTGAAAACTAGCGACACTGGCGACAATCGATTTTACTTCAGTTCCATGTGTTGTAAGTTTTATAAAAAAAGATTGAAGTTTTGTGGTAAGTAAAATTCAAGCCAAAAAAAATATATATATATTGTGAATCACTGAAAACGCGTCAATCAAGCATTGCACATACGCTTGATTGAAAGTTTCAGTATGTCACTACTGGAGCGGGGCTTATTGTGCACGAAGATAGCTTCGGAATGCTTGCGTTCTTGAAATGGGCTATTGGAGTCGCGGTAGAGCTGTCACCTTCTAATCCCCGGATTTAAGCTTTTTGCAAATGTAAACAGCAAATATGAAACAGTTGCAGGAATATTCTATCCATAATACCGCTGCCAGACAGTGGGAATTAGATTGTAAACACACACACACACACTACCCGAAATCATGGATTGTTTATACATTTTTCGTTACTAATACCGACAAACACCTTGCTCTTTGCCACCTGTATACACTCATTGCGTATGGTTAGCTTTGGATATTATAAGGATATTTCTAGACAAAATCGTCAAAACGTCGAAAGTAACAATTGTAAACAATGACTTAAAAAAGATGAGTAGTTTTGCCGTTGCTTAATCCCATTGCTCCAGCGAATTAAAACAGCAGCCTAGCCATCGGTTTTATTGAAGCTGCGAGGATCCACACACAAAAACTATGACGTCCATATAAAGAACGTGACGATGGAGGGAGGATGTGGGGTGGTTTTAAATTGGGCATTTTTGCGTGACGTATTTAGTACGTTGCATTTGAGGAATAATTTTAATTATTGAAAAAAATCGCTTAAAAAATGACTTAGTTGGTGACAAAATGTACAATTTAAAACAAAATCAGGTACACACATTTAAAGTTTGATCATACCTTTCTGTTCATTGTTCCAACAGAATTCACATTATGGCCGGAAAACTGAATGGTCCCGCAACTGCCCAGCACGATGCAACCTATTTGAAAAACCTTAAGACTGCCGCTGCAATCCTGGAGACGAATAACATCCTGGGTGTGATCGAACCCATCAACAAGTACTCCGTCCCTGGATATTACCTGGCATGTTACGAAAAAGGTATCCGGCAAAAAGTATTACTCACCGACTGCTGATTACCGTAACGTTTTTTTTTTTTCTTAAACCCAGCTATCCAAACACTGAAAGAAGTAAACAGCCCAAACCTGAAGCTGATGTTTGACATATTCCACGCGCAGCACATCCGCGGTGACCTTACGAACGCCATCAAGTGCTACGCCGACTACATTGGACACGTCCAGTTGGCACAGGTTCCCAATCGAAATGAGCCCAACACCGAAGGGGAACTAAACTATCCGCACGTGCTGCATACATTGGAAATCAATGGCTACACCGATTGGGTTGGTTGCGAGTACAAACCCAAGGCCGAGACGGTTCAAGGTCTGGGTTGGCTGCGTGACTTCGGCTACTGGAGCCGGTGATCGATTAGACTTGAACCTGACTTTCAGCTATCCAGTGAAAACAAACAAAAAAGTTGTTAATATTTTATAAGGGGAAATAAAATGGTTTATGGGATGAGTTTGCTCTAATGGCTATAAAAATAAGGAAAAGCCTCATTTTACGACAGTTTTCTATTGAACCGTGCTGACACCCTGTGGAACAAGATGGTCATCAAAGACAGTGAATTTGAGGATTCCCTCAACTTTGCGTTGCTTCGTGGCGATATGGGTACAATTTGGGACACCAGCAAGGATGAGCGCATGGTGTGTGGAACCATGAATCCGGAACTGATCCACCGTGCCAAGGAGCGGGCTATTCGAGCGCAGCTGAATTCGGCTGATGGAGACACCTGCGAGCTTCACGATCAATTTTATCGGGATCATAAGCTACTGTTGGTCCTGTTTCGTGCTCTGGCCGTAATGCCAATTCTTAGATCGTCCCCAGGAAGAATAACCTTTGACTGGAGATCGTGGGCATCAATCTATGCGTATTGCTTTTACGTCGCAAGCACCGTGGTAGTGCTGTATGTGGGATACGAGCGACTTAAGATTCTACAGGACACCAAAAAATTCGACGAGTACATCTATGGAGTTCTGTTCGTCATTTTCTTGATTCCACATTTCTGGATTCCATTCGTCGGTTGGGGCGTCGCAAAGCACGTCGCAGTCTACAAATCCATGTGGGGTGCTTTTCAAGTCCGATACTACCGTGTTACCGCAACCAGCCTACAATTTCCTCATCTCAAAATTCTTATCGTCATGTTATCCGTAGGCTGTTTGGTTTGTGCAATTGTGTTTCTTCTATCGCTAAGTTTTCTACTGGAAGGTTTCGCATTGTGGCACACTTGCGCCTATTATCACATTATCACAATGCTGAACATGAACAGCGCCCTCTGGTACATCAACTGTCGTGGGATACGAGTAGCTTCATCCAGTTTGTCTGATCGCTTTCGAACAGATGTTGGTATCGAATGCACTGCGGCTATGATTTCTCAATATCGATATCTCTGGTTGAATCTCAGTGAACTGCTTCAAGCTCTGGGCAATGCCTACGCCAGAACCTACTCCACCTATTGTTTGTTCATGTTCATCAACATAACGATCGCTATCTACGGAGCACTGTCTGAAGTGATCGATCATGGTTTTGGATTTTCTTTCAAAGAGATCGGCTTGATTGTCGATACCGTCTATTGCTCAACTTTGCTGTTTATTTTCTGCGATTGCTCTCACAACGCTACGCTGCAGGTGGCTCAAGGTGTTCAGGATACACTGCTTGGAATCAACCTACTGAAGGTCGATCAACCGACACAGAAGGAAATTGATCACTTCATTCAGGCGATTGAGATGAATCCGGCTATCGTCAGTCTGAAGGGTTATGCCGAAGTGAACAGGGAGTTGCTGACGTCGGTAAGTTTGCGAGTGTTTGAAGATACCTAAAAGATTTTAATTCTACTTTATTTCCAATACAGAGCATCGCAACAATAGCAATCTACTTGGTTGTTTTATTGCAATTCAAACTGTCGTTAATTTCACAACAAATGCCTATAGATTTAATGGAGAAACATTGAAAATGGACGGAAAGGTACAACAGTAAACAGACATTAAATTGCAATTACGAAGAACTTTAATCAAATAAACTAATCACATGGCATAGACTGACAACAAACGGCTTTCAAATGGTCCAATAGCTTTTTTGACTCGTCCTCTCTGAGATGATTTTAGAGGTTCCCTAAACGTGATGTTCTAGATACCCTTTCACCATTGTTAGTTGAAGATTGACCATTTAGATTTCAGCTCCGAGTAATGATTTGGTTGCTATTTGGGTCCTATAACAAGTACGCAAAATTGGTGAAGCTGTTTTGTCGCGTCCAAGGTTTCATATTATATAGGATTTACTATGGGAAAATGGTAAGGAAATGACTGAACAGGTACTTCGCGCACCTGCAGGTATAAACCAGATCCCAAGTCGGATGGCTTGTAATTCCTATCCCACCCGGGGGTGCCGACTGGGGTATATGTAACCATAGGAAAGTTCGGGTTATCAACACTAGTGAGACCTTTGCAGTATGCTGACAGGGAAGACGGGGCTGCTTTGAAGGGTGCAGCTTATCTGAGCGTCTGTTCTCAATGTCTGGGCGGCTCTAAACAGCGTTTGTTCTCCTTGTTAGGAATAAGAATATAATGAATAGTTTGGTATTTTGGTTAAAGCCACGCTACGATAACGCTCAAATTACGTCACGTTTCCGATTTCCCGTTTTTCCTGCTCTATTGAGTAAGCATTCCTTCGTGCATCTTCCATTTCGTGCATACACGCCAAATTTCAGTGCGATACTGCCCTTAGTTTTGTTTTGACAGCGGATTGTTGTTGGCGTGTTTGGCATCATGTTGAATATGGATGAAAACGATTTTCGTTCTCTCATAAAACATTATTTTTTGCGAGGCAAAACGGCGAATGAAACAAAAGAAAAGTTGGATAAGTATTATGGGCCAAAGGCTCCGTCAGATTATACCGTTAAATATTGGTTTCAAGTGTTGCGTGGTGGCCGAAACTCCAATACCGATCAAGTCGGCAGCGGCAGGCCCTCCGATGCGGTTACAGAGGACAATGTCAAAAAAGTTCATGAAATGGTGTTGGCTGACCGGAAAGTGAAGGTGCGTGAGCTAGCAGATGCCACAAAGATTAGTACTGAGCGCACACACCATATTGTGGGCGAGTTTCTGCATATGAAAAAGTTATCTTGCCGATGGGTGCCGCGCATGATCACTCCTGACCATAAACATGAACTCAAGAGCACTTCGAAACAGTGTTTAGACATGCTGATGCGGAATCGGAAGGACTTGTGGCGTCGATTGGTAACTGTTAACTTGGATCCACTAGCCGGCACGAGTGCTCCGAAGCGACCTAGGGAGGCTCAATGGGTCAGAAAGATTTTTGCGTCAGTTTTCTGGGATTTTCGTGGCAGATTCTTCGTTGACTGCCTCGAAAAGAATAAATCAACTCACATGAAGAGAAAATCAATTTTGTTTTTTCAAGACAATGCGCCGGCGCACATGTGCATCACAACCACGGCTAAAATGAAGGACTTACGGCTCCAATTGCTTCCGCATCCACCGTATTCACTCGATTTGTCTCTCTCGGACTATTATCTGTTCACAAACCTCAAAAGATGGCCTATCAATAATAAATTCAGCTCACGCGAGGAAATCATCGACTCCGCGGAGGAGTATTTTGCAGACCTTTCGGAAAATTACTATACGGACTCTAATTTCACTAAATCCTTCTATAGTAATTTTAGGTAAATTATAATAGATTGCTCTTTCGAACGTTCAACTTGTTTTATGCAGATATTAGTTTAAGTAGTTAAATAGTTTGTAGAACGTAGTTGTACAAATTGAAAGTTTACGAAAAAAGAGTCTGTTTCGAGCATCGGCTGTGAACGGTTGCGTCGATGCTTTGTTGCGCACTATTTATTCACGGGTATTGCACGTTATCTTGTAGCCTCAAGCACAGGGATTAGGTTTCAGGGTTGTTTAACACTGCTTGATATCTACACATATTGGGGAGGATCAGGGACCTGGCAACTCTATCCTATTAATTAGCGTTTGACAGTATGCAACATATCGCGGGCCTTATTTGAATGAGGCCCGTCTGACGTTTGTTACTAAGGGTAAGAATGCCAATATTGTTTACAAACAATGATGCTTTTGACGTTTGGATGTTAGAGATCTTGGTTACAGAAAAATCGTTGCTCGTCAGGCCTCGTCAGGAGGATAGAATAGACACTGTAAACAGGAACATGTGGCCATATACACACCCACGGGTGTTACAAATATGTGGAGAGAAGTGTCGGATCACAACTTTCTAATTCAGTGAGAATTTACTGCGACAACATCTAATCTGGTAATAACGGAGTGGCAAACTCGGACGGTACACTAAATTAGAGTTCAATCGTTTTGCAGTATTGATTGTAAGAGGCCATCATACGATTTATCGGTTGCATAATTTATGCGATTTATGCGGTAGCCCAACAAACAAACGAAAGCAGTAAATAAGCATACATGCTTTATTGAAGCTGAATTACGACTTTCGTAGCTGAATAAAAAATCTGGCTGAAATATAAGCTGACTAACCATGTTCTCAATTGAAATATTAACATTAGTTCAAGTGTTTCATTTTGTTTGAATAACATTCTTAGTAAAAGCTATTTAAGTATTTATATGTAACTAAATTTACACAGTTCAACAAAGAGTTGAATAACAGTTTATAAATCTCTTGAAACCTCGTTTGTATAGCCTAGCTAATAGTCCCTGATATTGAATTGAATAATAGCTGTAATGTACATCACTATTCAACTGATCAAATTATAAGCTGAAGAAAGATAATACAAAAGCTTTATACAGATGTCTTAGTTCACTTTTTTAGACCACTAAACAATTAGTTGAAATACAGTTTATTCCTCTGATGCAACGCTTTCTAACTAGCTTTGCCGATTAAACCTTATATTTAGTTGAATAATAGCTGTGAACAATAGTCAGCAAAATAAACTACAATTAAAATAAAAGTCGTTTAAGTGCCATAGAAAAGCCTCCAAAGTGTTCGGAATTTTGGTTGATCAATATTTCTTCTTCAACTTTATGTTATGCTGGATAAATGATGCTATTAAGCTCGATTCAAAGTAAATCTGGACGTACGGTTTAATACACCACCGCGTGCCTGGTGGTTGGAACAAAATTTACAGGCATTTGTTGATGTTTCATTGACGAAGAAATTGGTGAAAAGTTTTTCTCGATTGATCGACGCATCTCGAAATAACGGATCATGGAACTTGAGAAAAGAAAATTAATTGTGCACAAACATCTAGAGAATCCTTCGTGGTCTGCCTCAAAACTAGCAAAAGTGTTAAAATTCCCAAAGTCAACGGTGTGTCTTGTAATCAAACGTTACAAGTATACTCTGAGTGTGGATAGAGCACAGCGCATCTATCATAAAAGTGGCAGTAGGGACAAAGAGCTAAGGAGAAAGGTGTTGAGGTACGTGAAAGGCAACCCAGGTGTCTCCATACGGGATTTGGCAAAGAAATACGATTCCAACTTTTCCACCGTGCGGAACATCCTTTCAAGAGAAGGATATAAGTCTTTTTGTGCCAGTAAACATCCGAATCGCTCCCTGAAACAAAATTTAGTGGCCTGTATTTTAATGGATGACGGAACATACGTCAAAATGGATTATAAACAAATCCTCGGGCGAAAATTTTACCTATCAACTGGTCGTGGGGATGTACTTCCCAGGTATACATTTGTTTTTGCTGATAAATTTGCTCGGAAACTAATGATTTGGCAAGGAATCTGTAGTTGTGGCCTTAAAACCAAGGTTTTCATCACATCTCACACAATGACGACGAAGGTTTACATTAAAGAGTGTCTGAAAAAGCGGATTTTACCCTTCATTCGGCAACACAAGACCAACGTAATGTTTAGGCTGGATCTAGCCAGCTCTCACTACTCTAAGGAGGTACTAGAATGGTATGCTGCAAACAATGTTACTTTCGTCGCCAAAGAGATTAATCCTCCGAATTGCCCTGAGTTCAGACCGATCGAAAAATATTGGGCAATTGTCAAGCGAAAACTTCGAGGATGCGGTAAAGAAGTGACAAATTCACAACAAATGCGTTTAAGGTGGAATAAGTTCTCCGGAACAGTGTCACCAGCGACTGTGTAGATCATGATCGCATCGATCACAAGTAAAGTGCGACAGTTCGTTCAAAACGGTGAAATGTAATAGCTTGTTATGCACGGTCAATCTGAAGTATGCAATTATGACTTCAAAGTAGGCACTTTGCTTGAAGACTGGAATTATGCATAAAATGCCTAAAACGGTGTTATACAAAAATGCCTAAAAAGGTTGTACGTCAAAAAGTGAATAAATTCTAGGCATTTTGCAGCATTTGAAAGAGATTGGAAACTATGCATTTTTAGAATATGATTGTGTGTAGAAACTAGTCACTTTATGAGATGAAAATGTTTCATTAGAAACTCAGCGCCACTATCTCAAAAGTTAATACCTGCTTTTTTTTTAATCCACGATGCAAATAAAATACACCATAAGGTAGGAAAATGTTTCTTCTTGCAGTTGGGATTGTTAATTTGCAGGAGAAAGTTTTCATTTCCGAGCAAGCGACGCATATAGTAATTGTTTTCAGTGGATCCGCCCTTTTGAAATGTTTACACTGAACTGGTCTTAGAAAATGGCTCTAATAATACAAACTTAAAAATACATTTCAGTTAAATGGCCAAGCTGATTAATCTAAATGATCAATCTGAATCTGAATCAGCTTTCATTGACTCCGAAAATTTGGCACACATCGCACATTCACATTGACGTGAAAACTATATACATAACTTAAACTATATACATAATCAATTAAAGATCACTTGCCTCGTAGCTTGTCCATGGATTCAAGTTTTGCTTACAAGAACTTCAGTTGTTTAATTTTCCCTTTTTTGTTTAGGCAAAGCCGGGAAACTAGCACAAATCGCTATTTTCGCTTTGTTGACAGCGTTGTTTTTATGTATTTTTTCTATCACACTAGAATTAAAAAACGACTAAAATTTATTCATTTTTTGGGATTAAAAAGTAGGCATTTTTTGACGTATGGAGGATGTTCCTTAAAATGCATAGAATGTAGTCAAAAAATGACTACCTCAGAATTACCGTGTATATCGTTTGAAAGCTGAATAAATACCCTTTGGTTTGACGTTTTGATCAACCGCGTATGTTGTTTAATTCTTCAAAATTCAAATTTACTTTGAATCGGGCTTTATTCATTGAATTCAGTTAATTCCTTTGTTTTCTTTTATGAGTTGTACATTTTTGGTGCTGGGGAAAAAGTATTGACCTGTTTTCAAGAGTTGAATTTCCCCCCCCCTTTCCCCCCCCCCCCAAACAAAACACCCCCCTACCAAAAAACACCAAAAAAAAAATATCATATTTTTACCCCCCCTCCCACAATCCCTTTAAACCCCCCAAAACCCCACCCACAAAATCCACCACAAAACCAACATTAAAAAAAAAACATCCAAAAATTAATTACACCAAAATTTCCAAAATAAAAAAAAACCCATAAAAAAAATAAAAAATTAAAAAAACCCAATTAAAGCAACACCGCCGCTACTATTCAAAAAAAACATTGAGCTTATATAGACGATTCGTTTATACTTCATTCAATTCTAAGATAGCGCAGTTGGTAAGTCACGTAAGGCCTGTACTCGAAAAAAATGCACCAGACAAAAGTGTTCGCCAAAAATTTATTTTAAGTCGGATTTTCTTGAAACTTTAAGTAAATGAACTAATACATATGGATTATGTTTCGGCATAATTACTTTATTCAATTTTCTTTCCATCGCTGAAAGCCCGCACCTTTCCCTTAAGACCCCTCATTACATTTTGTGCAATGGTGGAGCCGACCTTTTTGGTCACTTTCATCCATTCTTTCTTCAACTCCAGCTCGTTCTTAAGCACCTTGGACGATTTTCGAACTTTGGCCTTCATTATGGCCCAAAATGTTTCCACCGGACGAATCTCTGGTGAATTTGGGGGGTTGGCGGTTTTTGGTACAAAAACAACGTTATTGTCTCTGTACCAATCCAACGTCGATCGCGAGTAATGGGATGATGCCAGGTCCGGCCAAAATAATGTCTCGCCTCCGTGGGACCACAGAAAGGGCAACAGACACTTCTGGAGGCACTCGGTGCGGTAAATTTCGCTGTTGATGGTACCCGTTGTGATGTACAGTTTACTCAGTTTACCGCATTGGCATATGGCCTGCCAGAGCAAGTATTTTTTGGCGAATTTGTCCACTACTTATGTCTTCCGAAACGTCAAACCGTGATTTGGCAACGTAGAACTCCAGCCCCGGTATCTGCTCAGCGCCTGCCTTGATGTACACGGAGAAAAACAAATATACTAAAAAGCATAAATTTTATGCTAAAACCATATTCGATCCATCCAGTCATTGGAATGAATAAACCAGGTTTATACATTGATAAGAATAAATCAAATATATGCATTCCAATGCATACTTTAAGTATATGCATTGCAATGCATATTTGTATAAATATATGCTTTCCAATGCAGAAATCAAATTTATGCATTGCAATGCATATTTATATAAATATATGCATTCCAATGCATAAATCAATAATATAATAAAATATATGAAAATCGACATTGTAAATTGTAAAATGACAAACAATTCATTAGGGAGCACAAAAATACAAATGTATCAATGTATTATGTGAAACAACTATCTATTTCGATAGACCCCAGTATTCCAGTAATGGATGAGTCGCATTGTAAGCGCGACAAAACGATGCATAAATTTGGAATCTGTGTGTTTAAAATTGCACATAATGAACAGGCTTAATGAAACATCACACTATTTTTATTATTATAAATTATCAAGCATAAAAGATAGTCACTAGACATAGACATATCTAACGAAAATAGAAACTATACAACTCACAGAAAAAAGGACTTTGTTTCACTCCAGGATTGGGATTTTCAACTTTTCAATAAAAAATTCGAAATAAATTCTTTAATAAAATATTCCACACATTCCTCTAACAAAACATGATTTGTCTACTTTTGCTAACCGCATTCCGAATCTAGTTTCGATTCGCACAGCCTTTTCAAGTGCACTAGGTTCACGTCCTCTGCTTGCCGTAAAACTTTCCTAATATCACCAATCCTTCCGTTTTTATTCGCTTATAGATAAGCTGTCTTGAGCTCCTAAAGTTTATAACGCCGGTTACGAAATATGCGCGGAAAATAATAATGATCTAAAATGTAATTCAATGCATACAATATATTGATTCAATGCATACTTTTTATGCATTGCAGTGATTTAAAAGGAATAAAGCGTAGAAAGGAATATATAATAAGCTTTTCAGCATTTAATGCCGATAACGCAATATGCAGGGAAAGTAATAATTATCTAAAATGTATTGCAATGCCTAAAATATATTGATTCAATGCATACTTTTTATGCATTGCAGTGATTTAAAAGGAATAAAGCGTAGAAAGTAATAAATAATATGCTTTTCAGCATTTTCGATTTTCTCCGTGTAGCCCTCCCCCGGGGGGGGGTGTGGCGGGGGGGTGTTGGTGTCCCCCCGGGGGTGGGGCGTGGGGGCCCCGTGCACCCCCCCCCCCCCGCGTTTCCTGGGGTTCCCGGCCGGCCCGCGGGGCCCCTTTGCCTTTGGGCCGCGGCGCGGCGCCGGAGGGGCGGGGTTCCCCTCGAAATAATCCACCCCCTTCCGGGCCTTCCCGGGGTCGGCTGTCTTCGTTTTTCTTCCACTTACAGTCCGCCGCTCGGTCGTCTGGTACTCCTTAAACGATTTTACCACCCGAGACACAGTTGTTTGGTTGATTCCCAGTTGTCTTCCGATCCATCGCATGGTCGCAGTCGGATTTTCCATGACGGCGCGCAAAATTCTTCGGCGATTTTCTTCTTGTTTCGATGACATCTCAATAACCACAGAACCGATTGTTATGAAATTTTGCACATGTAAACAATTTACTCCAGTACTACTTATACTCAGGTTTTCATCAATTGTGACCCACGGACAAAAAAGTTACACATGGATAGCATTTTTTTTCGACTACAGGCCTTAGTTGAGGATACGAAGGTTGATGGTTCAAATCTCGCTGTTAAATGGTAATAAATGAATATTACATAATGTTTCTGTTAATGTACATGTATAATAATATCAAATTAAATATGCACAATATGTAATATAAAGGTCTGTATCGTATGAAAAATCATAAATAAACCAAAGAAAGTTTAACGAAAATTTAAGAAAGTTGAACAAAAGTTCTATAAAATATCCCACAACTTTATTAATATGCTTAATAATGTTGAAGAAAAATTTCAGCGTGACTATTAATTAACAAGGAAAGAATCTATTATTCTTAAAAAATACTCGCTTAGCTCAACAAAGGTCATTTCGACTCTCGGAATTACCCTCAAGTTCTGTGCAGCACTTAAACAGCAGTTATTCAATTATCAGCTGAACTCTATTGCTGCAAACTTGCTTCTTAAGCATATGCAATTGGCAGTGTCCAAACGCACTTGACGACAGTTTAATAACTTCTCCAAATTTGTGTGAATAATTCCCGAACAAAAGCTGTGATAGAAAATAGTTCAGAGATTATTCAACACGCTGCTGAATTAAATCGTCATAATGATGTTTATTCAATGGGTGATTGTTTGTTGGGAGACTTCTATTCACAGCAACTCCTCTTAACTTGAATGTATTCAAACATAGATATTTTAATTATCAGCTAAATGCTCAAAACTTCTGTACAACAGCTGTAGTAATCAAAAAACAACTTCCATCAATAACATTCAAACAGGTAGTTGACTGTTGCGTCACAGTAACGCGTCCTTCATGCTTTCGTGTGTACCGTTTATACTCTCGCTTAGGTCAGCCTATTTAGCCCGGACTGGGGTATGGAGGAACTTGGCTTTTGCGTGTTAACCACGCGATTATTTATTGTAACAATGCGACGGAAGGACGAGGCACGTTGCCACCTGGACTCCCTGACCAAAACAATCAGTGGGTGTTGAATTTCCCACCAACAAATGCGCAGACTGTCCGGATACTACTACAGTTCGTTATGGAAGCTTGACCAGAGCGGGGGTCACTGTAGACGTTGAGACGTGGTTGAAAATCGATTGGAGTATTTTGAATTCAGGAATCGAAAGATGGAGAAAGGCTTGAAATTTTTTGATATTTTTGCGTTTCTCGTGTTTTTGAACGTTGAAAGTGTAATTGGTGTAAGTTACGTGATGTCGGAAGTTATTCTATGAGAGAAGCTCTGATTTTAATTGATTTGCAGGAAATACCCAATTTTCGAATATTGGCGCCGGAATTTATCTGTGGGCAGACAAAAAATGAAAATACCAACCATACAGGAAGTGTTGTACCTCAGCACATCACTATTGGGTTAACGTTTTTTTTTTTTTTTTCATAACAAAGTCTTCTCAATCTCATTGTGCAACAAATGTTTTCCACACATGCACTGTGCAGCAGTTCATCGATTTTCTTATCCCCATGATTTATTCATGGTCGATTAATAGTTGTAGTTGCACGCAAGGAACGCACCTTTCACTTTGCCATCACACGCTACAGCACTTTTCTTAGGTGGTTTGAAATGTTAGTAGGTGAAAGTACTAATAGCTACTCCTCCCGTTTTCCTCATTACGTATGCAGCCTACAGACAAAAGGTGGCCAGAAGTTGCATTATAACGTGACGGTGCAATTCGATTTGTTGAATGGGTTCGTCAGCCAACGGCACACACTGAAACTGTGGGAAAGTGTCCGTAAACTGGAGAAACGTCTCCAGAAAGAGCGGGAGGAAATCTCGAATGGCAACCAGATAAGTATTCTCAATGAAGAGTTGGTATCCGGAGTCATCTACACGTTTCATGTGGTTGGGATTGACCAGAAGGGAACTGCCAGCCAAGAGCAAAATTTTACTCTTACATATCGCAACAAAAGTATGCAGACTACGGTTGTCCAGGATGGTTCATCGTCGACTACAGATGTGTCCTTGCTTTTACTGACATCGGAAACCACTTACCCGGATGTAACGTTCACAGTGACGGGGAAAATTATTTTCTGCAAGGCAAGGAACAACTACAAGGTAAGTTGAATGACTGTTGTATAACCCACCATAAGATTTTCAGCCGTTGATACGAGATTATTGTCAAGTATCCCTGCCATTTGATGTTCTGATATTTGAAACTGACATATCAGCTACGATTAAGTAGTATTCTCAAATCTTCAAAAAAGTTTCCAAACAGCCTTTGAGAATTGTTGTTAAGGCAGCATGCAATATATTGTCTGAATTTATGAAATCTGGTGAAGCTTGAGCCTATGCTACAAACTCGCTTAAGTAAACACAGGATTGCTACTCTAAACACAAGGCCATCATTTCTCTACTGAAATAAGTAAGGTGACTAGAACTGGAATTACAGCCACGACAGCCCTGCTCAGTGCGCATATGTTGACAGCATAGGTTCAGTGGATCTTAGATGAAGCTTGCAGTCGCTCGTTATCTGCAAGTAAGCTCCATACTATTTTTGCCTCAGTCCAGTCTTTTGGCAGGGAAAACCAGACTCGAAACGTTTCGAAACAGAGAGGCCTTTAGACTCTATTTGGACTTCGATGCAGTGTTGTCTACAGTGTTGTGTACAAATTTGCCTGAAAATGTAAAGACAGCACTTTTCCTATTGTTATGGCGGAAAGCTCCAACCGGTATTATTAGATTAGATCCAGATCAACAAATGGATGGTACTGAAAGATAATCCGTGTAGGAGCTTCGCGCCCCAGCTGATCCTTCCATATAATTCTGTAAAGCCAATTCATGCACTTAAAATACTTCTCGTTTTTTGAGTCTTTTTTCAGGTTCGATTGACGATGGCCCAATATTTCTCAATTGGGTGAAACTCGGGTTACCTGGTAGGATTCTTATATATGGAACTACCTGACCTGAGACATAACACTCTACACACTTAGATTTTTTTACAGAAATCTGTAAAAGTTTACCGAATTCTCAACAGCTGAACGTTCGGTAATCCGATTTAGCGGATTTCGGTGGAATTTTACAGTTATCTGTAAAAAGTTTACTGGATTTCGGTAAAATTTTACCGAAATCCGTTGAGTTGGATTACCGAACGTTCAGCTGTTGAGAATTCGGTAAACTTTTACAGATTTCTGTAAAAAAATCTTAGTGTGTATAGCTTTTTTTCGGAACAGACAGGTGGGTTAAAATATTTTGGTACAAAGACATTGATATCTCTGTACCAGTTTAAAACTGGTCACGCGTAGTGGCAGGATGCAAAATCTGGCCAAAATAGCGTCTCATCTTCGTGAGGCACTCGTCTCGGTAGATTTGCCCATTCATGGTACCCGTCGTGATGAATGACTTGCTCATCTCTCCACACCTACAGATGGCCTGCCAATCCAAGAACTTTTTGGCGAATTTGACCACCTTCTTCTTCCTTACCTCCTCAGAAACGGAAAACCGTGATGTGGCAACGTAAAACTCCTGCCCCAGAGATTGCTTTGTGTCCGCCTTGATGTAAGTCTCGTCGTCCATCATGACGCACCTCGGTTTCGTTTGTTATAAACAGATAGAGTTACCAGAGTTGTTGAAGAAAGTATGGGTTAACATGCAAAAAACGGTTGATTCACAGGTTGTGCAGAATCTTATGGCCGGGGTTAAGGCCAAGGTGCGGGCATTTGCGTATGGACTGTAAATAAAATACGAGTAAAATGGTAAAATGAAGTTTAATAGTTATTTCTCAATCCCTGAAAATTTGATGGCAATCGGATGAAAACTCGAATTTTGCGAATCAATTTTGTGTGTGGCAATTTCATCGTGGACACCCTTTAACAGTTGATTTAGCCACATTCTACAATTTCGTCAACTTGGCGTGAGAGTAGTTTGGATTTACATAAGAAATGCACGTGCAAAATTTTGATGCGTTTCTTCGACGATATTTTGACAACTGAAGTGCAAATCTCAAAATCAAAATAGAGGCATGATGCTACACGCACACATCTTCAAAATGAGGGGAGTGCAAATTTTTTCAATGCACGATGAAAGGAAATGCGTCAAGTTTAAGTCGACCAAATTTTGATCAAAACACCCTTTAATCATTGTGTCTCATTGTTTTTCGAATACAGTCTTTATTTATAATTGGTGTTTTTGTATTCTCATAGATTAATCATTTGATTTTGTTTCTAGTTCAAATGGACTCTATCCGGTCCGGACGATGTTCCCATAAATTTAAACACAAACTCAGATGTTCTGGAGATACCTGCTGGGATGCTTTCTTCAGACCAAAACTACGAAATAGCGGCCATAATAGTGGATTCCGATGATGAAAAGCAAATTGTAGCAGCTAACATGAAATTGAACGTCCTAACGCGAGTCTTAAAGGGGAACGTACTGCCGTCAGATGCATCAACCGGATTTGGCCAAACGACTGAAGTACGAACATTTTTCAACGACCCAACTGTATCCAGCTTGCACTGGAAATGTGAAGACAGTTTTGGTGATACAAGCTGTTCTGAAGATTTGATCATTTCGGAACGCACAGCATCTATCTCTTTTTTAAAAGAATCCAACTTCACCATATCTGCCACTGCGAGGGACGTTAAGTTGACTTCAAATATACAAGTTAATTCAAAGTCGACAATATCCGTTGAGCTACAAACCCCACCACCCATGTACCTTATACCTGGCCAACGATACGAAATCATGGTGGACGTGCATGGGCTTGTACCGACATGCACCAGTAACTGGACCGTTGTTAAAGGCAATGGTTACTCTTATTTTGACCCCGCAACTATAGGTGGCCTCGGAGGTGTCTCCATCAATGATATAGAGGAAAATTTTCTCTCTGAACTCGTAGATTACGGAAACGATACAGTGACTCGTGAAGTTAGACTTGTTCTGCCCTCAAATTCCCCGAACTGGGCAGGGCTGGCTCCGGATGGGCGCTATAAATTCAGATTGGTTACGATGTGTCCGGAACCTATTGATGACAGTGTTGCTTCAAAACAACCTCGTGAAATTGTAACCAACAACTGGGATATGATCTTGGAAACCAATGCGCCACCTAAGGGCCTCCCATTGGAAGTCAAACCCGATGCAAATGGAACTGCTCTAAGCACGTTTTTCACGTTCAACACTGGAGTCGCCAAAGACCAGGAATCGGACTATCCACTGAAATATTCATATTGGTACTCCACAGAAGGAAACTCGATAAATTTTGCAAACTACTTGGAAGTGATGTCTGCGGAAACTCAGCTCCCTTTTTCAAAGAACGGTATTTCTACTTTCTACGAAGTTTGTGACTCGCGAAGTGCCTGTTTCCGTGTTGATGGTCCTAAAATTATGTTACAATCGAATCCCTCTTTGACACAGGAAAACGCAGATTTTCGAATTGATGCGATCAAGAATCACTTCCTTCGAGGGAATCTTCGTGAAGCCACCAAGGCAGCGTTCGAAATTCTGATTACTCTGAAAAACCAAGCATCGGAAATTTTCAATAACGTCTATTCTCAGATAATGGCTCTGTTGAATGAACAAACTCCCATAGTCAGACAGGCGTTTATTGAACGTTCCCGCTATTTGCCAGGATCTTCGGTACTCCAGTTCGTTCAACAGGTGAAAGTTTTGATTGACCTGGACCAGAAGAGTTCCAACGATAATCTACTCGGTCAACTACTCGACTTAATCGATTCCGTTGAACGGGGACCCGCTCGTAAAGTACGAGCCACTGAGCAGAAAAGCATTGTGATCGATACGGCAGAAACCAAGCTCGAACTGTTTGAAAGTCTGATAAACTCCCCAAATGGTACGGAAGAATCCAAGACTAGTAACAGGGCAAAGTTGCTAGACTACATACCAAAGGCAGTTCGACAGCTCTGTGACAATGACAAAAAACGTGTTTTTTCGAGAGATTTGTTTACAATAGAGATCATGAAGGTGAGTTCTAAGATTGCAAAACCACTTCAAACAGGTATACGAATTGCGGAAAACGAGACCAGCGTTCAGTATGGGGAGCTGAAGAGCATAGATGAACCCAAAATTGATAAGCTACCGGCAAAAGGGACGTACTATTGCTTAGGAAAAGTTTGGTACCGGAAAGATCTCCTCACTTCCTATGGGAAAATGTTGGCAATGTATCAGGTATTTTTGTTGATGGAAGGAAGTGACAAAATCGCTGAATGGAATAATGGTCAATTTTGGTGGAATATTTCTCTGGGTGAAGGAAATTCAACAGGGAATTACAAGGTGAGCAACTGATAGCGAAACAGTGATAAAATATTAACAGAGTGCTATTCCAGTGTGAACTATGGAGTCAGGAGCAGATGTGGACCGATAACCTTTGCGAAAGTGCAACTCGTGGTGGATTCTTAGAATGTAATTGTAGTCAGCTAAACTACTTAAGGTAATATCCTAGCGTAAAGAATGGTTCAAAGTTAATGATGCATATTTCCTTTGTTTCAACAGGATAGTTCCGAGGATATTTAACGATACCAAAATTAACGTTACCACATCTACAACGACAGTGATTCCTATCGTTACTGGGACGTCATTGATTACTGATCAGTCGACGGAAACTACAACTGTCACTAGCACTGACATGTTGACCCTCGCTTCTCTGCCTCCGGACACTACGGCGGCTACATTTCCTGCTAGCTCCACTGATCCACCAACGACCATCGGTCCTACTACAAATCTATCTTCTACTTCCATGATGACAACCACACCCATTTCATCTCCAAACATCACTGAGCCTATTCAATCGTCTGTCAGCACCACGATGACCACTGTAACCACCACCAAGCCTACTGCATCGGTGGAAACTATCAGCAAACCGAACGCAACCGTAGAGGAGGCTGAACAGTTGAAGGCCAACGCCACCCTTGGCCAGCTGGGTGGAGGTGCTACCGGACCCTTGGGTTACTCTATCATTGGATCACTGATCCTCTGCGCTATATTGACCGTAGTTGCATTGATTTTGTACCGTCGACGAAGGCACACGACTTCCCTGGCCGATGAACTGCAGGGAATTGCAGGCCGAGTGCGAACCCAATCACTGCCGGTTCGGTACGCACGGTTCCAGGATGAGCACAACATGAATGGAGATAATGTTTCCACCATCTCGGATACGGTTACGATTTAGGGAATCGGTTGAGTCATTTTGGATGGCGTAGTTGTAAGTGTTGGTGCAGTATTTGGTTTAACTTATTTTGCACATAGTACGTAACTTTACATCAATTGTTCGGTGTTTTTGATAGATATTGTACCTTTGAAACACTGAAAAAAACCTCATGATTTTCTGAGACTTCACTACAGCGGCTAGGGTGGGTCGATTTATTTTAAAAAAAAGTGCCTGTTAGAAGAGTGACAATAAAATCACAATTGGAACAGCGATCATCTTAGATTAACACTCTTATCTTCTGTGCAAACGAGCAAGAGGCCTAGCAAGCTCTAAAGTATCTCTATTGTTGTGAGAAATGCTCTTACTTCATTCTTTCCAAATGTACCAGAATATTTCTGCAAAAATGTAACATGTAATAACTGAAAAAAAAGTAGTAATGATTAAAAATATAATAATATGATAATACTTTATTGAAGTGAATGTTGTAAGTTAAATTTAAATCCCGAAATGATAATAATATCCATAAGTTCTGCTTTATTGTATATTTCCGTGTACACCAAATATGAATCTGTTTCAATTAGGGATATTTTACTAAGAAATCATGTGATTAATAAATATCGCTCATTGGTTAGGGGTCCTTTTAGATTTACGTTTGGTCGTTTGTTATCACAAATGTGATTGTTATTTTTCTATTCTCAATAAACACAAGTGTCGAACATCACACTTCTTTGCGAGAAATGTTCATTTATATAAACAACCCGATCTGCATGTTTATAACAGGGTGTGACATAAAAAAATAGTTATAAATTAAATAAAATAAAATAGAAAAAGCTTCACTTTGCGAAATTTTCATTACAGTTTGAACTGCTTTAATATGAGTGTGAAATCATTAGCACGCCAGCTATTATTTGATTTATTTCATTTCACTTTATTGGTGTAACAACATTACAATGTCTAAACCCCGTCTACAAAATTTTGCCAATGTACTTGGTTCATGGCTGCTTCTTTCCAACGACCCACACTCGCCAGATCTTGCTGCACCTGATCCGCCCACTTTTTTCACTAAATTCTGTACCGACCAGACTGTCCGACATTCTTGCAACATGACCAGCCAAAGGTATCATTCCAGCTTTCGCTACTTTTTGGATGCTGGGTCCGCCGCAGAGTAGTTGTTCGGTTTCTGAGATTCTATCAGCCGATGCAGACAGCTTCTCCGGGCTTGATGAGTTCAGCACCGATACCATCATTGTCAGCTACCTTGTTATCCTTTATGTGTTGCATAGCATCCTTAACTTTTCTCAGCGTGGCAGCTGGTTCGTTACCACTGTCTTGGTCTTCTGCGCGTGTGTCCTCTGCACCATTCAGGTTTTCGTCGTAGTACTGCTTCCACCTATCAATCACCACCCGTCCATTCGCCAGTATGCCTCCAACCTCATCCCTACAAATTTCAACTCGTGCCACAAAGCCTTTGCGAGATATTTTGAGCGTTCATGAGTGTGGTGCAGCTGTTCCATTTGCTCACACTTCTTCCTGGCGGCGTTTTTTCTCCCGGAATAGGTGGGTTTGCTGTTGCCACTTCCGTCTATAACGGTTCACGTTCTGTCGAGTCTCTTTCTGCAGCATTACTGCCCACCCTGCGTCCTTCTGCTCCAAAACTTATCATTCGATATAAACAAACCAGTCATGCATGCACCTCACATCAATTGTGCTTATTCTACACGTGAATCGAGACGACTCGTAAAATTGAGTGAGGTGGCATTTGCCAAATCGACAAATCCACTCTCCATTTGGTGTGCACGTAGAGTCACCTGACACTAAGTGACAATTCTCACCTCGTAAAGCGTGCATTAGAAAAGAGCGACTAAATGTTCCGATTTTCCATGCAATTACCCCGCCACCTAGTGGTCGGTCCACCAGTTAGTAGTCAATGTATACTAGTTGCCTATAAACTGTGAAAATTTGACAGCTCCATCAGTTTGATTACGGCATCTATGGCAAGAACAGTGAAACAACTTCGATTTATGGTTTGTTCGTACCGCCTGCTCTATCCGGGCCTAAAAAAGTCGGCCATCGTGGCCCACTTCTTGTCGACCGGATACGATCGTGGAAACATCTACAAGATTCTGGCACTTCTGGAGAAGGGAGAGTCCATCAAGCGGAAGCCTGGTTCCGGCCGTCCGCCCGTTTTAAGCGACCGGAGGATTCAACAGAAGCTCTAACGGAAGACGGATGGCAAGTTGGCGACTTCTTTCCGAGCATTGGGCCGGTAGGTCGGAGCAACCGGGCAAACGGTCAAGAAGTATTTGGCCAACATGGATATCCACATGTGGAAGCGTCTGGTTCTGGTCAAAGAGATCTCCCCGATGAAGCGAAACGTGGTGGTCGTTATGGAGGAGGAGACGTACCTCACGTTGGACGGCAATGACTGGCAAGGCAAAGGCTACTTCACTTCCCCGACAAAATAAATAAGCAGCGATGTGAAGTACATAGCGCACACGAAGTTCCCAAAGAAGGTGTTACTGTGGCTCACAATCAGTGAAAAGGGGATGCCACACTCCTCTTCTCTTTGTCGGGGCTGTCAGTGAACGGCGAGATCTACAGCATAAAGTGCTTCCCAGAAGTTGCCACCTTCATTAAAAAGTACCACAAGGATGACGACGTGGTGTTTTGGTCGAAACTAGCGTCGTCCCACTACTCGAAGCGGGCGCTGGAGGAAATGGACCGGTTGGGTATTCCGGTGGTGCCCAAGCATGCCAACCCTCCCAACGTGCCCCAGCTCTGCCCAATCGAGAAGTTCTGGGCCAATTTGAAGAGAAGAATATATTCAAATAATTTTGTGGCCAAAACGACGGATGATTTGATCAAAAAGGCGACCAAGGAACTGAAGAATATGCCTACAGGCAGGGAGTACAAGTATTTTTGTGAAGTTTTTAATTTCTTAATGAATAAAATGAAATTTGGTTTGGTGAAATATCTTTTACCGTTCTTTTTTACCATCCATCCGAAAATAGTCTTTTTTTTCAATACCATTCAATACCATTGAACGAAAACGAGACGTCTCGATTCTCAAAATCTAAAAACTTTTAGGCACGAAATTGCAAACTCTGTTTCAGCCATGATTAAATTCTACAGAAAGTTGACATGGACTCCATCTAGCTTGAAACCAATATCCTGATTGTGAGTGTTCTCGCTTCAATTTTAAGTGTTGCTGAGGTTATCGTGTATAACATTTGCATTAAAAAAATGAACAAAAATTTCCGATTTTTCATGGGTTTACCTTCACCCGCACTGACAATACTACCCATGCAGCATCAATCATAGTAATCCATGAGTCAGCAGACAAAATTTGACAGCTCTATCAGTCGAACTCTAACCGTGATGGCAAAAACAGTGAAGCATCTCCGTTCAGAAGTGTGCGCGTTCAACGAACGGCACCCCACCGCGTCGAAAATGGACATCGTGCGGCACTTTGTCGACGCCGGATACGCCCGTTCCGGCATCTATAACATCTTGGCACTATTAGATAACTATCAGTGCATCGAAAGAAAGTCCGGTTCCGGACGGTCGACGACCCTGAGGGACAAGAAGCTCCAAAGGATTCTGAAGAGGAAGACCGAGGGAAAGGTGGCTACATCGCTACGTGCGCTTGACCGGGAGGTCGGTTCAACCGACCAAACAGTGAAAAAGTACCTGGTGAACATGAACATACATGTCAGGAAGCGGAAGTCGCGTCCACTGGTTTCGGAGCTGCAGGAAATGACGCAGCGGCAGCGGCTGAATAAGATGGTGAACTCGACTTCCCGGCGAATCGCGACGGTGGTGATGGACGACGAGGCCTATCTCACCCTGGATGGCAACGACTGGCAGGTCACTTCGTATTTTTCTTCCCCCACGAAGGAAGTGAGCTCCGAAATGAAGTTCATTTCACACACCAAGTTCCACAAGAAAAATGCTGTGGCTGATAATCAGCGAGAAGGGGATGTCAAAGCCGCTCTTCTTTCGCTCCGGACTGGCCATGAACGGGGAAATTTATAATACGAAATGCCTACCATGAGGCATGGCAATAGAGAAGACCCTTATGAACGGCACGATAACGAGCATGATGATTTGCAAATGGCCTGGGTCATTGGCTGCATACTGAGGACAGTGACTCCATGACTTTCTAGATTCGGGTGGATCAAACTCCGTGCGAATCAATTATCAGTCAACCACCAAGGTAAAAGGTCGATGATTTCCGAACCTAGTTTGAAAATCAAGAAATTTAACTAGAGAATACAGAAGTGAGTGTAAGAGGAAAGTCAGTTTAGACAGTGATCAGCCAGTGACTACCGTTTAGACTAAAGTCCTAACCCAAACTACTTGTCCGTTAGGACCCCGCTACATTTATTTGTATAGTGTCCCGGAAAATTCCCCAGTACACATACTGGAAATCTACACCGTTCCTAGGACTTCTACGGATACAAACGTTTAATTCCGATGCATTCATTTCGATTAACATACTCGGTGGCCTTGGACGGTAGTAGCGGTTATTACTAATGTTTTAACCAACAATACTCAGCAGCGCGGGACTCGGAGCTATTCACAGGTTCGGCGCACTTCTGGGCAAACGGAGGGGCTTTGCGGAGTAAAAGAGGCACTCAAAAATTCAAATTAAGTTACACTGAACGGATTTTTCTATTTCATCTGGTGTATTTGTCTGTAGTGTACACTGGGAATTACCGGCACATAGATTGATGTTTTTACTGGATTCCGGCGAGCGCTCGCGGCGTCGATGTGAATCCAGCGATGGCTGATTTGTCCTGGTGGAATGATAGCGATCTAGCCGTGAGGACGGACGAAGGACGGGAATTTCGGGGTCCTCGACTGCAGGCGCTTCCTTCAAACGAGGTCGGTTGACGACGGCAAGGCCGCCCTTTGTCGAACCGAGAAGGGAATTGTTCCTTTTCTTTTAGGGCTCACTGCCCGAAAGCGTTTTCCTACTTGGTGATAAAGGCCTGAAGCCAGAGAATACAATGGTGGTCCTTAACGATAGGAAATACGCACCTTACAGATGCCCAAATCGTAGCGTGCAATGGCAGGTCTCACCTCGCCAATGAGAAGGCTTACTTTTTTCCCGGCAAACTTTCTTAGCCACTGGCAATATTCTGTAGCACGTCTAATCTACACGCTCGCCTGATTCAAGTTGCTTGATGGCCGAGATTGCAAGTGCTTCAAGTTCAGCCTATGTTCCGTGACATGAGCATGCTGTGACTTTTTTCATACCATGTTTAGCTGTTGTTGTTTTTAGCCCAGTGGTTTTTTTTAAATTACATCGAGTTGATGTAACAACGGTTACATGGTAGTAGTGTGGAGTCATCGCCACCCATCACCTATCAGTATCCGGATGGAAAGAAACACGTGCGAAGGAAGAATTTAACGCCGTCGGAACTGGAAGCCCGAAGGTGATAGCGGAAGAAGAAGTCGAGAGAAGCAATCGACGAGAACACGCGATGTCGAAGGGGCCCCGAAAAACAATTACCAGGTCAAATGGCTTGTGAAAGTGGCAGAGAAGGGTTAAGAGAAACGTGAAACCTTTAAAACAAATCGGGATTTGGTGAGCGAAGTGCTCGAGGATTTTTTCCGTATTCAGTGCGATTATTTCCTGCCTCGCGGAAAAATTGTTCGGTGAACGTGCCGACCCTGAGGCCATTGTAGCCAGGGAGTTTCAGTGGTGCTCCTGATTGAGGTGGCTAATACTTACATGATCTTTGTTGGTGAGCATTTCAACCCATTGCGGCATACAAATAATCGATTTAGTCCTCAGCACCAAATTTGAAGATAAACTGGATTGTAAGTACTATTTTTTTTCTTTATTGGCGTACAGCGATTGATGGGCACAGAAGTATCGAAGATGGATGGTAAATGACTGGACAATGCGTACCGCAGACCCTTCCCGTACCTGTAGGTATAAAATAGATCTCACTGTGCCTTAAGCCTCTTGTTCAGTAACTCCTATCGCTACATCCACCCAGCGCTGACTGCCGTATGAGAATCCATAAAAAAGATCGGGTAACCAACCCGACGGGACCTTGGTCTGACAATAAAGGGTGCTGATAAGGTGCAGCATATTTCAGCCTCTGTTCTCCATATCAGGGGCGGCTCTAAACCTTGTGTGTTCTCCATGTTATGAGCGGCTGTTCAGCGTACTGTGTGCTATGACTGTACTGTGCTTGATGGTCCTCCGGTGAGACAGAGAGTAGGATAAGGTCCAACAAGCCATTCTTAAAAATTTTAAAGTTGCAAATAATACAGAAGTAAATACGTCCGAAACAATCAGCAAAGACCAAGGCGACGATATAAGGACTACGATTAGAGATTTGAAACATAGAACTACAAGTCGCACTGCTTTTCGGATTGCGATACGACAACCTATGACGAGCTTCAAGCACGCAACTTGGTGTCGTAGCACTGCAGGAACTTTGTAGGAGATGACAGAAGGTATGGAAAAGCGGGCGTTTCCGATTAATGCGAGAATGTGCAAGCTGAGCATTAAGGGCGTTTTATTCAACTACCGCATCTTCAATATACACTTCCCACACGAAGTTACAAGATGGCGAAAAAGAAGCTAGAGTAAGTGTACAGTGGCTGCCCGCGGGGGGACATTAAACTCTTCATTGGCAACATGAACGCTCATGTAGAACGGAAGGCATTGCATAGACCGGTAATTGGGCCGAACAGCTTGCATGTCGCATCTAACGATAACGGCCAACGATGCGTGAACTTTGCTTCTGCCCGTGGTTTAGTAAAACGAAGTACCTTCTTACTCTGCAAAGTCATCCATAAAGCCACTTGGAGATCACCTGACCAACGAACATATAATCAAATCGACCAGGTTGCAATGGACGGAAAAAATCTTCTCTAATGCCATCAACGGCAACGCGCAACAGCTGGAAGCAGCCCTACCAACGGAAGAGCAGCATGGCGCAGCTAGTCTTAAAGATGGCTGAAGAGATATTCGAACCACTGGTAGCACTGCAATAGCGACACTAGGTGCGCCTGCACCGATCCGAAAAAAAAATACTGGTTTGCCGGCAAATGCCCGCAGTTATTAGAGGAGAAGAATGCAGCAGAGGTGAGAACGTTGCAACATCGTACGAGAGTGAATGTGGAACCAACAATCAATATGAAACTAGCGATTTTAAATTGGTTCACTCCTGTGGAGCCCCTAGGTCCAGAGCACACCTCGCAGTCTGCACCTTGCAATACACTCTTGTGCTTTTCGGTACCTTTCGGTATTAGTATCTTTGTTATTGTTTTGTTTCGATGTGTTATTTGGACACAAAATTTGAGGGTGTGTTGGTGTGAGTTACGTTATTAGGGGCGAATCATTAAGCTTGGGACCGAGCTTGGGACCAGTGTGCTAGTACTTCATTTTCTTCATGCCTATCCAGCCACTGGTGGAACAGTACAGAGAGGCACGGAACAGGCATCATTATATTCTTCGTGGGTTAAAGCGCAAAAAGAACGAGACCGCGAAGCAATGGAGGTACTTTATCGTGCTAATGACTACCGTTCAACGAGAAGTTGAACAGCTCGCGCAAAGGCTGCGTACTACAAGCCGATATGTGCAGCTCAGTCTGTAAAAACATGGTTTACTTTGGCAACACCGAGAATCACAAAAAGTGCGAAATTTCGAACGATGGGTCGGATCAGCTTATCAACTCGCAAATTAATTATGCACAAATGGTTTTCCGAAAAGTTGTCGTTTCGGGAATTGGCAAAAACCGTGAAGTGCACTAAATCTGCAGTGTTCAAGATTGTTAAGAAGTTAGAAGAAACGTGTTCTCTTGAAGATTTACCGAAATATGGACGCGAAAAGCGGACATCGGACCAGAAAATGGAGCTGGCAGCGGTACGCCTTTTGAAATCGCATAAACCGTGTTTCATTCGTGAAATTGTCCTATAAAAAAGTGGACATTTGCGTCGGAACTGTGCAAAATATCAACAAGCGTAACGATATCAGAACCTACACAGAAAAAAATAATGAATTTTAACAGGCGTGTAAAATTTCCCTTCGTTGAATTCCAAGCCAAAGGGGGCGTAAACAACGAAATTGATTACAATCTTTCATCCGCCATACGACAATGTTTGCAATCCTTCATACAACAGGCTAGATTCATGCGTTATCTGGCTTAAATTTACATGAATTTTAGCATTCCCTTTATGTGCTTTATGCCTTGTTCAGACTACAGAGTTGTAACATGATACAAGGCTATCTTGATGACGTTTTTCATGTTGAAATTATTTGACAACCGTTATAACATGTTATAACTCTGTAGTCTGAACAAGGCATTAGATAACGCAGAAAATTCAATGCCCCCCCCCCCCACCCCCCCCCCCCACCCCCCCACCCCCCCACCCCCCACAACAAAAAAACAACCCCCCCCCCCCACCCACACAACACCCCCCCCCCCACCCCAATCCTTCCCTCCACCCCCCCCCCCTCTTCCTTAAATATCACCTCTTTTTCCCCCCCCCCCCCCCAACCAAACAAAAAAAACACCCACCCAAAAGCCCCCCCCAAAAAAACCAACCAAACACCGCTTCCCCCCCCCCACCAACAAGCCCCCTTTTTTCCCTAAACTGCCCACTACACGGTAATCTCAATTTACGCTATTATGACTATAAAGTATGCTATGTAGTATATTACTTTTACTCTCTTTTGCGTAAACCGAATATACGTCAAAATGTGCATACTTTTTACTCCTAGCAAAAAAGTAAAACATGCATACTTTTTACTCCTTTTGAAAAGTAAAATATGCAAACTATTTACTCCTTTTCAAACATAAAAGATGTTTACTTTTTACGCATTTCAGAATATCAATTTTGCTCGAGTATTGCTGAAAACGGCTCAATTCCGTTATTTAAATTCGAAAGTGACATAGGCATCAATAAATTACACAGCCGTGTTTATTAATTGGCAGAAAAAATAAAATAACAAAAACCCGTCTAGGTTTTACGCAGAAATTGACTCATGCATTTTGTTACAGAGTTGATAAACAAACGTTCTGGAACTAATTGCTTTAACCTTATTGCAGCAGCTGGATAGTCGAGAAGAAAATGGATACAGTTTTTGGCTTAGATACTACCAGTACATTGGTCTCAAGCTCGGTCCCAAGCTTAATTATTCGGCCCTAATAATGTATCCTTAATAACCGCATCCGGCCACAGGGCATGGGAGACCTGTTTTGTTTCATACAGAATAAAATATTTGTAATTACTGACAATAGCAAATATTTAACTTACCTGAAAATTTCGTGAATGCGTCTAAATCCAACGTATTAGATAATTGCTCAATTTTCTATACTGCGGCAGCCTAAAACAGTTCCGGAACTTAAACTGCTTAACAAATAAATACTTATTTGAAAATGGCGTCATCATCAAGTCACGAGCAGTGTTAATTTTCTTTTCTCAGCAGTGCCTACTTTTTACGCATTTTTTGTCGCCGTTGACATACTTGAAAAGGCGTAAAAAGTACTCTTCATTAGTGTATAAGTCACTTTTTGACGTATCTACTATAATCTTGAAAAGGTGCAAAATGTAGTCATAAAATGAGTTTTCCAGATTTACCGTGTACGCTTCTGCTATGTTGGAGATGCTCAAGAAGGAAAAAGTCGATTTTATCGGAAAATGCCAAAATGCCCCAAACTGTCCTGAGCTGCGTCCTATCAAAAGAGACTGGGCAATAATTAAGCGGCATCTTAAGAAAGATGGAAGAGAAGAAAGCTCTGCAGTCTGCTTCAAGAAAATTTGGTCTGCAGCACAACGAAAATCTACGGAGAAAGTTTTTGCAGAATCTAATGGGAGGTATTAAAAGTCCAAGCGTTCTTCAGAAATGAAAAGTAAATATTCGAACTCACGTGAATTCGGTCATATGTATGTTGATTTTCATTTATATCAAGCAAATTTATGAATTGGTTAGAAAATGAATATTTTCCTTTGAGAAACAAGTATCCACATTCTTTAATGAACAGTCCTTAGAATATCGGAGAGGGTTACGGCAAGGTGATGGATTGTCGTGTTTGCTATTTGACATTGCATTGGAGGCTGTGATTCGAAGCGCGGGGATAGACACGAGCGTCTCGACCTTCAAGAAGTCTATCTGTCTGTGTGTTTTTGGTTTCGCCTACAAGGTTGATATCGTTGCACGTATTTTTGAGAGAATGGCGGAAACGTACTTCCGACTTAAGGCAGAAACAAGTAGGATTGGGCTTATCATTAATGCGTCAGTGAAAAAACATATGACGACAACTTAGCTTTCCGTGGCGACTTCAGACCTACGGTGATCAGGCGAGGCGGTACACGAATTCATGTATTTGGGCTCATCGGTCACCGCCGATTATGACACCAGCAGAGAGATACATAAAATATTCTAATAATTCCGGGAGGTTTCTTTCAGTCTCTAGAACACGTCCACACTATTTTACGTCCACTAAGCAAGAGAGCGATCCTCTCGGTTTATTGAACCACGAAACATCACAATCAACGTTCAACCTTCGTCAGGTTGGTCAGTCTTCGAACTGTCACTTTACTTCACTGAATCAAAAACGCAGATCCTTTTTGAAGGATGTAACAATACAAAGGCGCATTATCGCTGGCACAGGTAAGATAACGCCGCACCCCCCCCCCCCAACAAACAAAAAAAAAATAAGTCCCCCCCCCCCCCCCCCCCCCAAAAAAGGAAAACCAACGCGCCGTACCACCTATGGAGTGCAAATGAAAACGAACACGGAGGGGGGCGAAGCCCCCGACCATTTCTTCCCGGGAGAACAGCCACCCTTAACACCCCTTAAACGGAAAACAGGGGGGCGTATCGTAAAAAAGTTGGACGAGAGCGCAGTTTGATTCTCGATAACGATCCGACGAGACCATCTTTTTCAAAGATCAGATCGATAAATTAGAAGAGCTGATCATGACAAAATCTTATAGTATGTATCAAAATTTCAAAATTAGTATTTTAGCTGAAATGAGCACCCAGACAACCACAAGTCGTATAACAGTATTCAAATAGTATCGTATATTCCTATATTTTAAGTCAAAATCGCAGTTAATTGTGGCCTTTATCGTATTATGTTTAAGTTAAATCGTAAAGAGTGCAAATTTTCGACTTATATACGATGTGTCGATTTATTCATCGTACTGCGTCACAAACTAAATCGGATATACATCGCTAAACCTTTTAAATCGGATTTGTTAATACAAATTCAATCGCATACGATATTAAATCAACTCATTTAAGAAACCAATGGAATTTGCACGTATATGGCCTCCACTTTTGCACGTATAAGCCATATTTTTGCACTCTATACGATTTGTTTACTTACATATATGTTTGTATATCATAAAAACAACTTTCAATATACGTGCATTTTGGTTGTCTGGTTTTTTTTTATCCTTTTCCATCTTCATTTTCCCATCTACATTCTATTTTCACATATCTTCGTACAATCAGGAGAACATTCCACGAGTCATACTTTACACTACTAGGCGATGTCGATTCAATTGCTGATAATACTTTGAGCTAGCTCAGTCGCCGAGGGCTTCGCTGCTCCGGTTCCGTTTGATGAACTTCCGACACTGCCCAAACTGGGTGCCCTACCGACTGTACCCACTCCAAACGCACCACTGTCGTATGCAACCGGATCCGAGTTGGATTGTTGGAGATGCGTCAAATTCAGATTCAAATTCAAACTAAGATTACCCGTCGAACTAAGTAGATCGTTATACAGATCATCACACGAATGGGCGTGGCTACTCATCGATGAAGAGATACCGTCAAAGATCGAAGCCGACGAAGCCGGACTGTCCGAAGTGGCTGGATATAGCATTGTAGATACACCCGTCCCGACAGAAGAAACCGGAGTGATTTGTTGTTGATGAAGACCCTTCTGCGAGGGCGTGCCAATTGGGGCTTGAGGCCGAATCGGCTGGATATCCTCACCAATACTAACGCCACCAGGATTGTTATCGTTGCTGATACTGCTGCTGCTACTGCTGCTGCCACTGGGACCACCGACGTGGTTTCCATCAGAGACCGCCACAGCAGCACCCGGAGATTTTTTATTCGTCACCACAATGTCCTTGACATTCAGATTGATTTTGGGCTTGTTTTTCGGTGGATCGAAATAGTAGTTGAAGCGCTTGAACGATTCAATGTCCCGCTCCTCCGATTCCAGCTCGTTCAGGTTGACCATCTGGTTGGGCGCAAATATATTTTCTAGAATAGTAAGTAGAATATTATTAATCACAACTAAAATCTTTTATAATGGAGAGGATAATTATAATTTTCGAGTTGTTGCAAAATTTGCTTTTACTAATTTTTCAGGACCACGGTCAATATTGTCCTCTTCGCTGAAAATGGACCACTCAGCTGAAAATTGACCACTACTACTCCAACTCCGAAATTTTTTTATGCGTTTCACAAAAGCTCTTCAGTTTATTGGACCAATTTCCTGAAATCGCTGGTAGAAAGTGACGAAAAAACGGATTGACTTAATGGTCCATTAACTCCTCGGCACAGCTCGGCTATATGTCACATCTGATTGGTGCATTCGGCGCATTGTTCTTCTTTGTTAACTACTAGCAGACTTCCTTAGTAACCCGAACTCAGACCCCACTGAAGACGATGTCTGAGTACGAGGCACTGAAGAAGTCTGCAAGTAGTTGACGAAATAAGCGTATCTGTCAAAGGATAAGCAATTGTTTAAACCTAAGCCCCTTACATTCCTAAGTTAGAAAAGAGTTTTATTGTAAATGCCTTAATAGGTAAAAATTAATATCATTTTTCGCAATTAAAGTGAAATGAAGATCCTAACTATCAAAGAATGCAAACCATGTATCTAGCTTAAAATTGTTCACAGTATAAAGTTATCGGTCGTATTCGTCTGTTGTAATAATGAGTGGGTACGGTGGCCAAATGGAAACCGGCTTTGCTTGTTGAACAGAAAATCATGAGTTTTAAAACCGAAGCCTCTTTCATGAGCAAGTTAAAATAGGGTACGGGACGGGTTTTAAGCAGTTTAGTCAGCCCCTGAGACATTTGATGAAGCTGTTTGTAATCTTTAATTAGAACTGCCAATATTTAGACATTAATCCCTCTGCTTACGTCTGGTCTATCGGAACATACCTTCAGCAACGAGCATTAGGCTCAGAAAATTTCATAGCCATGCAATAAAGTTCCCAATTGCAGGGACTTCTTATACGCATGCGGATTGCTTTCCGATTAAAAAAATGTTTTCTTCAGCTCCTTAATCTGTACATAAACTAACAATATTGTATGAGTGCGATTCCGTGCATGTATGCGAAGGCGAAATGAAATAGGCCAGTTGACGATTTGCTGCAAACGTCAATTTCCTCAACCCGCTCCTTCGTTTTACCCGACCGCTCTTGAAAACAATCAACCAAAACATGTCGATTGCTACGATCACAAACTCGTCTCCTAGCAGGTTATGAGACAGACCTACACGACCAAACTTTTAGTTTGTCATTGATCATTAGATTGGCAATGTGTATTTTTTATTTCATTTACTCTCACGCATATGTTAGACAAAGCGACTGTGACGACAAACGGGATGATTCGTTTACAAACAAACAAATGCAAGAGACAGCACGTTACATTACCGGTGCGCTATATCCATGGTTAACAAAGAAGAGAGGAAACATGGGCTCTCTCGAAAGCAACAGTGATGCCATAGCTGCAGCTCAACAGCGAAGCATTATTTATCGTTGGGTACTATTGGACAGCTCCAAAACATATTTTTTATTGCAAATGATAGTGCCAGATGATGGACACTATAATCATAAGCATAGATCAACCTCCAATGACTGGAAGAAACATGAAATAAATAGCGATTTCAGATTATCTAAATATGTAATAAATTTAACTCAATGTTCAACATCACATTCTGGCAACAAGCCTAGTTGTAGGAGAGAGCTGATGAAGACATGCTCTGCGGTACACGCGATGCAAATGCAAAATACACAGAGGCAACATTTGAGCGAACTTCTTCAGCTGGTCAGAAACTGATGGTTTCTAGATGATGTATTTTAAATCTTCAAAATGACAGTCATAAATTGGTAATCAATCATGATTCATACATCGAATCATTGGCCCAATAGATAAAGCTTATGATCGTATCATTAAAAATGAAATAATCTAGAAAATGTAGGAGCTATATACCTGTTTCCTAACAACTGATTAAAATAGTGACCCCTGATTAAGCCGTTCCCTACCCTATGTATTTTTATAAAGAATGTCTTCGACACTCGCGAAAAAAGTGGACTGTAAAGAAAGAGTTTCGGTTTCAGTGGAATCGTTTCTTCGAACGAGAAATCAAACGCGTCTGTTTGACTCGACAAACAATTTTACTGCGATCTATCAATTAACTACATGTGTGTATGTGCGTGAAAGGAAAATGGGTATAATGTTTCTTCTGTTTTTCGTAGATTGTCTGGATACTTGGGTTACGTCACGGGTATCAACATCCTCCGGGGCGTTGAAATTGGCAATTTCAAAACATCAGTTACAAAGGATCGCTGTCCTCTTCGTTGTCTAGTGGCAGATCTTCTTAACGGCGTTCCCATCATTGCCTGGATGCAACTCGATTATGCAGGCAAGAGCCCACTTCAGCGGCGGCGCATTCTCATCGACGATGACTACCATAGAACCGACCTTGAAGTCGGTGACCTTCAAAGCTCGTTGACGTTTCTGTAGTTCATGGAGGTAATCATTCATCCACATTTTCCAAAACTGCTGCTTCATGTCCTGTATCAGCTACCAAGGTGACAATCTGCCTTGAGGAATGCTGACGTACGATGGTTCCGGGATAGATTGGAATTCCCTCCCTATTATGAAATGAGCTGGGGTAATGGCAGACAGATCATTCGGGTCATCCGACCCAGGCGTGAGGTGGCGGGAGTTCAATATTGCCTCTACCTGGGTTAGAACAGTAGACAATACCTCAAATGTCAGTCGACATTCGGCGAGAATCAACTTCAAATGCGATTTTACTGATTTCACTCCCGCCTCCCAAATCTATCCAAAATGTGGGCTACGTGGAGGAATGAATGACCATTAAATTCCCCTTGGAGCGCAGTATTCATTTACAGCACGTTTATGCTGCTCGGTGCGAAATAGTTCCGATAGACGATTCAATTGATTGTTGGCGCCTTCAAAATTAGTCGCGTTATCTGAGTATAATTTACTAGAGCGCAGCCACGAATGCATCCGGACTAAGGTCTGAAACCGCCTCAAGGCGTAGGGCCTAAGTGGCCATGCAAACAAACGAGCAAACGTAACCCTTGGTAGTCGTCGGGTTCCTTGCAACTGCACTTGATCGAAGGCTGAAGGGTCCTGCAAAAGAGAAGGCTGTACACATTAGTCTGGAAGCTCTCCCATTAGTTGTGTGGATTTCTTGGGCCTCATTCGAAAACATGGTATGCAGTGGTGTATCACCTGTCGGATAACGTTCTTTGCCTTTAGTGGCCAATACTGTTGCCGGACGATCCCAAGAAGACCGCGTTGGCCAAGATGCATATTGGTGCGATGGAGATGACGTATCAGCGTGATTGTGAGCGGATGTTTCTCGGGAAGGAGCCCTGGATGGCGGTGTTTGTACGGTATAGTTGCGTTCCTTAAGCGTCCACCAACTCGCAATACTCCGTCGTTCGTATCGATGAATAGACTCATATTTTAGAAAGTTATTTAGCATTCATTGTCTGCTTTCAATGCCTGTAGCTCCACGTGAAAAACTTCGTTTTGAACCATCCGAGTGATCAAGGTTGTTGCCCGTTACATTTCCGATACCGTAGGGAATCCTTTAGTTAGCTGTTTGCGACCGCATCAAACATAATCGCAAAATCGAATCACATATGCCATTGAGCGTTGGATTACAGTATACCGACTGATTCTATCGAATATTGGTAGCCTGGACGATCCGAATGTAGCTACTAGTACCGTTCTACGTAGTTCTGGTATGTCATTTTGTGACAGTGGTACCGGTTGCTCGATGTATGGTCGAAGGCAATGCAATCTGTTTGGCCCATGCCACCAAAGCTTGCACTCTGGAAGCTCCGATGGCGATACCCCGCGAGACATCAGATCGGCGGGATTTTCTTTGGACGGAATGTACTGCCAAGTAAAACCGCTAGTCAACTGCTGAATTTGCCTGACGCGATTTTCAACGAATACAGTGAGCGACTCTGGAGATTTTTGCAACCAACAGAGGATTATCTGTTAATCTGACGATAATGTGACCGATCTAAAAACGATGTTGACAGCCGCCATTAACTTCACAGTGAGCTGAGACAGCAACAGAGCTGCTTGTAGTTCTGTCTTGGGTGTTGTAAGCTCTTTCTGGTTATTCTTCTTTCTTGGGAGAATCCGAGACTTGCTGCACTTCATTACAACTGTTTCATCGTTTCGTACCGTTCGAGCATACAGACTGGCGCCGTATGCCAAGTCTGATGCATCCGCAAATCCGTAGAGCTCGTAGCTACAGGCTTCGTCACTATGAAACCATCATGCAATCTTCACGTTGTTCAAGTGATGTAACTGCTCACGATAGTCTATCCACAGCTTCGCAAATACATGCGGGACCGGCTCCCACTTCATATTCAATGCCCAAAGTTCTCGAATAATCGAATAATTTAAAAGCGGTGATTACGGGTCCAACGAATCCCAACGGGTCGAAGATTTTAGCGATCTGGCGAAGAATCATTCGCTTGCTCAGCAGAGTATCTGATTCAGGATAAACCGTTACGGTAAATGCGAAACTGTCTTCCTTGGGATTCCAGGCAATGCCCAGTCTTCATGATCGCGTTAACGGTGGGATCCGTTATGTCCACACCGGTCGCTCGTTGATCTTCTAGAATAGTGATCAATAGTATCTTCGAGTTTGAGTAGAATTTATGCACCTTGAAGCCTCCTTGTCCAAGTAATTCTTGAGTTCCGTCGCCTCTTCTAATGTACTAGCCTCCGAAAGCACGTCGTCGATATAAAATGATTTTCTGACCGCCATCCTCATCTTTAGCAAGTTGGCGAAGCGCCATTGTTGTTTATGTAAGTTCCGGCCTTACAGGCAATTTATTTGTGTTGGAGGCAAAACTATTGCTTGGTCTATCAGGCACGTCCCAACATTCCATACTGTGAACTGATAGTTTGACGCAAAAATATCTGCTAAGAAAAAGAGTGGCAAAGTTGGGTATAATCATGTTTACCTACCATTGGGTACAAATTACTTATTTTAATGGTAGAATTTTACCCAAAAGTAAGTTATGTGTACCCAACGGTAGGTAAACATGATTATACCCAACTTTGGCTTCCCACACTTAACTGCTCCGTTGGGTACTTTTTTCTTAGCGGGTGTACCGTGTTAATAGATAAACATTCTGAGAAAACACAAATGCCACTATACATTTCCACATCTCACGAATACCGTTAAACCTGGTGGCCCGGACCTTGTATAAACGTCATTGGCTGTGAGGGTCCATACAAAAACTGTTTGATTGGTATTTTTTGCGTGACGTACTTGATGGACTTTCCCCAAATTGAACTCCAACTCTCTTCTCGTTGTGCATTCATGTTTATTTATTTATTTATTTATTTGACGTCAATCATGTGTAGACCTTTAGTTACAGTTATTTTTACATGTTTTGTCACTCTTGAATCTATATATAAATATATTCCTAACAGTATTTGGCTTATATTCTAGTACATTTATGGGCAGATTTTTATCAAATATCATTAAAGTATTGCTTCATTCTATATTTTGTCGTTGTAAAGTCAACGTTTTCGCAATGCATGTGCGACAGACGTATTCTTTTCTGCTCGGTTTTCCGTTTCAATTCAGTTATGCTGGAAGCACAGTGCTTTCTTGCGACGTTGTTCGCCCCATAGTGCGATTTTTCTCCAACGTTTGGCCATTTACTCGAGGTGGCAAGGTTCAAGTCGGAACTGCAAAATATTGCGAAGAACCCCCGCGACTGATTGCTGTGGCAAACAAAATGCTCTCTGCTGAAATTGGTTTACCACTGTTATTGACTTGAATATGTTTAAAGTGCTTCTAAGCCGTAGGAAAAGTCCTGGCGACGGAAAAACTGGAGTTCTTCACACACGATGCTCTCGGCAGCAAGCCGCTGAATTTGGTAATTCGTGGTCTCCCGGATTGCGACCCAGAGGTAATAACTTCCGAGCTTAAATCGGAAAAATTGAAGCCGCTCAAAGTGTTTCCCTTCGGGCGCAAGGTATCCGGAAACTATCGGGACAAGTTATACTTGGTCCATCTGGAAAAGGACTCCACCTGTCTGGACGATCTCCAGAAAATCAAGGCACTCTTCAACATCATCGTTGAATGGGAGTGTTACCGACCGCTGAAGAACGACGTCACGCAGTGTGGAAACTGCCTATCCTTCGGGCACGGTACCAGGAACTGCCACATGAAATCTCGTTGTGGCAAATGTGCTGGAGCGCACGTGACAGCTGAGTGCAACCAAATGGACGAAGGTGTCGAACCGAAGTGCGTCAACTGTGGTGCCAACCACGAGGGTAGTAACCGATCGTGCCCAAAGCGATCGGAATATGTTGAAATCCGCAAGCTATCAACTTCCAAAATCAACAAGAAATTCCAGCGACGACCGCCTCCACCGGTGACGGAAGAACACTTCCCGCAGCTCCGGTACAATGTACCAAACTTACCGCCTCTCGAAGTAAACCATCGACAGCAAAACCGCCAACCGACCACCACAGTTCAACACCGACTTGTAGCCGCCGCGACAGCCCCACCAGTTCAACATGTCCCTCCTCCAGTCTGGGAAATCCGGAACAAGTAGTTCAGCAACCCATCAGTCTGATGATGACCTCTACACGCCGGAACAAATGATGGAGTTCATCCAGAACCTGCATCAACAACTGCGCCGTTGCCGTTCTAAGGAGCAACAAATTAACGCTGCCAGCATGGTGCTGATGAACTTCATGAACAAATATGGACCGTGAAGCCACCATCAAGATTTTAAATTGGAATGCTTGTTCCGTTCGGAACAAAAATTTCGAGCTAACCGATTTCCTCAACGAGAAGGAAAATCGATATCGCCATCATCACCGAAACGCACCTCAAGCCTGACGTTAACGTTTATATTCCTGACTTTCGGCTCATCAGACTCGATCGGACCAATTCCAGAGGAGGGGGTGTTGCCATTGCTTTGCGATACAACATCAACTGCCGCCTGCTGCCGAGTTTCCAGCTCAAAGTCATCGAAGCCATAGGTGTGGAGGTAGACACCACCGTCGGACCGATCGTCATCATCGCGGCCTACTGCCCCAAGCAAGTGGCTACGGTCCTACGGCAAGACATCGTCAAGCTAACTCGGCGGCGGGGGCAATTCATCATCGCTGGCGACCTCAACGCAAAACATGAAGGCTGGGGAACACTCGTCGGAACAACAATGGATCCATCATCCAAAATGACCTGGAGGAGGGTCACTACACGTTACTGAGTCCGGATTCTCCAACCCGGTTGAGTCAAGCTGGGGCTCACGCAACCCTCGACATTTTCCTCACCAACATGGCCAACAACATCGCTCAGCCGGTCGTATACCAGGAGCTCAGCTCGGACCACTATCCGGTGGTGGCCGAAGTTGGCTCCTCGGTCAATCGGTACCCTATCACCAGGCGCAACTATCACCGAGTCAACTGGGAACTGTTCCAGCGATGCGTCGACGACTCTGTCGATTACGATGCACTCCCCGAGACGCCCGAAGACATCGACCGACAACTGCGTACCATCGACGAAGCAATCTCTCGGGCCCGAGAGCAACATGTTCCTTCAGTAAACCAGGTGAGTGATTCTCTGAACCTTGACAGGACTACCAAGTACATTATCGGAATCCGCAACTCGATCCGAAGACAATTTCAACGCACCGGTCTACCTCACCTTAAAACCAATTCAAGGCCTGTACTAAAATTATTCAAGCCAGGATGATGGATCTCAGCAATAGGCATTTCGAAACAAAAATTCGCTCTCCCAGATTGTGCAAAACCTTTTTGGAAGTTGACCAGAATTCTGCAAAATAGGCCAAGACCAAATCCGCCGCTTAGTCCTCTCGACCAGACTTCGGTTCCATCTCTACTCATCATTCCTGTTGAAAAGGCCAACGCACTCCCCTCCCCTCTCTAGAAAGGGGGGCTCTCATACAAATGAAACTGAAATTTCTGCATAACTCGAGAACTAATAAAGCAAATGGAACCAAATTTGGCATGTGGGGATTTTGGAGGCAAGAAATGTTTCTACGGTGGTTCGAGACCCCTCCTCTCTCTGGTAGGGGGGGGGGGGGATACAAATGAAACACAAATTTAAACCAAACATGAGAATTATCCCTACTGTTATGAAAATTTGTATGCAGGGGTTTTTGGGGCCGGAGAAGGTTCTTATGATGGTTCGAGACTCCTCCCCCGTCTGAAAGGGGGGGGGGGCTCCCATACAAATGAAACACAAATTTCTGCATAACTCGAGAACTAATCAAGCAAATGGAACCAAATTTGGCATGTGGGGGTTTTTGAAGGCAAGAAATGTTTCTACGGTGGTTCGAGACCCCTCCCTCTCTGGAAGGGGGGGGGGGTGAATACAAATGAAACACAAATTTCAACCAAACATGAGAATTATCCCTACTGTTATGAAAATTTGTATGCAGGAGTTTTTGGGGCCGGAGAAGGTTCTTATGATGGTTCGAGACTCCTTCCCCGTCTGGAAGGGGGGGGGGGGCTCCCATACAAATGAAACACAAATTTCTGCATAACTCGAGAACTAATCAAGCAAATGGAACCAAATTTGGCATGTGGGGTTTTTGGAGGCAGGATTTTTTTCTATGGTGGTTCGAGACCCCTCCCCTCTCTGGAGGGGGGGGGGGGGGGTGCTCTCATACAAATGAAACAGAAATTTCAACCAAACATGAGAATTATCCAGGCAACTAAAACACAAAATGTGTATTTCTCGGGTAGGCAGCATGTTCTGATAGAAGTTTGAACCCCTTCTTAGTCAAGAATTGGGGATGCTTGAGTTACTCTCAGTGCTACATTATGCACAAGAAGTTAATCTAAGGTTATGCAAGAGAAAATTACGTTCAAACTGACAGGATACGGCGTAGTTTGAAGATAAATGTTTTGTCTATGAAATGCTTCTACACAGAAAGAAAAACCATGGTAGAAACTAACGATCCGAGGGTTAAATTAAAAACACACACCTACGTTTTATTTTGCAGAAATTACACACATTAGCAAACGAAAATATTTTAACAAAACTCATTCCTAAAAAAAAACATAAAAGCGCCAGTTCTATTAAATTTTCATTCATTTAGTTGCAAGCGTAGCAAGGCTCGCACCGGGTTCACTAACAACTAAAAAAATTTGCCAAAAGAAATTGGGGAAAATGCCACTCCCACAAAAATTATTTTTCTATTTGATTCTAAAAAGAAAAACTATTTTCAATTTTTTTTTTTTCCCAACCGAAACCAGCCAAAAAAACAAAAAAAAAATGAAACAAAACACCAAACATCGATTGCAATTTGATCTCCAGCTTTGCTCGGCTTTGATGCTGCCTTTACTCCGGAGGTGCCTTAAGCTTGTAATCAATTCAGAGCATTCAACGTCTTCACCATTGATGGCAACCCAATTCGAATTCGAAAAAAACCAAAACCAGACTGGTAATCAAGCCTAGCCATCGCGAGCATCGCAAGTCTTGGACTAAAAAAATAGTATTTAATTTTGATGTTGATATGATCAAGTTCAATACTTACCAGTCTTCTTCACCTGATACTGCACTTCGGGAGACCGTTTCACAATATCACAATTCAATTTTCTTGGCTACAATTGAATTACACTCATTTCTGCTTTCATTTGGGTCTGCCCCCTCTATAGATACCCAGGTCTCCTTTTTTACGGTGTCTTGGCAATAAATAATTCCGACCATATGAGGCTATCATCACAGACTACAATGTTCTTTTGACGCGCCTGTACTCAGCTGAGCTACAATATTTTCTCAAAAAAGAATTTTGATCAAATACATCAAAACGTTGACATGCACGGCTTTCTAGATTATTATCATCAGAGAGCAAACATGGAGTGCAAGGAAGCAGTTATCATATATGATGCACGCATTCTTGCATCTTTCTTTCTTCTTTGTTTAGCATTTCAAGCTTATTGCTTTCACAATTCGCTTATTGCTTGCTCTCAGATTAGTGTTCTAAACTTCCAAAGTTATTAATTAAGAGCTTTCGATGCCAGGTACCATTTTTGCATTAGTGTGATTGTGTGGCAAGTACAATCATACCCTATACCCAAGGAGTCGAGAAATCTTCCTTAACGAAAAATTCCTAGACCAGACCGGGAATCGAACCCAGCCTCCATTCTTGCACCCAATAATTACATTTCAACTTCAGATTTCTAAAGATTAACCCTTATTCTCGTTAACACGTTCGATGTTTTGTTTTCTAAACATAAGCAAAATTGTTTAATTTTTTTTTATTGTTCGATCGCAAACGAGAATATGCACGGTAGTAATACTAGAAATAATGATAAAAATCAATGGCGAAGCTACGGATCAAGCAAACATAAACAACCACTCATTTCTGCAGGATACACATAAATGCAAGGGTACGGTACGAAACAACGGCACTGGAAACACCTCTTCAATTAGTTCTCGAACCAAGATCTGTCGTTGGTAATTTGGAATGCAATAGAATACAAATAAAACTGAACACAAGTTTTCACACGATTCATCACTGATCAATCCTTTATTTCAAGTTTACGAAACGGTTCTCTTACAGTAAACTTGGGTAAGAATAATTGTAGACGCTTTTCCAGCGAATGACTATTACACAATTGGGTCTTATTTTTGCAATGATAGTAGATAACAGCCGCGGCTGTACCATACCAAGTCAAGTCATCTAAATGATAAGATTTCAAAGCAAAACTCCTCTGTCTCTTTGATTCTACTGACCTCCATATTCTCCGAGTAATTGTTGCTGCTGTCGCCGACTGATTGGCTGCAGCTGAAGTTGTTGCATCTGTTGTTGCAGCTGCTGTTGCAACTGCATCTGTTGTTGTTGATACTTTTGTAGGAACAAACTCGTCTCGATATCGTTCAGGGCAAGTAAGTTTGCAGCGTCGCCGGCCGTACCGCTGCTGGTAGCATTGGACGCCACGCCGGTAGCAGCCTCACTACTGATGGTAGACCCAACCGGTGACATGAGCAGCGGATGGGTCGCTTGCGTTGGGTGGCTGAAGCCGGCGCTGCTGCCCGCTGCCGGTATCCGTGTTATTTCGATGTCATTGGACAGATGTTGGCTCTGCTGGCGCAGGAATTTCGACTCATTGATGTTGTGAATGGTAACCTGTGGGTATATGGAATAGGTGGGGTTAACAAAATGTAGCTATCAGATTCGGAAATCGCATGTTTACCTCACTGTTCAAACGCTGACCAGGCTGCAGGTTCTGCAGGAAAGATAAATCATCATATTTATGATTCGTGGAAGAAGAACCCGCACCCAATCCGTCGTAGAAGGGACCGCCACCCGGTGACTCATCACAACAGGGCCCTGTGCAGGCTCCAACGCTAACGGAGGAACTGTTTCCTCCGAACAGTCTTCTACAGCGTTGCTCATTGCCGACCGACATGGCTGCTGCCGCTTGTGCCCGCGCCTGTGACCTTTCGGACCCTATTGCACTGACGGTCGATGACGGTGAACTCATTGGGAAGTAGCTGGTAGAAGGATTCGGAGAGCTTCCGCCATACTCTTGACTACCGCTTAGTCCGTACTGTAGGCTTTCAAACGGTGAGTAGCAACGTTGCGGTTGACCCGTGCCGGTAACACCTGACAGCGGACTATACAGGTTAATGCCGCCATCCGCTGGTGAACCTACTCCGTTCAATTGCTGCCATGAGTTCTGGTGATGATGGTGGTGGTGGTGATGGTGATGATTATGCTGGTGCTGCTGCTGCTGCTGTTGTTGTTGTTGCTGCTGCTGCTGCTGCTGTTTTTGTTTCTGGGCATTCTTCATCTCACTGCCAATGGCCGTGTTGCACTTCCTTGGAGGTTCAATCGTGGCCGAGAATGGCTGTAAATAGAAGTCATTAAATGTAAAATACAAATTGGTTATTAATTCCAGAAGAGGGTTGATTCAATTTAACGTTTTATTTCGGTAAGAAGGCTTTTTAATAAGTCCAGGGACAGTTGCGTTAATGGCAAATTCCACAGTGAATTAAGCGTCTTCTGTATTTGATAATACAAACGATTGAATAACAAGCAGTTTTAGACTGAATTTGCCGATAGGATGTCATCTAAACATCGTAGTCATCGTAGATTTCAACAGAACCTAATCGTACACCACATCCAAAGTTGCCGAATTTGATGGGCAATATATCAGAAACAATAGCAATGCTTCAAAAGAAAGAAAAATATCAAATTGTCACTCTGTAAAATTTTCCGAATACTCCGTTACAGTGGCCAAGTTATGGTTTCAATAGAACGTAGTCGAGCGACTTAGTAAAATTATCAGAATTTCCTCACATCAATGGACAAGAGAGGGTTTGCAAGTATGGGATAACTGGAATCTGTTACAGGATAACCATTTGTTATCTGGCTCTCTTGTCCGTTGATGTGGTTTCCGATTAATTTTCCATGAAATTCTGCAAAATTTGATTCAATGTTGGTATGCCGTACGACTAGGTTCTGTTGAAACCATAATATTGAAGAGCAGTAAGCTGTGTCAATCATAGTAAGCTAGTGTGTAATTAATCAGAAATAAATTTTCACTTTTCTTCCAACCGTCATCAGAACTAGACATTCTTTTTCCACATTACCAAGCCCCCCCACAAACGAAAAAAGAACTCTAAAAACATTTTTTTACGAGATATTTAAAAAATTTTTTTCACGCGCGCGCGCGTCGCACACCAGATCAACACGCGGTCCATCGTGTGTTCCCCCCCCCCCACGTGGCAAATGTCACAACAGCGCCCCCCCTGCACGGCCTCCCTTTCCTCTCTCAAAAGAGGGATTGGAATTCTACTGTTGGCTGGGCTTTCCGATGAGTATCGTCCAATGATCTTGGCGCAGGAGAATTCCGGTACACCTATCACAGGAGCTGTACATTTTCATGACGGTTATAAGACTATGACCATCATCTTCTCATGATCATTACAACTCACGAATGATGGTCAAATACTATGTCACTCAAAAACAGGTTGATCTCATTCGACCATTTGTGACAAAAGCCTTCATGATCATGACTGCCCGAGAATGTGATATGAAGAGAGTAAAGAAAATCATTCACTCACTAATTATCTGTGAGAACGATATGCACGACAAATTATTTTCAGCATAATAGGTGTTAACCTCTGTGTATATTAATAAAATATTTTATTTTATGTTGTCATTTTATGAACCTTATCCATTATTTTCATTTTATTAACCTTCCTCGGGTATTAAAACTGACACATAAGACTTAAGCGTCAATATAGACCCGGATTTCAACCCTTTCTAAAATTATGAAACTTCAACCTAGACACAATGTTTGCATCCCATTTGAAAAGTTATTGTCTAAAAAACGCATTGGTGGTGAAAAAACCTGGTTCCAGTTACATTGGCCACCGAGAATCTGCTACAAAGGGAAGGAGGTTTGATTTAGATGTGTGAACCAAATTGCATAAAAAACATTCCAGGCTAGTTGTAGAGAGTTGCCATTGTGGGCAAAGTTTCTCAGTACGTCATTTGTCGTCTTTTGACATTATCATATTAGTTCCAGATAGTGCCACAAAGATGGCGCTGCAGTATATATTAGCCAAATGAAGCTCTACAGCGTTGTCGTCTTCGGCAAAAATTTTCAGTATGCCATTTGTCGTCTTGTGAGATTATTATATTAGCTCATGATCTTTCCGCAGAGTTGGCACCCCAGTCTGTCTTACATTTAAATGACGCTCTATAGAATTTCTATTTTCAGCAAGGTTTCTTTGAATGTCATTTGTCGTCTTTTGATAACATCATATTAGTTCCAGATCTTTTAGCAGAGATGGAGCTGTAGTCTATGTTTGTCAAATGAAGCTTGATAGAGTTGCCGTCTCAGGCATAGTTTTTCGGTATGTAATATGTCTTCTTTTGGCATTATCATGTTATCAGATTTTGCCGCAGAGATGGCGCTGCAGTTAATCTAATGTGCTAGGCTTTTTATTGATGAACATTTACATGACAGTTATCGCCCAACTAGCGATCAATTTCTTGAATTTTGATACCCATATTGCCAAAGGTTTCTACTGAAAATGTTCATGGCCACTCGAGGCCCCACGAGAAGACCGGTCCGGAAAGACAGGTCCGAGAACAAATCATCAGATGGCCACTAAACGTTGAGAAATATCCTACTGGTATAATTTTATGTTTATACCCATACTGCAAGGGTTTTCTACTAAAAATGTCCATGGCCACTCGCCGCTCCACGGGAACCTGTTGCAGAATGACAGGTTCGAGGAAAAATCATAAAATGGCGCCTAAACGTTGAGAAATAGCCTACTGGCGAAATTTCATGAATTTTGATACCTATATTGCCAGGGTTTCTGTCTAAATATGTTCATGGCCACTCTAGACCTGTTACAGAATGGCCGTTGCAGGAACAAGTCGGCATATGGCCCACAAGGTAATAGAAATAGTTTCTAAAAATTATTCCAAAGGTTTTGACATCCATTCCCGGAAATTCAATAGATGTTTCCAAATAGTGTCTCCGTACCGAACCACAGCCCCGAAAATCCGGATTTACGGGAACCAGATGAATTCAAATGGTCATTTCTGATAATGCCCCTGAAGCGAATGAGTTTTTGAATCTAAAGTAGCCAAAAGAATTAAAATCGGTCAATAATAGCCAGAGTTATCATTTGAATTTGGTGGGAACCCGGGTACCCTGTCGATAACTTAAAGGTGTGTTTTTTTTTGTCGAATACATAAGAGTTAAACTGATTTCAAAAAAATTTGTTTACGCAAAAATGAAGAATTCTCCAAAATTTTAGAGGTCAGAAAATTTCAGCCCGATTGGTTTAAAAATAAAAAAGATCGCGTACATTAAAGTTGCGCCATGGGTCAGAATTGATCCCAATATCTTAAGAAAGTTAATAAACATTATTATTATTACAGTATTCATATTCAAAAAGGTTTAAAATAAGAACTGAACTTTTAAATTAACTAAATCGTGAAGCTCAAGCTGCGGACACATCGCCACTGACGGGGTGATGTCTGCCGGTTTTGACGGAGGAAACATCGGTACTAGCATCATGACCGTCTGTGGACTAGAGAAGTAAAATGATGGTCAATTTCCAGGACGGTTTATGTATTCTTGGCGATATGATCGTAGCACACAACACTTGTACAAGATATAAAAAATGGGTGAGAATCACGAGAGAAAAATATCTCTCGGTTGTTATTTCGTGTTGATGAGAAGTTCGAGATAGAGAGAGGCTCTTCTGTTGCTTTGATTGTTATTTGCAAGAATCTCATTTGTCAATTCTAACGCTGTCAGTACCGTGATAGAGCTCAGCACAGGTGGTAGCTGCAAACGACGGCAGCATGAAGATATTAGCCAAATTGTGAGGGAGAGGCACACCGACATTTTTACCAACGACCTTTGTAAAGTGATCGATATGGATGGCGACGTTATTGTGACCGCAGGCTATGACAACAATCTCTTTAAAGGACCCGGAACAGCATCGGCAGGATACAAAGAGCGCATTCGATTGTTCATCTGCTGTGAGCCTAGGAGGTTGGGCTACTTGAACATCAAGCGCATTCGGCAACTGGCCGAAGGTTTGGTCGATGGCGTGAAAATCAACAAAGGTAACCATTTGTTTGTCCATGAGCAAGCAAAGTAGACGTCCCTTCAGCAAGCACGGCTCCCGTGCTGATGTGAAACTTGGCATCATTCACTCCGATATATGCGGTCCGGTGGAGGTATGTTCTATAGGAGGAAGTCTATATTATCTTGTCTTTGAAAATGATAAATTTCGGCGTATGTGGGTATACTTCCTGAATACGAAATCGGAAGTTTTTAAGGCATTCAAGTATTTCCACGCGATGGCGGAACGACAATCTGGCTTGAAGCTCAAGGTGCTGAGGACCGATAGCGGGAAGGAGTACGTAAACCGAGGATTTGGCATCAAACAACGAACGACTTCACTCCGGAGCAGAATGGCATGGCAGAGCGAGCCAATCGACCAATCATGGAGCGTGCTCGCTGCATGTTATTTGAAGCAGGTTTACCAAAATCGTTCTGGGCGGAAGCTGATTCGGCGGCCGTCTTTTCGTTTAACCCTTCGCCAACCCACGGTGATGACGTCACTCCAGAAAAAGCATGGTGCGGAAAGAAGCCAAATCTTTCCCACGTTCGAGTGTTTGGAACCCAAGCGATGGTGTTCATCCCGAAGCAGAAGCGAAAGAAGTGGAACTTCAAATCTCACGAGTGCGTGCTGACTGGGTTCGACGAAGAAACGAAAGGGTACAGGCTGTACGATCAAAAGTCAAGGCTCATTTTCAAGAGTCGGGAGGTGAATTTCATCAACGAATCGGAACTTCCGGTCCGGTTCCAGCGGTGCAAGATGTCCAACGAGGTCGTACGCTGATCCAGCTAGATTTTGAGGAGGTCGTTTCACTATTGCCTGAAGTTGATGAACAGCCACCGCAATTTGAAGAGCTTGAAGATGATGAGGACGATTTTTTTACGGACTACGAGTTCAGCGATCAGAATGAAGATACCAGCGATGATGCTAGCGATGAGAATGACGTTTCTGTGATCGAAGTGATCCCTGTGCTCTCACTACGCTACAACTTTATATCCACCTGGGTCACAGGTGTTGAGGCGCAGTGGTCGGGAGCACAAACTTCCAGGCAAGTATGATAGTTTTCATGTACCGAGCAAAGATCTGCCGCATATCAATCCCCCACTGAAATCATCCAATGAAACCAATACAGATGATGACGAGTCAACCAGGAGTACCGACAACCAGGGTCAATTCAGTGATATAGCGGAATACTCTACTCAATCCAATCCAAGGCCAGGAGGACCGACGATGATCCGATGTCGCAACAAGAGGCATTGTCGCGGCACGACACCGAACGCAAGAAGAAGGCCATGCGAAAGGAATACGACGCGCTGATCAACAATGAAACCTGGACGACGACGGAAAAACCGAAGGGCAGGACGGCCATCAAATGCAAGTGGGTTTTCAAGACGAAACACGATGCAAGTGGAAACGTGGATCGATACAAGGCTCGCTTGGTGATCAAGGGCTGCTCACAACGAAAAGAGGTGGACTACGACGAAAGCTACTTCCCTGTGGTTCGTCACATTTCACTGCGGTACCTCTTTGCGTTGGCGGCCAAGTACAATTTGTTGGTCGATCTGATGGATGCAGTCGCAACGTCCCTACAGGGAAATCTGGAAGAGGACATTTTCATTGAATAACTGCCATGTTTCGTGAAACCCGGAGGACGTCCACTATTGTGTTGCTTGAAAAAGGCACTCTATGGTCTCAAGAAATTTAGTAGGTACATCAAACTTGACGCAGCACTGAAAAAGTTGGACCTCATCCAATCCGAGTATGACCCGTGCCTGTATTACTGGATCCAAGATGGGAAGATCGTTTTCGTTGCGGTCTACGTTGATGATGTGCTGAAGCTTCGAAGAACAGCTTCAAGACGAAGCTCAGCAGTACATTTCGGATGAAAGATTTGGGGCCTGTGGCGAGACCTTGGGCATGCGTGTCACCCGAACGGAAGGTTCACTGTCCCTAGATCAGGAAAGGAAGCTTACATCGATTTCATCTTGCGTCGATTCAACATGCAGATAATGCAAAGGCTGTTGCTACTCCGATGATCGCTGCTGAGAAGCTTACGAAGGAGCTAGCGCCAAAGACAACAGAAAAGGTTGAACGGATGAAAGTGGTTCCATACCAGGAGGCCGTCGATTGCTTGATGTACCTGGCACAGTGGACAAGACCAGATATCCTTTTCGCCTTGAACCTACTTAGTCGTTTCAACAATTGTCCCGGACCGAAGCGCTGGGAAGCAGTGAAGCACCTTCTCCGTTACCTGAAAGGAACATCAAGAAGGACCGACGATTTAAAGCTCGTTAGTTACTCCGATGCGGACTGGGCGTCTGACCTCGACGACAGGCGGTCGAAGATTGTATACGTATTTCTTCTGCAAGACAAAGCAGTATCTTGGATCTGTAGGCGGCAAACCACTGTGCAACTTTCAACCTGCGAAGCGGAATGCATGGCACTGTCGACAGCGGTACAAGTGGCGTCATGGTGGCGCGGTTTGGTGTCGCATTTCGGTCAAAAGGACCCGATCGAATTGCGGTGTGACAACCAAAGCACGATATTTAACGCTCGGAACGGCGGATATACACCCCGGACTAAACACCTCGACATCCGGCACCGTTACATCCGTGATCCATGGGGCCAATTATAGATGTCGAGTCGACCGCCACTTTGATCGACAGATCTATTTTGCTATTACCGATATAGAGATCAACGAAATTTTTTCGATTTGGTCGATTGAGTCGAATTTCAGATCGCTCGAAAACTGGTGACGGATTTGTCACGTTTAATCGAGTAAGAGTTTTTTGTGATACGCGTTTTTCATCGGTTAGTGATGATTGGCTAAGCAATGTAAGAAATACACTAAACCATTATTTTTATGCCGTTGAATTAACAGAAAAACAATTTACTTATCGCAAAAAAAATGTCATAATCCTATTAAAAACAAAACATCGGTTCGAATGGCTCATCGAACTGATTAAAATTAATATGGACGACGCCACAGGCTTTTGTGGCGTGGGTCCAGCAAAACTAATGCTAAGCAGAACTGGTAGGAAATTTACCAAGAGCTCGATTCATTTAGGTCGGAATAACAAAAAGTAAATTTTATTTTCTCGTTTGAATGCTATTACTTTTGTGATCCTAACATTGGCTCTCAAGCCTTGTCGGTTTCTACACTGTTACTCTGATTTTTTTTCTAAAGTACTTCTGAACTCATCATTTCAGTACATTTGCCTTCGGGATTGGGAAGTTTCCCCTCGAGTTAAGTGGTTGATGAAATTAGTCCTAGATTCCAGGAAGTATAGAAAAATAATATCCAGAACTTAGGGCACATCCTAGAAAGTTCAGAAGGAGACTTCCAAGAGCTTTAGGAAGATACTTTTAAGAAGTTCAGGAAGAGACTTCCCGGAAAAAATATAACTTCGCCGAAGGTCAGGCAGAAACTTCTCAGAAGTATAGGGAGCTCTTGTTAGAAGTTCAAGCAGGAATATTCCAAAAAAATCAAGACCAAACAAAGTTCGAAGTTCAAGATCATACTTCCCAGAAGTTCAGGAGAGAACTTCCTCGAAAATCTAGAGAGGACTTCTCAGAACTTCAGGAAGAAGTTTAAAGAAGAGAACTTGTTCGAAGTTTGGAACTTTTTAGAGGTTTTGGAGTTCTACTCAGGAATTCAAGATGCAGAAGTTTAAGCAAAAACTTCCCCGTAATTCAGGAAGAAACTAACCAGGGAGAGCACTACCTATAATTTTTCAAAAATTCAGAAACAAACATCCGCAAAGCTCAGGACGATACGTCTTAGATGTTCAGGAGAGAACTTCTCTGCAGTTTAGGAAATAACTTCCCAGGGATTCCGAAAAAAAAAACTTCCCAAAAGATTATTTGGAACTTCCCAGAAGTGCTAGAGAGTGTTTTCCCGAAGTTCGGTACAGAATATTTCAGAATGAGGATTTCTCGAAGCTGAGGAAGAAACCTTTTAAAAGAACAAAAAGAAATATTTCAGCAGCAAAAGGGGTACTTCCTAGTGGTTTGAGCAAAAATTTCTCAGAAATTCAGCAACAAACTTCCCCGAATTTCAGGAGAAAACTTCCCAAAAGTTCAAAAGATGGCTTTTCAAAAGTTCAGGAGGTTTCTACCTTGAACAAATGTTAGCGTATTTTGCTAGAAATTCTGGAGAGCACTTTCCCAAAGTTTCGGTAAAAAAGTTTCCTCGGAGTTCAAGATGGAACTTATCAGAAATTTAGAGAGAATAAGGTTAGGAAAATACTTCCCCGAATTACAAGAAAAAAAAGAACCGGAGAGGCACTACCTAAAAAGAAAAGAAAGAATAACAAAAAAAAAAAAAAAGAAAAGGGGGGAGGGACTTACGAGATACACAAAAACCCACCAATATTTTAGGTAGAACCCCACAAGAGTGAAGAGCCATCTCAGAAACAAAAAAAAACACACCCCCCCACCACAGAAAGATGTTTTGAAGTTATGTAATTCCCTCCAAAAAAAAAAAAAAAATCCTACAAAAAAAAAAAAAAAAAAACCTTATGTTTTGAAGAGGGGTTTTCAAAAGATTAGGGGGAAAAATCCCAACAAAATTAAAAAGGGTTTCCAAAAAATTCTGGAGAAAACTTTCCCAAAGTTTTGGAGATTTTATTTCGAAGTTCAGGATGAGACTTTAGTCACAGAGAACAGACATCCAAGCTGGAGTGCCCTCCGTGTGTAAATTTCTGTAACTGCCATTTTAAAATTACAGCTTGTTTCTGTTAGTTTTGGTGAATCGTATGTTGATGGCGCCACCCGCCCGCCTTGAGATTTGATAGTCTGTCAATTTTAGTTTGGTGAAACCTAGACTAGGCGGCGCTGATTTTCCAACGGCTTGCTTTTAAAAATTTACACAGTAAATTGGGAAAAAAATGTTCGAGCCTGGATGTCTGTTCTCTGTGCTTTCTTTCTATATTCCTTTCTAATCTCTTTAAAATTGATATCGACACTTGTCCACATATTTATTAATTACTTCTTCAAAAAATACTTCAAATCGCAACTTTAGAACAGTGTCCCAGTGAGGTTTTCTGAACAACAAAAACATTAATGTAATTCACAAAACAAGAGTGAAAATGTAAAAACATATTCTTCGACTGTCATTAATGACAGCTAAATTGATAATGGTCCAGAATTATTGTATGGTGTAACATTTCAATGACATTTTGAAAAATTTCTACACTACAGTCAACTGTCGAGTTTAGTTTCCGACTCAATCAGATTCAGTCGGCTTCTGTAATGCGCAATTTTGTCTGTCTGTCTGTCTGTCTGTCTGTCTGTCTGTCTGTCTGTCTGTCTGTCTGTCTGTCTGTCTCCCTCCCTCCTCTGAAAGGGGGGGCTCCCATACAAATGAAACACATATTTCTGCATAACTCGACAACTGATCAAGCAAAGGAACCCAAATTTAGCATGCGGAAGTTTTTGGAGGCAAAAAATGTTTCTATGGTAGTTTGAGACCCCTCCCCTCTCTAGAAAGGGAGGCTCCCATACAAATGAAACAGAAGTTTCTGCATATCTCAAGAACTAATCAAGCAAATGGAACCAAATTTGGCATGTGGGGTTTTCTGGAGGAGAAAAATGTTTCTATGGTGGTTTGAGACCCCTCCCTCTCCTAGAAGGGGTGCTGTCATACAAATGAAACTGAAATTTCTTCATAACTCTAGATCTAATAAAGCAAATGGAACCAAATTTGGCTTGCGGGGATTTTAAAGGCAATAAATGTTTCTACAGTAGTTCGAGACCCCTCCTCTCTCTCTGGTAGGGGGGGGGGGGGGGGCTCCCATACAAATGAAACACAAGTTTCTGCATAACTCTAGAACTAATCAAGTCAATGGAACCAAATTTGACAGGTAGAGGTTTTTGAAGGCAAGAAATGTTTCTAAGGTAACTCCAGACCCCTCCGCCCTCTGTAAGAGGGGGGCTCTCATACTAATGAAACACAAATTTGTGCATAACTCGAGAACTAATCAAGCATATGGAACCAAATTTGGCATGTGGAGGTTTTTGGAGGAGAGAAATGTTTCTAAGGAAGTTTGAGACTCCTCCGCCATCTGGAAGGGGGAGGGAGGGGGGTTTCCATACAAATGCAACACAAATTTCTGCATAACTCGAGAACTAATCAAGTAAATGGAACCACATTTGGCAGGTGGAGGTTTTTGAAGGCAAAAAATGTTTCTAAGGTGACTCGAGGCCCCTCCCCTTTCTGAAAGGAGGGCTCATATACAAATGAAACACAAATTTCTGAATAACTCGAGAACTTATCAAGTTAATGGAACCAAATTTGGCATGTGGAGGTTTTCGAAGGCAAGAAATGTTTCTATTGTGATTTGAGACTCCTCCGCTCACTGAAAGAGGGGTCTCTCATACAAATGAAACACGAATTTCTGCATAACTCGAGAACAAATCAAGCAAATGGAACCAAATTTGGCATGTGGAGGTTTTTGGAGGCAAGAAATGTTTCTATGGCAGTTCAATACCCCTCCCCATTTTGAAGGTGGGGGGGGGGGGTCCCATACAAATAAAAAGCAAATTTCTGCATAACTCGAGAACTAATCAAATAAATAAAACCACTTTTAGCATATGTGGGTTTTTTGGAGGCTAGATTTCTTTATGCATAAAAATGAATTTCTGTCTGACTGTCTGTCTGTCAGACCCTATAAGACTCGGAAAGTTCTGTACCGACCAACGTGAAAATTTATATGAAGGGGATTTTGGGGCTGGGGAAGGTTCTTATGATTGTTTGAGACCCCTACTCTCTCAGGAAGGGGCGCTCTCATACAAATGAGACACAAATTTCTTCATAACCCGAGAACTAATCAAGCAAATCGAATCAAATTTGGCATGTGGGGGGTTTTGAAGGCAAGAATGTTTCCATGGTAGTTCAAGACCACTCCCCTTTCTGAAGGGGGGGGGGGCTTTAAACAAATGAAACTCAAATTTTTATTATAATCGATGAGCCCAGTGTGATGGTTCGAGAACTAATCCATTTGCTTGGAACCAAATTTGGCATGTGGGGGGTTTTGAAGGCAATAATTGAATGGTGGTTTGAGAAACCACCCCTTTCTGGAAGGGAGGGCTCTCATACAAATGAAACACAAATTTCTACCAAAAATGAGAATTATAAAGGTTACTTAAACACAAAACGTGTATTTCTCGGGTAAAAAGCATGTTTTGATAAAAGTTTGAACCCCTGCTTATTCAAGAAAAAAAAACTCATTTCGAAAAAAAAAACCATAAATGTGCCAGTTATATTAAATTTTCCTTCATTTAGTTGCAAGCGTAGCAGCGCACGCACCGGGTTCAGCTAGTCCCCATCTTTTTCCTTTCTTCAATCCAATATGATCTTTACCTGTTTACATGGTTTCTAATCAATCGTCTTGTTGCATACTCGATATTTAGCAGTGTAGAAGTCAAATTAGTTCAATTTGGCGACGATTTTCGTAGATGGCTGGCCCCGATCTAAGCGGTCAATTCAGTCCAATCCAAGATTATTACCCATAGTCATTAAATTAAAAAAAAATTGGCAAAAAAATGATAGAGAAATCGATAAATCAAATCCGGGTCCCGGGATATGACCCGAATGCATTATTTGTAGAGCCCTTCGGAAACGCATGAAAAAAATATTACCCTCAAATAAATGTCTTCTCGAAACAGAAAAAGTCATGAAATTTCAGGCCTGTCAGTTGTTATTTCCTAGAGTTATTGGATTTTGAAGATGCGCTTCGGGTCATATTGACCCGAATGCATTAGGAAGGTTAAATACCCGAGTAAAGTCTAACATCATAAAGATAGCAATTCAAAAACTAATTTTGATGTCAACATCAAATGGAAATCAATATTTGTTTTCACTAAGCCTCCATACCTTCAAACCGTGAAACGTCAGATGAAACTTCCAGCATTCCTACGAACTTACCGGACTGACATGAGACGGCCCAGCCGCCAGCAGGTTCATCTCCTTTGCCGACTGCTGCTGTTGCAAATAGTTAGCCGTGGTCACGTTGCTGGTGGCCGCCGAGACCTGCGGTGGAACTATTCCGTTCTCCACCAGATAGTTGGTGTTGAATGGCCGGAATCCACTGGTCGACGGTGGTACTCCACCGGCCAGGGCCTGATGTAGTGCCGGATTGCGGATGGTGAACATACCGTTGTCATTCTTGAATATCGTTGCCCGTTGGTCGTAGCCACCGGGATGTCGAGTATTGGCCGGTTCGGTCGCTGCTGTGGGAGAAGGCCTGGCGGCACCACCTTGGAACATTGGATTCCGAAGAGTGACAACGTTGTTGTTTCCCTTGTGGTTCTTGTGTTTACCGTCGGATTTCGACTGACTACCATCCTTCGAAGAATCGGACTTGTTTTTGTTCTTGTTCCTGCGTTTGTTTTTCTTGTTTGGTTTCTTTTCATTGTCCCCGGAAGATCCTTTAAGCTTGTTCGTATCGACCATAATAACAGCGTCTTGGCCAGGCGCAGAGTTCATCATCACCGGAGGCGCCATCATCGGATTCATCATGTACATTCCAGATGATCCCATCATTACCGGTGGAGGCATCACGGGTGGTTCCGGTGGCGGAACTGGCTGCATCGGTTCACAAATTTTCTTGATCGACTCGCGTTTAGCCTTGATTGCTTCTGCTTGGGCGGCATCTACACGCGTCAGTGTGATTCCGGGTGGCAGTTGAAGTCCCTCCACTCGGATGCCACGGCTCAGTTGATCCATGATACTTGCACCAAAGGAGGTGTCGCCCGGTGGGAAAGTGTTTGGAATTTTCGGCGGAGTGGCAGTGGCACCAGATTTGGAAAGTATTGACGAAAACGAGGACGACGTGTTGGAATCTTTTATTAGTTCCAGTGTCGTATCGGCACTGATGTTTACCTTCGATCGACGATCGTTGGTTGCCGACTTCGAAAGCCTGTCGGCATTTTTCATTGCTTTATCTATATGCCGATTGGTGGCTGTCGATTGATGCTGCTTTTTCTGCTGAGGCTGAGACTGCGGTGTTTTGGCTTGTTCTTGCTGCTTCATGAGAAGCTTCTTCTGACGCTTGGAAAGATTGGTGTTATCAGGGACTGCTTTCTCGTAAACCTGTGCAACGTTAGGAGACGGTTTCTTGTTGACGTTTGGTTGTTGTGAGTTGGCAGCATTGTGAGCGTTTTTGGAAGCTTTCGGCACTGGTGGCGGCGGCAGAGGCTGAGGTGCTAGGTTTTCTTTGTTTTTAACTTTTTTGGTATCCTTTGCCGGAGTTAGCGCTGGGGCAATTACCTTCTCTTTAGCTTTTTCGGTTTTCTTTTTGTTAGCTTTCTTGTTGGCCGTCGTTGGTTGTACCGAAACTACACTCGGTGGAGTCGGCGGTCGGGGTGGTTCTTCAAGCTTCGGAAGTTCAGGCACTGGAATCGGTGAAGGCGTCCGCACTGGCACCGAAACTTCACTTTGATTAATTTCAACTACACCGTTTTCAACTGTTGCGTCTTCCTCGTCGGATTCAGTGTCCTCTAGGTTTAACAACTTAAATGCGTTGTTATCGAACTCCGGATCAATATAAACTTCACTTTTCTTGCGCACCAGTTTCTTTTTCGTATCCTTCTCCTGGGCAGAAACTTTCTTGTCTCGCTCCTTGCTCTCGTCAACTTTGCTCTTGTCCTTGCTCTTTTGATCATTCCCTTCTTTCGACTTCTGCGTACTTCCACTGGAGCTTATCGAATCCTTGCTAAGCTTCCTGTTCAGGATTTTCCCCAGAGCCTTCTCTGGCGTCTTTCTTAAGTCATTCTTCTTCAAATTGCTACCGCTGACGTCCAACCCGTCCAACTTGGCAACGATTTCATCTATTTCGTCGATCTCATCCGCCAACGTATCCTTCTTCTTTTTCTTTTTCTTCTTCTTTCCCTCGTCCCCACTCATTGCGGCGTAGTCTTGTTCAAGCTTCTTGCTCATTTTCTGAAGCATCTGTGCAGCAGCTATGGCCTGGGCTTTGCTCTTGGAATTCTTTCCCTTGCTTTTGATCTGTCCTAATCGATCGGACATCCTACCGATAAGGGTGATAATTTCATCCTTTTTCTTCTTGTCCAACGTTGCCATACCGGTGGTCTGGTGTTGTATTTTTTGCATTAGGTCGTCAATTTCTCGCATAGTTTGAGCCTGTTGATTTTGCGATTGATCCCGGAGACTTAGTTTCAGCAGCTTCTCCGTAAACCAAACGTCTGTATCTTTAGAGAACTTACTTTTGGCGATTAAATCGTTGAGCTGCTTGATGTCACCCGTTGCCATTTTTGTGGTAAGCTGATCTAAATGGTTTTGCATCTGTTGTTTGGTAGGAGCTTGGCCCTTACCCGAAGACGAGACAGGTGAAACAAGTTGACCATTGATAAACGTGTACAGCAGCTGATCCAGATCCGGGGAAGGTCCCTTCGCCGTAACGGTCACCTGCGGTTCCGAATGTGGCAGGAAGGTTCGCTTGATTGTTACCATCCGTCGGGCAGGATCTATACTGACATTGTCCTGTGGCATCATCATCGCTGACTGCTGCTGCTGATGCTGGTTTTGCTGTTGGTGTTGCTGAAGAAGCTGCTGCTGTTGTCGTTGCTTCTGTTGCTGCAGTAGATTGATGTTCTGCTGCAGTTTGGGAGGAAGTTGCTGAGCTGTCTCCAGTGACACCGCTGGGACTGGGGGAGATGGCTTTTTTACGAGTTCTAATTTTTCCTTCGCAATCTTTTTTTCACCTTGCGGAGATTCTTCTTCCATTTTGAAGCTGAATTCCGGATTGTTACTTCGGATACTGGTTACCAGGCTGTTGATATCCGTTTGTAACTGGAGCTTCTTTGCTTCGTACGCTTTGATATCATCTAGGAGCTGGGTTTTGTCTTTTTTCTTTAGATTCTGCTGAAACTGTAGCCGTTTCTGTGCTTTCTGTTCTTCTAGATGGAACTCAGAAAACTTCTGACTAAGCTCTCCCAGCTCGGTGATCTTCTTGAGCTCTTGCTTTTTGTGCTTTTGTTTCACCTTCTTAGCTGTCTTTTTGTTATCCTTCTGCTTTTCGTCATCGTAGTCGCCTTCGATGTACCGCACCAGAGCGTCCAGGGTTTCCTCCACAGGTTTCGGAGCCACCTTTGTTAAGGGCACTGCATTATTTATGCTTGGCCTCAAAGTTGGTTGCACTGGTTGAGGTTGAACCGGAAGTTCTTCCCGAGCACTGATGGCCATCTCAGATGCTTTTGCAGTAATGTTCATTTTATTTATGGGAGGCTTCGTAACTATGGGAGTCTTGACGACCGTAGCAAGACCAGCAGCTGTCGTCACCGGCGGTGTCTTGTTATTGCTAATCTTCAAGGCTTCCATTTTCGAGGTGATCCCCGATGATGATTCTTTGCTGCCTGCGGTCGATGCCAGGTTTGTGTTGGTGTTGTTATTGGTGGTACTACTGGTACTACTGCTACTGCTGCTGGTACTGGTATTGAGGTTGCTGCTGTTACTGGTGTTATTTGTGGTAGCGGGGTTGGCAGTTACCACGTTCGTTGAGTTGCTCTTGTTCGTGTTGATCTTCTTCATCATCGCGCTGCTGTGCGGAATCTTGATGTTTTTCAGATTCAACGACTTCAGCTGCTGGTTATCTTTGCTGCTCTGGAGTTGCTTGATTTTCTTTCGCAATCGATCGCGCGTTTCGTTCGTTCGCTGGTTGTGGTTGCATTCCTGGTAAGAAATGATATAAGTTCATTAGTTTTCTGTTTGTGAAATGATAATCAAGGATTCAAGATGGGGCGAAAACAACTGTACAACGGAGTAGTCAGGTTTCAACATCAACCCACGTTTCAATCATGGTCATGTCTCAATGTACACAAGTTAGATCTATCAAAACAAAACAATACTCACCAAACACACGCTCTGGCCAAACAATGTGCAATAGTAGCACACACAGGAACCGTCCCCTTTCTCGCCACCATTGGCCCCTCGGTGGCAGGTTTTCTTGTGTTCCTCCTTGGACTGAACAATGTTCGCACTGGTGGCTACGGTGTTTGCGCTCGTAGAAGGAGTTGCTGTCGCCGTTCCTGTCGCCATTGCCGTTGCTGTTGCCGTGGCCGGTGCCGAAGGAGACACTGCGCCAGTTCCGACTACAGACGAGGGATGTGTACTGGTAGACTTTGAACTAACTTTACCCGGTATTGTTGCCGAGGGTCCGGTAGAAGCTGCCACCGCACCAACCTTCGGCGCAGTATTGGTAGCCTTTGTTACCACTTTGCCCAACGGTTGTTGCGAGGTTACCCCTGGCGGAGCGGTTCCTTTGGGAGCAACCTTGGAGGGAGTATTAGTCGCCTGATTCAACATTGCCTTGGCCGGACTAGCGGTGGCGCAAGTTTTGCTGGGTGGGGCATTACTAACGGATCCCACTATAGGTGAAGCCGGTATACTTCCGCTGCTGGAAGAAGCTGTACTTTTGGAAGCGGTGCTGTTTCCATTTTCGACTTGGGCCGTAGAAGTACCACTACTGCTGTTGCTGTTCTTAGCTACGTTTGTCGTTTTGCTGTTATTGCTGTTAGTGTTGTTGCTGCAGCTGCTGCTGCCATTGTTGCTATTACCGTTACTATTAGTAGTACTACTACTACTGTTGCCGTTGCCACACTGCTGGGTTGCATTGCTGTGTTTTTGCTCGTGTATTTGCTCCAAATCGCGGACCATATCCTTCAGCATACTGTGCTCCTTTTGGAGGGTCTTGAGCTCGGTTTCGAGTATTCTACGGAAAAGAAAGACAACAATAATCCAGATACCTGTTAACAAATCAAACAATCAGAAAATACTCACTTGTTGCTCGCCGCAAGTTTTAGCGCCTCGACCAACGGTTTCTTGATTTCCTTCTCGAAAATCTCCGATTTCGTGACCGTGTCGGTGAAGCATTCCTTGCAGTCTTTGCAGATGGCACCATCGTCGCTGCAGAGTTTCACGATTGGTTCAATAACTGCGGCCGCCATCGTAGTCGAGCTCGGACCCGTTGCTGTGCTGTTTGCTGTAGCAACAAGAACCCCACCGGATGTAATTCCCTCCAACTTAGCCGGAACTGGTAGATCATCACCGTTGATGGCTGCCAGCGCTTCCTCCGGCAATATGGAGCTCCAGTTAACACCCAGTAGCTTGCTCTGCATATCATTGGCTATCAGCTGCCTCAGTGGGGAAGCCGGGGTACTCCAGTTGAATAACCGTGAACCGGAAACGCTTTCGAAGCATTGCATGTCGAACTCAATGTCGATACCCTTCGCCAAGAAGAACTTGGTGAAATACTGATAGATGACATTGCGCTGCGGAAATTGGAAATCTATAAGAAACCACTCGGCGAAGGCGGACGCCATATCACTCAGTAGAGCAGACTCAGAGTCGTCTGATTCCCAGAGCAAGTCGAGAAAATGCAGCGGATGAATCCGATCGGCCACCTCCGTTCGCCAGCGTTTGTTGATGTCGTCGCAGAACCTCTGCATGAAATTTTTCACATCAATGTTCCAATTTTCGGCCATCTTCCTTCGCTCCTCTTCCTTCAGAGGATGGTAGGACTTGATGAGAAACTTGGACAAATTCAATGGGTAGAGCATAGCGATAATGTTGATTGCTACCCGACATGCATTGATTTTACACGGTTCGCTTTGGAAGATGCAAAACCGCTTGGGTTCGAGCGTCGTCCAAGTGTACGCCACCCGATCCGGTAAATGCTTGAAAATGGCCCACGAGATATGGTAGAGACTAGTATTATCAGCCAATGCATTGCTTGTAGCTACCACAGTGGAACTCGAATTGTCCTCGTCCTTCGCTGGAAACGAAGAACCACAGTCGCTTTGCTGTTGCAGTTGCTGCTCTGCTTCGGACGAGTCTGGTAACGCAATTTCCGTGATAGAACTTGACGACGATCCGGAATGGGAAGAATTCATCAAGCCATTCACGTGCCTTCTTTCCAAAGCCTGTTTGTCGTTGAGAGGTTTGCTGAAAAACTCCCCGATGTAATCCAGATAGTCCCGATCAAGCTTTTTGAAAAATGAACACTTTGCACAGTATAATTGCTCCTTAGACTTGCCTAAACAGGTACCACCAGCGATTAGACAAGTACAACAGTTGCATTCACTACAAACAGAGAACAAATATTGCTATCCATGTCAAACCATTTATTCCTTCAAATGAACTTACACATAATGAGTCGCCAGCGCGAAGTTACATTTCCGACACTGGATGTTTTCGATAGTGGCCATCATCCGGGGGTTGGTACAGGCAATCCACTTCGTCTTGAGACAATGCACCACATAATGCCAGACCAGATTCCTATCCTCCAGGGCTAACCACTCAATGATGGGACGATCCCTCTGTCGCAGCACTTCCGGATCGAAGTTGAAATCCGACTCCTTCACTGCCACCAGAAGCGAGTGGGCCGAACTGACCCGCTTTCTTCGCGCTGAATCCTCCTTGGCCTTGTGGTAGTCATGCAACAAGGACCAAACATCACGCCAAATTTGCGAAGTGGAGTTCATCTCGTCGTCAAATTGAATAAACCGGTAGACCATCGTTTTGTATTCCTCGTCGAAGAGCAATTCCTTCAACTTCAGTATGCACTCGGGAATGATCCGTTGCACTTCGAGGTATACAAACCGTTGATACATCCGTTTGTTGATCAGACACCACGTTAGCGAAAATTGCTGCAGATGACCGCGTTGCAGCTCAAACAACAACGGAGACAATGACTTGGCCGAATGGCACAGCTTGTCGTACCCGTCGAGGATATCTGAAAAGAATAATCTCACAATCATTTCTGGCATGACCTTTTGTAAACCAACACTCACAATTGAGCAGCTCCGTAGGATTGTACTGCAACTCGCCGTCGCTGGTTTCGGTGATCAAATCCTGCAATCCTTGGCTGTAGGCTTTCACAATCGACCGTAGCTGCAGACAGAGCAGCTCGAACAGCTGGTGAGGATCGCGAGTGTAGAGCATGCTGAACACCAAAATGAACGTCATCTCGTTGGACAGTGGCAAGTTGGACCCGAGCGAGATTTGAATGTTCTTCTTGGTGTTGATCCGACCGTCGGTCAGCCATTTGAGGGACGATTTCTCCATCAGCTCCATATAGCGGCTGTAGAGGAGCGATTCGTTTTGCCTGTAGAAATGGGAACAAGAATAAGGAATGCAAAAAATCAAAAGGAATTCAAAAAACAATGTAATGATTGTTATAAGAGACTTGGCCTAACTGCTGATTCGAAACCAAAGTTGAATATTATTGTACAAGAGTCTTGCTAGCTTTCTCAACAAGATTCCTACATTACTTGAAGGCTTCAGGAATTACCAATGTTTGAACAAAAAAATAAATACAATTTAATCAAAAACTCATTCCATAAAGCGCGTTAATGACTTCAGAAGTGCGTTCCATTGGAACCCAACGTAATTTCGGGATTAAAATAGATCTGTAGTTTCTTGGAGAATGGTTTCTACCCCAACCGCAGTGCCGACTATAATATTTCTGAAAAATTACGTAAATCTAACGTTACAGAAAATCGAGGTACTTTTTGAGAACAGTAAAGAATATGATAAGCTAAAATTTTGTAATTTTATTAAGCATATCGAACATTCATTTCCTCGTATTGGTGTAACATACATAACAATGTCAAAACCTCGTCTACAGCATTTTGTCAATGTACTACATGGCTACTTCTCTCCAACATCGAGCCACACTCGACAGATCTTGCTGCACTTGATCCACCCAACTTGCTCGATGCGCTCCACGGCTTTTTTTTGCTGAGTTGTTGTCCGGCATTCTTGCAACATGTCCTGCCCAACTTGTCCTTCCAGCTTTTGCCACTTTCTGGATGCTGGGTTCGCCGTAGAGTTTGGCGAGCTCGTGGTTCATCCTTTGCCGCCACACATCGTTCTTCTGCCCACCGTCAAAGATGGTCTTAAGCACGCGACGTTCGAAAACACGTTGAAATGTGCTTGCAGGTCCCTCTCGAGCATTGTCCACGTCTCGTGCCCGTAGAGAACCACCGGTCTTATCAGCGCTTTGTACATGGTACATTTAGTGCGGGAGTGAACCATTTTTGACCCCAAGTTCCTCTGGAGTCCATAGTATTATGCGTCTTCGGATTTCAGGTCTGTTGTCGTTGTCTGCCGTAAACAAAGATTCGAGAACGCTGCCAGTTGCGCTCTGCCCCTCCTACTAGCATGTCTAATGTTTTGGCACATTCAAAATTAGTCGGACTTTTGTTTCTTCGCGTTTCAGGCGAAGGTACAGTTCTGCCACCGTTCCAAAGATTTTGCCGACAACATTCATATCATCCGCGAAACAAACAAATTGGCTGGAGCATGTGAAAATCGTACGTGGGCTGTTGAGCCTGGCTCTTCGCATGACACTTTCCAGCGCAATGTTGAACAACAGGCATAAAAGTCCATCACTTTTTCGTAGTTCCCGTCGTGACTCAAACGAGCTAGAATGTTCTCCTGAAATATTTCCGTAGTTTTGCACACCGTCCATCGTAGCTTTTATAAGCTTCCGGGAAAGCCGTTCTCGTCCATAGTTCTATGCGGTCGATACTGTCCAGTTGATTTAAGAAACTAAAAATATGACATTTCGAATATTCCTGGAACTTCCTGGAATTTCTGATGAAAAGATGTATCCAGTACCATATTAGCCACTTTTGAGTTCGTAATTCTGGTGAAGTGTAAGAAGGGTTCAGTCTAACCATCGGTCGATTAATTCGCGTTTATAACTTGAATTCGAAACCGCTGAACACTGTAGAACGCACGAGAAAACAAGAGAGCGATTTTAGGCAGTTGATGTCGCTGAAATGCTTCGCCACCTTGAAAACAAAACCAAGAGTTCTTGAAGCTTTATCAACAACATATGAATTATGTTTCAAGTAGATCAGTTAAGAATCCAGCTGAACACCTAAGGTCTTTAATGCACTGCATTCGTTCGATGGTCGTGCCGAGAAGGTTGTAGTTGAAAACAATTGGTCGATTCTGCCGTGAAAAGGTTATGACTGAGCACTTAGACGGGTTGTCAGTGCTCTTTTTGCTTTCGATTGGGACGGTTGATAGCTTTGTTCGCGATAGCTTTCTTCTCTACGGCATTGTAATCAATTTGCATTGTTCTTGTTTCATCAACCCGGTCGCTTTTGTGGTAGCGTACTGGTAAAATGCTGTGCGGTTTACCTTCGGCAATGGAGCGGATGAACCAGCCTTAGGCGAAGTGGCAAATTTCGTGAAAGGCTTGGATGCGGAGCTTGGTGTAATTGAAGCTGTGTATAGGATAGCAGATGAAAAGGCCCTTCTCGTCAAGTTTAAATCTGAGCGATCGATGTTGCACGCGCTGACTGCCAACTCGGACGAACTAATATTCCATTATGCGAATGGAAAAAAGGTCAAAGTGCACATGTGGCATGCCCAGGATCATATCTGCTATGTGCGAATATACGATCTACCAGCGGAGGTTCCCGACCAGGAGATTGTTACAGTGTTAAATATGGACGCGTAAAACGCATCGTGTGGGAGAGGTTTCCGGCGGAGCTGGGAATACCCGCCTACACTGGTGTGGGCGGCGCGTACATGGATGTGAAGCAGGAAATCCCGTCATCGCTACACTTCACCAGCCGGAAGGGAAATATATATTACCTTGTTGCCTTGATAATATATATTTCCCTTCCGGCTGGCGAAGACAAATGCTTCATCTGCAAGGAAGAGAAACACCTGATCGTTTCCTGTCCCAAGCGGAATGGTCGGAGTCAGCCGAAAGTGCGTCGACAAGAAAGGGAACAGACCGGTAGACTGAAGGCAACGTATGGTTCTGCAGTAATGCACCATAGGATTAGATGTTAAAGGTGAGAAGGAATCCGAAACGCAAGAGGTGCTGTGAGAAGAAATTGAGGAAGCTGCTATGATGCCATTGGACACCGAAATTCGAAACGATGAACCGAAAGAGATGAATACTTGTGATCGCGCGTTGATACAGTTCGCCGCATTTATGTCAACGGGGATCAGCAAACATAAAGAGTCAGCTAGAATTGCAATGGAACAAGAAGAAGCAAACATTATATCGCCCCCACGTAAGAAGAAGAACCATAGTTAGTTGAAAACATAGTTTCTTTTTGTGTGTAACCCACAAACATTGCCTATGGCTCCGTAAAGCTCACGTGTCTGAGCCGTACAAATAAATAATCTGGTTAAAAAAAATAGCCGGGTTGACCACTAATCGATTTAGGGTACATCACCCAGCAAAAGCATCAATCTTTTCTTGGAGGTAACGGCAGTTGGCGATAGAGCAGATACGTCGTCGGCAAACGCCAGTCGTGTTCCTCCGAAAACATTATGTACGTCGATGAAATCAAGAATAAATATCAACAAAATACGAAGATTTTAACGTTATCCCTCCTCCGAATTGACAACCATCACAAGCCATTCGTTCTTCGCATTGACGTGAATGCCTCCTACGTGCAACCAGCTAGCGACTCGAACATCATTGATGATTTCGATTTTCGAAGTTGCCACTTTCAGGAACTGAATAACGCTCTCATGGACGTCGATTGGATTGAAATGTTTCGTGCAAAAGATACGGATAAGACGGTACGTATGTTTTATGACAAATTGTACGACATTATGGAGGAATATGTTCCGCGTCGAACAAGTAGGCCTCATTCGTTTAAGCAACCGTGGTGGACAACTGAGTTACAGCATCTCCGTAACATTGTGCGAAAAGGTCGTAAACGCTATTTTCGATCACGGACTACTGTGAACCGGATCAATCTACAGTCGCTCGAAACCCATTACGCCAATTGCCAGGACGCTGCTTTTCGTTGCTATATAAGACGATTGGAGCAGACTGCGAAGCAGAACCCGTCATCCTTTTGGTCGTATATTCGAAGCCGTAAGCAATCTAACCGGATCCCTTCGGACATGACTTTTAAAGAAACTTCGGCCGATTCACCTCACGAGCTAGCTAATCTGTTTGCCGATTTATTCGAAAATGTACACACTCAAACGTCACCAACTTTTTCCGCTGACAGTCTTAAATCCTGTCCTGCTTTCAATTTGAATTGTCCTGCTCTAGTTGTGAGCCAACATGAAGTTTTGTCAGCCCTGGAAAAGTTGGATGTGTCGAAAGGGTCGGGCACAGACAAGATACCGCCGTTGTTTTTAAGAGAATGTGCTGACTCACTGATGATGCCTTTGACGACTATTTTTAACAGGTCACTCAGTGAAGGTACTTTTCCCGAAGCGTGGAAGTTAGCCTCAATCACACCGATTTTCAAAGCTGGTAACAAACATGCTGTTGAAAATTACAGAGGTGTTTCGATTTTATGCTGTATGGCCAAGGTGTTTGAACAATTGGTTCACAAAGCTCTTTACGCTGTATCTCGACCGCTGATTTCTGAATTTCAACATGGTTTTGTTAAGAAGCGATCCACGACAACGAATCTGATGTCTTACGTAAATTTCCTATCAACAGAAATTGAGAATCGTCACCAAGTTGATGCCATATACTTCGATTTTTCAAAAGCGTTCGACAAGGTTCCTCACACTCTTGCAATTGACAAGCTGAAGTATCTGGGCTTTCCTGATTGGATCACAAAGTGGTTGCGCTCTTACTTATCTGGTCGGAGCGCTTTCGTCAAATTAAACGGTAGTCGGTCACGCGTCTTCTCCGTCACGTCAGGTGTACCGCAAGGAAGCGTTCTGGGACCACTGATTTTTATATTGTTCGTGAATGACTTGTGCTTTCGGCTGAAATCACGCTTTCTCCTCTACGCTGACGATCTAAAAATCTACAAGGTTATATCATCGCATCTCGACAGTTGCGCTCTTCAGGCTGACATCGACGAGATTTTGTTGTGGTGTTCTGAGAATGGAATGGAACTGAACATCAAAAAGTGCAAAGTTATTTCGTTCACCCGCCGGCAATCCCGAACAGAGTTTGAATACTCCATCAGCTCAGAAGCTATAGAGCGTGTTCAAGCAATTCGTGACCTAGGGGTTACTGTAGATACAAAACTCCGGTTCAATGAGCATATTAGCACAACTACCGCAAAGGCCTTTGCAGCACTGGGATTTATTCGTCGCAATACAAGTGGTTTCACCGATATATATGCTCTCAAGGCGCTGTACTGTTCGATCGTTCGTAGCATCATGGAGTATGCTGTTAGCGTGTGGTCGCCTTATCACTCAGTTCAGATCATCCGGATGGAAAGGGTTCAACGCAATTTTGTACGGTATGCTCTTCGTCAACTTCCGTGGAATGACCCAGCAAATCTACCTGACTATCCGAGTCGTTGTAGACTGATCGATTTAGAAACTTTAATGCACAGACGTACTAACCTACAGAGGTTATTTGTTTTTGACATTGTCGAAGGTGGTGTAGATTGCCCGGCGCTGTTGCAAAACATCAATTTTTATGCACCTTCTCGCCAGCTTCGTGACCGTAGTTTACTTGTAGTCAGTCGCCATAGAACTACGTATGGGCAAAACAACCCTTTCGATAACTGTGTTAGATCGTTTAACAATGTGAGTGCTGTTTTTGATTTTAATATATCTAAATGTGTGTTCAAGAATAGAATTAGAAACCTAGGTTAAGTACCAGTCTGTTGAGTTTTTTTTTAATTCGAGACGAAGAACAATAAATTAGAAAAAAAACCCCACCCCCCCCCCCCCACCTCACTTCCCCCCTCCACAAAATTTTATTTGGAACACCACTAAAGCCCGTGCTGATCGACACTTAAAAACTGCTAACAATGTGCAAAGAGTCAGTTCCTTACGACCAGTTCAAACATATTCGATACAGCGATTAGCGATGTGATACCCCAGTAGTTATTCACATCCCGCTTGCTTACCTTCCTTTTGTTAAATACCGGAACCATGTCCGCCGTTTTCCAGCAAGAAGGAAATAAGCTGCTAGAGAGGGACAGCTGGAATATCAGATGAGGTGGATCCAGAAGATAGGCCATATTCTGTTTAAGAAAAACCGACGGAACACTATAAGGTCCGGGCTTAAACGATGTTTTAAAAAGTGATTCCGCGTTCGAGATCGTTTCCCACATCAACGAGGTTGAGTATTTGATTTGCCAAGAGAACAGATCGCAAATTTTCTGTTGAATGCCATGTTGAGTTTCGCCATTAAAGACCATGGATGATGGTAAGCATACCTCCTTGCGTTGTTGATTAACATAGCTCTAAAAGGATTTTGAGTGTAATTTGATTCGCCGTTGAATGTGGCGTTGGCGTTCAAAATTAACACGACTTATCCGTTTCTATTCGTATTTGAGCCTGCTATAATAAATTTTACCCCTGAAGTAGTTGCATGCCAAGTGACTATTCGAGGCAAAAGTTTTAGAATAGCCAGCATATACCTGCCACCGAATACGGCAATATCCTGCAGGGACCTTTCGGCTATTTGCCTCGCAATGCCAGAGCCACGGTTGATCTTAGGAGATTTTAATTCTCACGGTACAGCCTGAGGATCGCCGTACGACGACAAGCGTTCTGCATTGATACTAGACCTCATGGACTACTTCAACTTGAATATTTTGAATACTGGCGAAGTAACACGCGTGGCTCCACCTCCAAACCCTGGAAGCAAATTAGACCTCTCAATCTGTTCGAATTCATTATCATTGGATTGCACGTGGAAAGTGATTCAAGATCCCCATGGTAGTGATCACCTGCCTATCAAAATTTCAATCACCAATGGTTCGTGTCAATCTCGCTCGATCGACATTGCGTACGACCTCACGAAGTGCATCGACTGGGGTAAATACGCTGAAGCGATCATCGATGGCGAGCAATCGGTCGAAGTCCTTCCTCCGTTGGAAGAGTATCGGTTTTTATCCGGGTTAATCCTCAAATGCGCGATCGACGCACAGCGCAGACCGGTACCAGGATCAACAATTCGTCGACTTTCGCCCACTCCGTGGTGGGATAACGAATGTACTGAGGTCTACCGTGAAAAACCCGTCGCGTTTAAAGCATATCGGAAGCGCGGTTCACGAGATAACTACGAGCGGTACATTGCTCTTGAGCGTAAGTTTAAGAGCCTCGCCAAGGTCAAGAAACGCGGTTTCTGCACCAGGCATGGATAAAATCAAGTTTAACTTGTTGAAAAACCACCCAGACGTCGTAAAGAGGCGCTTGCTGAACTTATTTAATCAGTTCCTGGAAAGCAATATTGTTCCGTATGAATGAAGGCAGGTTATAGCTATACAAAAACCCGGGAAAGCCACGTCGGATTACAACTCTTATCGTCCAATTGCGATGTTGTCGTGTATACGGAAGCTGCTAGAGAAGACGATTCTCCATCGGCTCGACAAATGGATTGAATCTAACGGCTTTCTATTTCATACACAATTTGGTTTCCGCAGAGGCAAAGGAACGAGCGATTGTCTTGCGCTGCTTTCAACAGAAATACAGCTGGCCTATGCTCAAAATGAGCAAATGGGTTCAGTTTTCATGGACATTAAGGGGGCTTTTGATTCAGTTTGTGCAGACGTCCTTTCAGACAAACTCCACGAGTGTGGCCTTTCTCCATTATTAAACAACTATTTGTACAATTTGTTGTCTGAGAAACATATGAGCTTTTCTCACGGGTCTTCGACAACTTCACGAATTAGCTACAAGGGTCTCCCACAGGGCTCTTGTTTAAGCTCCCCTTTTTTATAATTTTTATGTCCGAGACATCGATAGCTGCCTCGTGTAAAATTGCACGCTAAGACAGCTTGCGGATGACGCCGTTGTTTCAGTCGTAGGACCAGGGGCGAACAACCTGCAGGGAAACTGTCCTGGAGTACAGAACTTAGAATCTACAGTTGTAACTATAGTCCGGCTATACAAAGTTACGAAATGCATTCAACCTTGTTCACTGAATCTTTTGGATGGTCAAAAGACATTTTGAGATAAACTGGGATGTTCTAGGTTTTTTTGTTTTTTTTTTTTTTTGTTGGGGCGTAGAACCACTGCGTCCACTGAGTTGAACTTTTGTGGTATACCCCTGTTTACTATTCTAATTCGCATCTTAAAGCAAGATCACCATTTCTCAAGTGACCAGCCTAAGACGCGTCTCCCAGTCAGGCAAAATTGAGTTTATAAAACCCACCACCTTTCCAGGATTTGCAGTCCAAATTTCTTTAGGTTGCATATAGCCACTGTACAGAAATTTAAGTCTGCTCTTGTACAAAGCATCACAACTGCAAAGCAGATGTTCCGAGGTTTCACGTTCCATGTTACAGAAACGACAGATATCATTCTGAACCTGGCCAATGTATTTCAAGTGATAGCTACTCGGGCAATGTCCGGTTACTAGGCCAGTATAGGAAGAACTCTCTTATTGAGCTCCAGAAGCTTTTTACTGATTGTAACATTTGGAATTATAAACCTTTTCGCTTGAACACACTTTGTGGTGACCAACCAATTGGTCATCACCCTTTGCACTTCCCAAGATTTTAATTCCATTTTTATGGCACAGTATGATATACCGCAGAATGGTTCTGGGCCAATAAACTGTGCATTTGAACCTTGTTTAGCAAGCTCGTCTGCCCTTGCATTGCCTTCAATGCCACAGTGTCCCGGAACCCAGAATAAATTTACCGAGTTCTCTTGGCACACCTTTCGCAATGAAAGAATGCATTCCCAGACAAGTTTGGATGTGCATTTATAATTACTTAACGCTTTGAGTGCCGCTTGGCTGTCTGTAAAAATACAAATATTTGCATATCTATATTTCCTCCTTCAGACAAACGTTAACACATTTTGTTATAGCAAAGATCTCCGCTTGGAATTCCATCGCCACTGAGATTTCTACCCCAGGGTATCTCCCTTTTTCCCATTTTGCAAATTTGCCGCAACATTGGGCCCTCCACCTCCCCATATATGTTCTAGGTAATCCAAACTGTTCTTGAGTTCATAACTTAGGATCCACAGTTGCAACTGTAGCTTTTAACTATTCAAATTAGCGATATGTAATCAATAAAGTTGATTGCAGTTCTAGGTCAATCAAGCTGTCCTATAGTTCAGAACTTAGGATCTACAACTGTAACGGTTGCTTTTTCAGCTATAATAATGTACGATATGTATTCAACTATTTTAATTGAGTCTTCTGGAAGACCAACAGACATACTGAGATAATCTGGGATGTTCTAGGTCATCCAAACAGTCCTGGAGCTCAGATCCTGGGATCAACAGTTGTAACTGTAGTTTCACGGCTATTCAAATTTACGATATGTATTCAACCATATTCAATGGATCTTCTGGAAGGTCCACCAACATTATGAAGAAATCTGGGATTTTCTGGGGCATACCAGGCTGTTTATTAGTTCATAGATTAGGATCTACCATTGAAACTGTAGCTTTTTTAGATGTGCAAATGTACGATATGTGTTCAACTATGTTCATTGGATCTTATGAAAGGGCAACCAACATTATGAGATAATCTGGGATATTCTAAGTCATCCAACCTGTCCTGGAGTACTGAACATAGGAACTATAATTGTAACTGTGCCTTTTTCGGCTACACAAAGCTATGATACGTTTTCAACCATGTTTATTGAGTCTTCTGGAAGGTCAGCAGACATTATGAGATGATCTGGGATGTTCTTTATCAGCCATACAGTTCTGGAGCTCAAAAATTAGGAGCTGAAATATTAACTGTAGCTTTTGAGGCTATACAAATTCACGATATGTATTCAACCATGTTCACTGGATCTTCTTTGAGATCAACCGACATTATTGGATGATCAATCCTCACAGAATATTTTTTTGGTACATTATGGAGATGAATCACTCAAATTGGTTGTTGGTTATAAACTTCAAGAATGCATCTTGAAATTGAAAATTTCTGATTGAATATGTCGAACAAAATTGATGATTCTCGATAGGCTCTTGGTTCCGATTTGGCTGAACCAATTGTAACTGTATCTTTTTTAGCTGCAAGATAAACTTAGAATGACCAATATTATCCCAGATTATCACATAATATCCTTTGACTTTCCAGAGGATTCAATAAACGTGGTTGAATTCATATCGCAACTTTGTATTGTTGAATTATCTACAGATACAATTGTAGATTATAGGTTTTGAGCTGAAGAGAAATACCAAAATACAGTATTTTACCATCACTGACTCAGATCGTGTCCAGATGTGGCCAATGTAGTTCTTGACACTTGATTCTACCACTTTTGCTCTTATTTTGGATTTCGTATGTGATTTGGGGTGTCGCATGATATGTTCTGGTCCAAGTAAAAAAAGAAGGATTTTCCCCGGATGTACCTAGAACAAGCCAATAAGGTTTTGGGCAATTGATGCCAGCACTATTGCATTTATTTTCACATTTTAATGTAATTTGAGGTGTCGCATGGTATGTTTTGGTACAAATAAAATACTGGCTACTTTTCCGAGTGTACCCGGATCATGCCCAGATGTGGTCAATATGGTTTTGGGCATTTAATTCCACCACTATTGCACTTATTATCGAATTTAAATGTTATTTGAGATGTCGCATATAATGTTTTGGTTCAGATCAAAAGCTGGCCACATCTCCATAGGTACCCGCAGCATGCCCGGATGTGGTCAGCGGTCTTCTGAGCACTCTGTATGACTACCATTCATAGTGTAATCCAATCCTTATGTGATTTGACGCGTCTCATGATAGCTTGGAAATATTTTTGATAAAATCTTCAAACGTAACCCATACCCACCGGAATTTATTCCGGCCATATCTCTGAAACCTGTAGACCGGTATCAAAAAAGGTAATACCAATAAATCGGATAATAGTACCCTCCATTTGCCGATAGTTCCGTCGAGTTCGGTCAAGAGGTTGCCGAGAAACGTGAGATTATTCATTATATATATTATATTATATATGTATACACAGACGCGCTCGTGAGCGCACATATTTCCTATCCAGTCGAGCTGAGTCGATTTGTATATGACACTCAGCCTTCCGAGCTATGGAAAAGGTTGATTTTCCACGCGATTATTGAACCATTCTTTGGAAGAAGGGTAAAACAGGTTGTATCTAAAATTGCAAACTGACTTGAAACGAGCCTGTTTTACCCTTCTTGCAAAGATGGTTCAATAATCGTGGAAAATCGAGCAACTGTAGCTCCGGAAGGCCGAGTGTGGACAAATCGATCGACTGGATAGAGAAATATGTGCGCTCACGAGTTCCGGTGGGTATGGGTTGCATTTGAAGATATTTTATCAAAAATATTTCCAAGCTATCATGAGACGCGTCAAAAATCACATAAGGATTGGATTACAGGATGAATGGTAGTCATACAGGATGCTCAGAAGACCGCTGCCACTTCCCCCGCGGGTACCTATGGAGATGTGGCCAGTTTTTGGATCTGAACCAAAACATGACCAACATGTGACATCTCAACCATAACATTTAAATTCGATAATAAGGCGGGAAGTGGGTGGAATTGAATGCCCAAAAACTTATTCTGCATTGGGCATGATCAGCGTACACTCGGAGAAGTGACCAGTATTTTATTTGTACCAAAACATACCATGCGACAACTCAAATTTACGTTTATCATTGCGAAAATAAATAGAGTTGGTGCTACATAAATTCGCGCAAAACTTTGGCAACTGTTCTAGGTACATCAGCCTTCTTTTTACTTGGACCAGAACATATCATGCGACACTAAATCACTATTTACGAGAATCCAAGATAAAGAGCAAAAGTGGCAGAATCAAGTATCAAGAACTACATTGTACATCTGATCACGATCTGTCAATGTAAATGTCGGCTTAAGCTGTTTCTCTTCGCCTCAAAACCTAGAATCTACATGGTATCAGTAAATAATTCAACAATACAAAGTTGCGATATGAATTCAACCACGTTTATTGAATCTTCGGAAAGTCAAAAGATATGGGATGACCCGAGATAGTTTTGCCAATAAGTTTATCTTGCAGCTAAAAAAGATACAGTTACAATTGGTTCAGTTTTCAAATCGGAACTAAGAGCCATGGATAAATGGAGCTTTTGTTCGACAAACTCAATCAGAACTTTTCAATTTCTAGATGCATTCTTGAAGTTTATAACCAACAACCAAATTTTGAGTGATTCATACTCCATTAATGCCATTATCCAAAAAAAAATATTCTGTTGATTTAGAATTGAGCATCCAATATGGTATGGTTGAACACATATCGACAATGTCTTATAGCCTCAAAAGCTACAGTACATTTTCACTCACAAATTCTGACTCCAGAAATGTATGGCTGATAAAAGAACATCCCAGATCATTTGACTGTATCTGCTGACCTTCCAGAATACTCAACAAACATGGTTAAAAACTGGTATCATAACTTTGTGTAGCCGAAAAACGCACAGTAAATACAGTTACAGTATCTCTATGTTGCGTACATTTCCAGAACTAAGGTTGGATGACTTAAGAATAGTCTCAGACTATCTCATAATGTTGAATTTGCCGTAAAAGATCTAATGACAGATTGTACACATACGTACATTTGTACCATCTGAAAAAGCTTTTCACATGTTTCAATGGTAGATCTCTCAAATGATCTACGAATAAACAGCCTGGTATGCGCCAGAATTTCCCAGATTTCATCATAATGTTGGTGGACCTTCCAGAAGATCCATTGAATACTGTTGAATACATATCGCCAATTTGAGTAGCCACGTGAAATTGCCAGTTGCAACTGTTGATCCCAGGATCCTGGGCCTCCCATACTGTTTGGATTACAGGCCTGAGACACCGCTCCCAATTATCATCAGTATTATTCTGGCGACATTCCAGAATACACTCAATAAATAGTTGGATAAATGCGTACATTAGACCAGTATAGTTGAAAAGCAACCGTTACAAAGTTGCAAAATCCCAATTTGAACTTCCAGATCACTTGATGTATCTCGAATACCCTAAATTATCTCATAGCATCGTGGTTGACAATCCGCATTTTCTAATCAACTCTTTTTGATTACATATCAGCGGATCTGAATGGTAGTTGTGCCACGTGGTTGCAACTATAGAGTCCAAAAAAAAGAACTCAAGAACAGTTTGGAAATCATCGAACACTCTGTTTAACTACAAAATGTGTGCTAGACCATCCAAAAAGATTCCCTCCAAAGTTGAAAGAATTACCTAACTTCGTATAGCCGAAAAAATTATAGTTTCAATCGTAGGTTCTGAGTTCTGTACTTCCAGGACAGTTTGGACAACCTCCAACATCCCATATTATCTCATTAGATGAAAGTCGATCTTCCATAAAAAAAAACTAAATAAACATGGTGGTTAGACATCGTAACTTTGTAAATCGGAAAAATTGAGGTTACAACTGTAGATCCTCTGTACTGAACTTCTTTAGCGTTCAGGATGTTCTGGCCAAAAATCATGGGCTTAAACGCACACATTTTCTCAAAATGCCCTGATAAAAATAGTCAATTTGCAACATGTTTTCCTATTAGAGTTCGCTTTCTTTATGTGTGTGATTTTCATTGTAGGCATTTCTGAAAAGGTGGAAGACGATCCACAACAAATTTTTTATAATTATTCAGATCAGTAATTTGTTCGACAGTCATCTGGAAAAATCTATTTTTCATGTTGCTGATAAAGAGCCATTGCTTTTACCGATGGTGTGTTTAAAAAATCAGAAAATGTTCTCTTGTCGTCGTTACAGAAAATCAAGATCGTTGCAAGATGTGATCGAATCACAACATTTTTCTTACATCAACTTCCCCCCTTCCCATCATCAATGCAACATTTTGTTGTTTTCTTCAGAAAAAAAGCAATAAATTTTAGCTACAACATATCATTGTTGCATTGCAGTCAGGGACACGGGTGTAATCACTTGCCATTTTTCTAAAAAAAAAAAAGGTACAACAAAGAATTACTGGTCATGAGTGGTTGCAAAACAAAAAGCAAGCTGTAAGCATATCAAAAGAGTCTATTTTTATAAAAAAAAAAAAAAAAAAAAAAAAAAAAATTAAATATTGAAATTAATATTAATGCGGTTTTCCTCCGAGCAAAAGTAGTACCGCATGATTCGAAAGTAGCAATAATCAAAATTCTGCAACTTTACGTCGCGTGGTGTATTGTATCCAATGTTCGATTATTTGAATTTGGTCGATTGGGTTGCACAAAAACCCAAAAGACAATGATTTTTTGTGCTTTTAAAAATGGGAAACTGCATAAAAAAGATTTAGTAAATTGGGAGGAAGCGGATAAATAAATTCATACACATATATATTCTTTTTTTAAGGGGTGGGTGAGAGTGGGAGCCGTAAAATGCACATTATTGAAAAAAAGTTCTCAATTAAATGCAAAAAAAAAAAAAAATCCAACTCCAGGAACCGAGTAAAATTCTTCGTTGTGATTCAACTAGGATCACCTGGAAGCATTCACACTAAAAAATAAAAAAACTACAAAAAATAAAAAAAAAAAAAATCTCACGATTAAAATCAAAGTAATATTTGTTGCCAAATTTTTTTATGTACTTTTTTAGGGTATTTTAAAATGCCCGTTATAAATATAATTAGGAGTCAATCTCAATAACATAATATAACTTGAAAAAAAAAAAAAAAAACGGTTGCTAAACATTGTTCATTAAAATTACTGCAGGGTATCAGAAGCGCTTCAAATAAGGCCTTATTTCAATGCAAATACAGACGCAGCGAAATTTTTTCCTGCGGCAGTAAACTGAACAACACATTTTTTTAAATCAGCTTTTAAAAGCCCATTTTGAAGAAATTTGAAGTTGCCAATCCTAATTCAGCTTCACTCAGCAGTAATAAAAAAATTACGCTTGATGCATGTTCAGATCTATATTAAACATAGAGTAATTTCGCAAAGTTATAAAAAAAAATCAATCTTTTTCGCTAAAAAAAAAAAAAAAAACATGTGTAGTGCTCCCCTGATTCTAAAGCTGGGGTGGAAGGTATCAATGGAAATTCATGTCTCAATGAGGCATTCAAGTTTCAAGTAAGATTATACATCCACGAGCGAGATCGTCTCAAATATTACATGTATTTTTTCGCTCATCATTCTAATACGTTCTAAGAGTTTTTAAACCACATGTGCATTCTTTTTGTCATAAATTTTCACGATTTTCCATAAAATTAAAAAAAAAAAAAAAAAAAAAAAAAAAAAAAAAAAAAAAAAAAACCCCCCCGTTTAAAGCAGCATATGTACAAAAGGTATAATTGTCCATAATACGTCACTTCACCGGCATGAAAAAGTTTGCCAAAACTTCGATGAACTGAACATGCTTCAAGCCAAAAAAAATTCCAAGTTCTTACCTCCAATCAGTGAAGAACTCACAACCACTGGATACGATGACGAAAAAAATACAGATGATGATGAGAATTCCTGCTGAGGGGGGGGGGGGTTCGAAAACGGATGATGAGTTTTCACTGTCTTCTTCCCTGCTACTCGCTTCCAGAAACAACTAGTTGGAAAACCAAAGTGTGGACAATGTTTGCCACAGGTCATGGGGATCTAGAAATCCTTCCTTAAGCCAAGTCGGTTTTTGTATTGCTTGCACAGCATCAACATGCTGGAAGTGGTTGAAAAAAAAACCTGCGTGTGGTCTAGAATCCTTTCGTAAAGTGAAAATTCTCGACACCCTGCATAGGGTACAAAAAAAGACTGGGTATAAAACCCGTACCAGTCCCTGAATAAAAAATTTTTTTTCTTACTCAGTCAGTACTAGCACATCGGTCCCACATGTTGTGTCAGTCGAATATAGTGGTCGAAAAAAAAACCAAGACATTAGTGAGCAAAAAAAGGGAAAAAAAAAAATATTTCAGTTGCAGTGTGCAGACTGCAAGTGGGTACTTCGGATCTAGGTAATCTTCAACAGTGAACCAATTTAAAATCGCTAGTTGCACATTGACAGTTGGTATCGGGAAAAGTGCCACACAATCAGTACTGGAAAAAAAAAAATATTCGGCAAGAAAAGCACTCAATTTAAAACTGTGGAAAAGCAGACAGAACACTAAGTTGCGGGCACAACGTTGGTACATTGTGAAAGCAAAAAAAAAAGTGCTGAAGAAAAAAAGGTCATTTTCAGGATGCTGAACACTTGATAAATTCAACATTGTGTGTACAGTGAAGCTCAAAAACACCTTCCACATGACAATGCATAACGCCCAGCAGCTTGTTTTCTTGCAATTACAAAGAAAAAAAAAAATTTATGAAAAAAAAAAAAAAAAAAAAAAAATGTAGGTATGGTTGTGCATTGATTTGTATCTAAAGGTGGAACTTGAACAATAGGCAAGAAAAATGTGGTAAAGCATAGTATACTCTCAGCAAAAAGTTTACACCGATTCTTTTCCAGGGTGAAAAAAATTTGCCTGAACAATGAGAAATGTTGCTTACTGGGAGAAAAACAAAATAAGAGAAATAAAATGGTAATGTGAAATCTACAAAGAATGAAGCATGAAGGAAACTTGATTCAAAATTGAAAAACTGAAAATCAACCAGAGAAAATCGATCGCCTTGATAAAGGATAACGGCACAATGGAGATATTAAGATGAATGGCGAATCAATTTCTAGAAGCTAGCATGCGTCTTCCTACTTAAGGTAGCACATATGGCTCTTCTATACAAATCGGTTTTCGGAAAGTAGATTTTCCAGATTTTGATTGGCAATGAGTATAGTCTTGTTTGGTAAATACCTAAAGCCTGAAAAAAGAATCTTATCAGTGACAATTTCAAAGAAAAATGTTGACAAAACTTGGAAAACAACATGTTAGTATGGGGGTTTGCAAAAAAATATACTCGGCTCTACAAAAAGAACTTTCTTAAATTCATGTCGGTTTGGCAAAAGAAATAATAAAAGTTTTTGCTCTTCCAAAAGTGCCAGTTTTCACTTACATTTAAAAAAATTTTTTTTTTTTTTAAATGTTCAAAAATTAATGGACTTCATGTTCTGGGGGGGTTTTTTTCACCTTGCGCAAATGATCATTGACTGTTTTTCCTAGAAATTGGCACTTGGTTCTTTCTCCTTTGGAAACACGTGCTTATATGCTAAAATTCCAATTTTTGCATTTTTATTTGTAAAAAAAAAAACTCCTTCTATTCAGTAGTGATGGAAGAAGTACAACAATACTTATATGCTTTCACTGTTTACTAATAGAAGTTGCTAATGTTTGAAGAAGACGTCTTTTTCATTTACTGTTCACAAATTCTCATCCTACCTAAAACAAAATTTGTTGGTAAAAAAAAAAAATAGCTCAATCCAATTTGCCAAAATTTTAGTGCATTGCACGTATCAAAAAAATTTCCTTTACATTTTTCCATTTTTTTTTGTCTTGCAAGAAATTGCAGTAGCACAATGTGCTTTTCTTTAGAGTTTGATTTTCTGTGAAAATTAACTGTGGTACGATCTGAGGGGCTTCTCGCATGGGGATCACGTAATGTGCTCTGAGCTCCCTGATTTATCAAAGTGTGGTCGGTCGGCAAAAGAGGTAAAAATGGAACTCTGAATATCACAGGTAAGAGATTTTTTTGATGGCCAGAGCACAATGGTGCAAATCAATTCTGGAATAATCGTCAGGCTTTTGCCCATTTTTTTTCTTTCTCGATTTGCGAAATCACTTTTTTTCATTCTAGAATTCTTGTTATAAGGAAAAAAAAAAGGGGAAATGGCAAGTTAGTGGCCATGTGTGGGTGTTGTGGATGAGAAAGGTGTGAGTGTGAAACACTGTGCAAGTTGAAAAAAAAAAAGTAGAAAAAGGGTGGAGACATGGGGTAATGATGCACATGCAAGTTCATAAGGGGTGTTGGTGGATGTGCCGTGCAAGGGACCATGCATAAGAAAAAAAAAAAAAAAAAAAAAAAAAAGGGTTTCTGGCAAAAGTCCATGGTGTATGCAAAACTGCAAAAAAAATGGGGAAAGGGAAACTCATGAGGGGGAGGGAAAAACTCATATTTCTAAAATTAAAAAAAAAAAAAAAAAAAACTGGCCCCGCGGTCAGGAGTTACTTGTATCTGGTTTTCGGTGCGTTAGCTGCGTTTGGAGCTTGTGTACAATACATGGGGGGAAGATGTGTGAGAGATAAATAGATGAGTCTGATGTTTAATCATAGTCGTTTTAACAAAATGATGATGGACATGCAAAAGCATATTTCGTAGGCAGTGAGAAAACCAGGAAAAGAAATCTACATTAAAATGAGAACAGTTTTACCGATTCAAAATTTGTTTTGGTTTTAAAATTTTCTTACACCGTTCTCAAAGGTTGCCTCAACGAGTACTCCCAAAATTTTTCCGTTTCTTTAATCAAAAATTTTTGATGCTTCTAAATAATGTACAAACACTCAATCAAGACACCCACTGAAATGGACGAATAAAAAAAACGTAGCCATGATCGACGACCATTCATTCGATTATTTAAATGAACAATTATTTTGCAAAAAAAAAAAAAAAAAAAAAAAAAAAAAAAAAACCCAAATTTCGCATGCAACCGATGAAACTTGCTTCTGCATCGGGCTCTACATAAAAAGCCTTAATCTGAAATTCGTCGATCACAACATTAAATACTTATTCAACACAGTGAATAAATCGAAAAGGTCCAAATAATTTGAACAATTTTCACTTCGTGCTAACCCCCTATAGCAATCGAACACAGGGGGGGGGGGGGGGGGGGGGGGGGGCGGAAATTGGTTTTCAGAAGGCAAACAGTACAGTATGGATTCGTGCTCCACTTGCCGATTTTACCGTATCCAAACTGTGTGCCTGCGTTATAAAAACGCGTGTTACCCAAAAAAAAATAAATGAATTAAGAGTTACATATGTAATAAAGAAGACTCCTCCCCTATATATAGGAATATAAATCTGAACATTGCACTATCGTAAGTGGGTGTTCAGTGGAGCTTTGCAAAAGATGCTTTGAGGCATAACTGATGGCAAAAAAAAAAAAAAAAAAAAAAAAAAAAAAAGGCTGGGGGAAAAAAAAAAAAAAAAAAAAAGCACATGATCATCTGATTCAAAGATACATCGACAATATCAGAAGGATTCCACACTGGGTGGATCAGAGACAATTGTAGCAGTGGTCAATTTCAAATGGGTGGTTTATGCCATTTTTTTTTTTTTTCGAACATCTGGCAACTCGCCACTCCAGTCTCTACATTCATCTGGAATTTCTTTTTACACGGAGAAAGTCATGACATGCTCAATATGTGAAAAAATATGTGGAATTGAATCTCCAATGAGTCATGACTGCAATATCAATACCATCAGAAGGCCTCAATCATTATAAGAAAAGTATGGTTAAGCGTGTGGGCGGTGTCGGTCCGCTGTGTGGGCGTCGGTTCCGTGTGTGATGTGGTGTATCGCCGCTCCTGTCGCCGGTGTCTGTGCGTGCCCTGTTCCTGATCCCTTCTCCTTTACTCCTCTCTTTTTTCGTCATTCCCATTGTTTCGAATAAGTTGGTAGACAATGGTGGACCATATCGCGTAGCAGAAGTATTAAAGTTATCAAAACGCACCATTGGATTGTTCAGTCTAATAGTCGTCCCACATAACCCATAGCCTGCTCATTATGCCCCACCTATCACTATGTATGTTGAATGACGTAATCAATGAGAGAGCTCGAAATTATTAAAGGTATGATTTACCTTTTAGTGCCATTGTCAGAGATATGAAGACCAATGAAGTTTGTTTGCTCTACTGAGTTTTCAGCATCAGTTGATATCGGGTGTGAATCACATGGTCGAGCATTTGGATCTACAGGCACGAACAGTCCACGTTGGATTTCTTGGATTCTGATTGTCCGCAATGGGGGACCGGTTCTTGGCATAAAAGTGATAGTTTCACCATCAGAAATATTAATCACTACCTTTGTTTGTAAAACCTCTGCCGCTGCTGCGCCGACATCGATGTCCACACAAATATTCTCTTCAGACCAGTGTGTTAGAATTTCCATGAAATGTTCCTGAGACATCCCGCGAAATGACGGACTGTATTGTATGTAGTAACTGGAGTTTAGGCTGAGTTCATTAATTGATGCTCGGCGAAGGTTTAATGCGTTGGTATCAACTTGCCATTCACTTAGGTGTGACCCAAGCCATGCTTTAACTATAGCTACGAAGAGATCATGTAATTTTCTATGTTCATCTGTATACTTTCTTATAATTGGTGGGCCTTCTGATGGTGTTGATATTGCAGTCGCTGACTCGTTTGGGTTCAATTCCGCATTCACGACAACATCGTAGTGGTTTTTTTGAGACTCTCCGCTAAAAAAAACAAATTGATTCTGGATGTAGAGTTTGGAATGGCGAAGTGCCAGGGATTCGAGTCATCAGTGTAGATAACAATCTCCACCCGATACAGATTGACCACTGCTACAATTGTCTCTGATCCACACCATGTGCCGTCCTTCACAATATTGTCGAGGTATCTTTGAATCAGATCGTCATGTGCTTTGTTCATAACGCGTTCTAGCTCCCAGCCTTTCATTTCGCATATTTCATGGAGAATCATGATTCTGAAGTCTTCCAGGTTATCAGTTATGTACTCAAAGCATCTTTTGCGAAGCTCCTGAACTGCTTTACGATGGTGCTTTGTTCCGATCTCTGTTCCTATATATGGGGGAGGAGTCTTCTTTATTACATATGTAACTCTTAATTCATTTAAATTTTGCCTTGTAACACACGGACTATTGACGCTGGGAGGCAGTTACCGTCAGCGGGTGTTTTGCGAATCCATACTTTATGTTTGCCTTCTGAAGCCAATTTCGCTACGAGCGTTTGGTTGGACATGTTCACTACTGGTATTCAATTACTATAGGCGATAAGCACGAAGTTAATTTATTGTTCTAATTATTTTTGATTTACTTACTGTATTCACTGTGTTGAATAAGTATTTAATATTGTGATCAACGAATTTCAGATTAAAACTTTTATGTAGAGCCCGATGCAGAAGCAAGTATAATCGGTTGCATGCAAATTTTGAAGAGCGATACGTGTAGGAAGTGATGACATCCCCCCTAAAATAATTGTTCATTTAAATAATCGAATGAATGAGTCATTCATTATGATACGTGATATACATTCGTCATTGTAAGTTGATGCTTGATTCAAGTGTTTACATTTATTATTCGCTTCGTATCTTTTTGATTCATCAAACGGAAGAATTTTGGGAGTATATTTCGTTGAGGTAAACGTTGAGAACGGAGTAGAAATTTAAAACCAAAACATAGTTTGAATCGGCAACACTGTAATTTTAATGTAGGTTCATAATAACGGTTGTTTCTATGCCTACGGTGTAAGCTTTTGCATGTAAATATCGGTTGTTAAGACGATATGGTCGCTTCAGCCTATCTATTTCTCTCTCACACATCTTTTATTCATGTATTGTACACAAGCTCAAAACGCAACTAACACACCGAAACCCAGATGCAAGTATGCTCCTGCTTGTTTGGGGCCGGTTCATAAACCACGTAGACTTAATTTTAGAAATCTCAGACCCCCCCTCCCCCCTCGTAGACTTTTCTCCCTAAATTTTTTTGAAGTTTTGTATGGAGCGTAGACTTTGGTCAAAGCCCCCCCCCCCCCCTCCCCCCAATAAAGTCTACGTGGTTTATGCATAGCCCCTTGCAACGCACGTCCACCCGCACCCCTTGTGACGCTGCATGGTTATCATTACCCCATGTCTGCACCCGATGTGTATGTTAGAGAGAGGAAATCAACACTGCTCTTTACTCACACTAACTCTCATCCACAACACCTACACATAACCACTCTTGCCATTTCTTAATTCTTATAGGATTATAACAGGAATTCTAGAGTGAGAATGTGCTGGCGCCCCGAATCGAGAAAGAAAAATAAGGCAAGCTTACCGATATTCCAGAATTGATTTCTGCATTGTAACTCTATTATCCGTCTCTTACCCTGTGATATGCTGTTTTACCTCTGTTGTATTAGCCTTATTGGACTGGGCACCGCTTTGATTCGCTCAGGGATCGAACATTACTTGATCCCATGCAGAGCCTCAGGTCATTACTTTTTGGTTAATTTTCACAAATCATCCTGCTCTCTCACGCTCACGGTGATAACTTTCACTACGCAATTTTTACCGCTGCAGATCACAAAAATGAAATAGAGAAATGTAAAGGAAGTTATCGCGATACTGATGCACTAAAATTTTGGCAAATTGGATTGAGCTATTAATTTGTTTTACACTGAATTTTTATTGAAAATATGAGAAATTTAGCAGCAGCAAATAGAAAAGACGTCTTCTTCAAACCGTAGCTTACTGCGATCCCCAAAAAAAGAGTGGTATTAAATAACATAACCCACGCACGGAAGGGAGGGGGGGAAATAAAAAAAAGAGGCAAAAAAGAAATTGATTTACTTAAAACAAAATACAAAGGAAAGAAGGGGGGGGGGCACGATTCCCTACCAAAGGGGGGCCAAAAAAAAAACACCAGCAAAAAAATAGCGAGTACACACAAAAAGACGACTATTTTTTTTAAAAATTTTTTTTTTTGCCTTTTTAAATTTTTTATAAAAAAAAAAAATTTTGGAAGGAAAAAGCGATTATTAGATTGTTTGCCAAACCATTAATTTAAAGTTCTTTGTGTAGAGCCGATTATATTTTTTTTGTAAAATGTAACGTCTTCATAGATACTCCATGTAACAAATTAAGTCATGTCAACGGTTTTTCATTAAGTGTCACTATTCGTTCTTTTTCGAACTAGGTATTTATAAACAAGATATACTCGTACCAATCAAAATCTGGAAAATCTACTTTCGAAAACCGATTTGTATCGAGAACTATATGAGATACCTTAAGTAAGAGGTATTTCACTGGATTCACAAAGTGATGCGCCATTCATCTTAATATCTCCGATGCCCGTTGTCATGCATCAGAATGATCGATTTTCTCTAGTAGGTTTTCCGGATTTCGACAGAATCGAGTTCCTTCATGTATTTTTTTAAGCATAGGTAATAATTTCATTCTTTTTATTAGATTTCACATTATTGCATTTATTTTATCTTATTATATATTTCTCTACGGTAAACAACATTTCTGACTGTTAAGGTAAATCGCTTTCACCCTGGAAAAGAATCAAATTAATAAGCTTTTTGCGGAGTGTGTGCTTTGCTTTACCACATTTTTTAGCATATTGTTCCAGTCGCAGCTTTAGATAAAAATCAATGCACAAATATATCAAGATGTTGCGATGGTTATTCACTAAATCTTGATTCAAAATGTGCCGTGATAGTTGCAAGAAAACAAGCTGCTGGGCGTTGTAAATTGTCATGACGATCCTGTTTTCCAGCTTCGCATAATACTTGCAATGTTGAATTTATCAAGTATTCGGCATCCTGAATGACCTTTTTTTTTCTTCAGCATTTTGCTTTTTGCTTTCACAATTAACTTATAGCTTGCCCGCAACTTAGTGTTCTAAATGCACTTCCACAGTTATAAATTGAGTGCTTTTGATGCCAAGTCCCATTTTCGCATTAGTATGATTGTGTGGCAAGTACAATTATACCAACAATCAATGTGCAACTAGCGATTTTAAATTGGTTCACTGTTGTAGAACCCCTAGGTCCGAAGTATACCTTGCAGTCTGCACCTTGCAATAATTCTTGCGCTTTTCGGTACCTTCCGGTACTAGTATCTTGGTCGTTGTTTTGATTCACTATGTTATTTTGACACAACATGTGAGAATGTGTTGGTGTGAGCTACGTTGTTAGGGGCATTATCATTGAGCTTGGGACCGAGCTTGGGACCGATGTGCTAGTACTGACTGAGCCAAGAAAAATATCGTATTTGTTCGGGACCTACTGGTTTTAGAGTTAGTCTATGATTATACCCTATGCCCAGGGAGTCGAGAATTTTCCTTTACGAAAAATTCCTAGACCAGACCTGGAATCGAACCCAGCCACCTCCAGCATGGTGTTGCTTTGTAGCTGTGCCTTTACCGACTGAGCTAAGGAAGGACCCCTAGATCCCGAATGACCTGTGGCAAACATTGTTCACACTTTAGTTTTCCAACTAGTTGTTTCTGAAAGCGAGTAGCGGAATTCGGATTGAGTGAAAACTCATCATCCGTTTGAGAATTTCCGACCATGTCAGCAGAATTCTCATCATCATCTGTATTTTCGTCATCGTATCCAATGGTTAATGAGTTCTTCACTGATTCAAGGTAGAACGCAGAATTTTCTTCAGCATGAAGCATGTTCAGTTCATCGAAGTTTTGGCAAATAGCATATGCCGGTAAAGTGACATTGTTATTCACAATTAACCTTTTGTACATATGCTGCTTTAAACTGCACAGTGGTTGGATTGTTGTTGTTGCCCACTTTTGCCCTGATAAAAAACACACTTAGAGAAAATCGTGAAAATTTATGACTAAAAGAATGCACATAAATGGAGCGGCTCTTATGATTTATTAATCTGTTGAGGGAAAAATTACATGTAATATTTAAAGACGATGTAAATGTTCAATAGATGTATAATCTTACTTGAAACGAATGCTTCATTGAGACATGAATTTCCATTATTTTACGTTTTACCCCAGCTTTAGAATCAGGGGGCGCTTACGCATGTATGAGGTAGATTCTTTTGTGAAAAAGATTGATTTGCCTTTTTTTTCTTTGCGGAAACAATATGTTTAATATAGATCCTAATTTATGCATCAAGCGTAATTACTTTATTACTGCTGAGTAATTGGGTAAGGTTTGGCAACCACTGGTGGCTTGCTAGAGTGCAGATAAAAGCTGATTTAAAAAATGTGTTGTTCAGTTTACTGCCGCAGGAAAAAAATTCATACGTCTATGACTGCGTAGAGTAAAGATATAACTGAAGCGCATATTATACGAAGAAGTAATTTTAATGAACAATGGCGAGCAACCAATATAATTCCCGAAGGTCAAGTTATATTATGTTATTGAGATTGACTCCTATTAATATTTATAACGGATTTTTAAAATACCCTAAAAAGTACATAAAGATACAGCAGCAAACCATTACGTTGAGCTAAATCGTGAGATTTTTTTAAATTGCACTTCTTGTAGTTTTATTTTTTTTAGTGTGAATGATTCCAGGTGATCCTGGTTGTATTTGTAGTTTAGTATTTTATTCTCTTCTTTTGCGTCATATTTCCTCCACACATATAAAAAAATCTATATCACTACTCCGCTCTTTTCTTCTCCCACCCCCCCCCCCCCCACAAAAAAAAATATATAAAAAATATATATAATTTCGCACCCCCCCCCCCCCACCAAAAAAAAATATATTTTCTCCACCCCCCCACAAAAAAAAAAAAAAAAAAATAATTAAAAGAATTGTTTTGACGACCAATAACTAACAAAAAAAAAAATTAATTTATAGAAAAAAAAACCCCCCCCGACAGAAAGCCCACAACAAACCCCGCGGGGCACCACCTTACGACTCCGCGCGTTTGTTTTTCCGCGGCAAGGAGCCGGGCAAAATAATTAATTTAATAAATAAATTATTAAAAAAAAAAATAAATCAAAAAAAAAAAAAAAAAATTTTTTGATATGCTACGCTTGCTTTTTGTTTTGCAACCACTCATGACCAGTGTGTCAAATATTCTCTTTGTGTACCTAAAAACATAAGATAACCTTGACGAGTGATACACCCGTTATTCTCTCACTATGCAACAATGATATGTTGTAGCTTGAATTTATTGCAACAAAACACGAAGAAAACAACAAAATGTTGCATCGATGATGGGAAAGAGACAAGTTGATGTAAGAAAATGTTGTGATTCGCACACATGTTGCAACGATCTTGTTTTCCTGTAACAGCGACAAAATAACGTTTTGTCATTATTGCAACACACTATCGATAGCAACAATGCTTTATCAGCAACATGAAAAATAGCGACAATCAGTTGTTGCTGTCGAACAAATTACTGATCTGAATAATTATAAAATTTGTTGTGGATAGACTTCCACCTGAAGAAAAATGCCTGTATGAAATCACACACAGAACAAAAGCGAACTCTATCTTCTGCAAACTTGTTGCAAATTGACTATTTTATCAGGGCAAAATAAAAAAATATGTGCGTTTAACGCCTTGTTTTCAACCCAGAACATCCTGAACATAAAGAAGTTCAGTACAGAGGATCTACAGTTGTAACTATAGTTTTTCCGATTACACATAGTTACGATATCTATTCTACCATGTTTATTTAGTTTTATGGAAGATCGACAAATATAATGAGATAATATGGGATGTTCTAGGTTGTCCAAACTGTCCTGGAGTACAGAACTCAGAATCTACAGTTGTAACTATAGTTTTTTCGGCTATACAAAGTTAGGATATGCATTCAACCTTGTTCACTGAATCTTTTGGATGGTCAGCAGACATTTTGAGATAAACTGGGGTGTTCTAAGTAATCCAAACTGTTCTTGAGTTCATAACATAGGATCTATAGTTGCAACTGTAGCTTTTTAATTATTCAGATTAGCGATATGTAATCAAAAAAGTTGATTGCATCTTTTGAAAGGTCAACCGATACTATGAGATAATTTAGGATGTTCGAGGTCAATCAAGCTGTCCTGGAGTTCAGAACTTAGGATCTACAACTGTAACGGTTGCTTTTTCAGCTATACTAATGTACGATATTTATCCAACCATTTTAATTGAATCTTCTGGAAGGTCACCAGACATGATGAGATAATCTGGGATGTTTTAGGTCATCCAAACAGTCCTGGAGCTCAGATCTTGGGATCAACAGTTGTAACTGTAGTTTCACGGCTATTCAAATTAACGAAATGTATGCAACCATATTCAATGGATCTTCTGGAAGGTCCACCAACATTATGATGAAATCTGGGATGTTCTGGGGCATACCAGGCTGTTCATTAGATCATAGATTAGGATCTACCATTAAAACTGTAGCTTTTTCAGATGTACAAATGTACGATATGTGTTCGACTCTGTTCGTTGGATCTTATGAAAGGGCAACCAACATTATGAGATAATCTGGGATATTCTAAGTCATCCAACCTGTCCTGGAGTACTGAACATAGGATCTATAATTGTAACTGTACCTTTTTCGGCTACACAAAGTTATGATACGTTTTTAACCATGTTTATTGAGTCTTCTGGAAGGTCAGCAGCCATTATGAAATGATCTGGGATGTTCTTTATCAGCCATACAGTTCTGGAGCTCAAACATTAGGAGCTGAAATATTAACTGAATTATACGATATGTATTCAACCATGTTTATTGGATCTTCTTCTAAATCAACCGACATTATTGGATAATCATTATGGAGATAAATCACTCAAATTGGTTGATGTTTATAAACTTCAAAAATGCATCTTGAAATTGAAAAGTTCTGATTGAATATGTCGAACAAAACTGATGATTCTCGATAGGCTCTTAGTTCCGATTTGGCTGAACCAATTGTAACTGTATCTTTTTTAGCGGCAAGGCAAACTTAGAATGACCAATATTATCTCAGATCATCACATAATATCTTTTGACTTTCCAGAAGATTCAATAAACGTGGTTGAATGCATATCGCAACTTTGTATTGTTGAATTATTTACAGATACAATTGTAGATTCTAGGTTTTGAGGTGAAGAGAAATACCAAAATACAGTACATTTACCATCATTGACCCAGATCGTGTCCAGATGTGGCCAATGTAGTTCTTGATACTTGATTCTACCACAATTGCTCTTATTTTGGATCTCGTATGTGATTTGGGGTGTCGCATGATATGATCTGGTCCAAGTAAAAAAAGAAGGCTTTTCCCCGGATGTACCTAGAACATGCCAATAAGGTTTTGGGCAATTGATGCCAGCACTATTGCATTTATTTTCACATGATAAATGTAATTTGAGGTGTCGCATGGTATATTTTGGTACAAATAAAATACTGGCCACTTCTCCGAGTGTACCCGGAACATGCCCAGATGCGGCCAATAAGTTTTTGGGCATTTAATTCCACCACTATTGCACTTATTATCGAATTTAAATGTAATTAGAGATGTCACATAGAATGTTTTGGTTCAGATCAAAAACTGGCCACATCTCCATACACTCAAAAAACAATGCCCTTTATATTTAAGTGCAATCACTTATAGATTTGGGCAAAGTGCAAAGTTATTGCTCTGTATTGGTGCGGCACTTATTTTTTATTAAATGTGGTCAATTAACTATATGTGCAAGAAATATATAGTCTTTAAGTGCAAGAGCTGTATAGATAATAATTATAGTGTACATGGATTGCATTAACTTGTTCTAGCAAAAATCAAATGAGTTTTTTTAATACGTTTTATGTGAAAAGGTGCATGGATTTTATTTTTTCATAAAAAGTTTAGTATTGGATTTTTTGTACTTTTCATGTAATAAAACGAAATGTGTGAATAAAAGAGGTTTTATTTGTAACATCATAAAAACTTCATCACTTTTTGAAGCTTTCAGTAGTTCTTCTGCGGGAATGGCACAAATGCTCGGCAGATCTGAAATATTCACAATAAACACCGTTAACATGGCAAAGAAGAACATCTATAGTAATTTATTAACTTCAAAAAATTCAGTGACTTCCGCTGGCAAACCAAGTACCTAAACCACCACACGGTAAACTTCGCTTTGTTTCTCCATTTTGGAGTTTTTTTCTTTCTTCTAGAACGATAAAGCCGCTGATTGTTTTTCGCGCACGGTTTTTTATTTCATTTTAAGTGCGAAGATATATAGAATAGGGCAAAGTGAAAACACACTTGAATGACATTTCTCGCTCCATTGAAAATTATGTGCGGACCATATCAGTCTCATTGGAAACGAACCTGTGTATTAAGTGACTGGTATTAAAAATTATGTGCGGCAAATGAAAATTATACTGGCTCACATGATTTCAATTCGAAGCAAAAATTGACCGATTTATGTGCCAATTTTAATAATAAAAATTATTGATTTATTTGCAGTGTAGGTACCCGCAGAATGCCCTGATGAGGCCAGCGGTCTCTTGAGCACTCTGTATGACTACCATTCATCTTGTAATCGAATCCTTATGTGATTTGACGCGTCTCATGATATCTCGGAATTATTTTAGATAATATCTTAATTACCCACCGGAAATTATTCCGGCCATATCTCTGAAACCTGTAGATCGGTATCAAAAAAAGGTAATAACAATAAATTGGATAATAGTACCGTCCATTCACCGGTAGTTCCGTCGAATTCGGTCAAGAGGTTGCCGAGAAACGTGAGCTTATTGATTATATATATTATATTATATATGTTTACACAGACGGGCGCGCAAACGCACATATTTCCCTATCCAGTTGAGCTGAGTCGATTGGTATATGACACTCGGCCTTCCGAGCTATGGAAAAGGTTGATTTTCCACGCGAATATTAAACCATTCTTTGTAACAAGGGTAAAACAGGTTGTATCTAAAACCTGATAAACTTTGACTTGCCGGGTTTTTATTTCCGCGGTTAGTTGGATAAAGAAAGATCCCGCGTTTAGTATTATACGGGCGTAACTGCAATGATCGATTTCTCTTCGAATTTTTACTAGGCCACCCACAACTTTTTGCTTAGACACTCTTACAGACACTACTTCTTCACCTTTAGTGCGTTTTTTGCCTCGAGCAGCGATTTTATCTTCTGAAATCTCCTTCCCCAACTTCAACACATTGTAACTCTACGGGTGAGAGTGATGTGGCGCAAACAATTTGTCAACACAAACGTTTTCGGACTGAACTTGCAATTAAGAGACAGGCTACAAGTAAGATCCCCGTTTTCGGAACGAAATATGTTTCGAACTTTTTCGGACGCATTTTCTTTGTCCTCTTTAACAGATGTAGAATCCATGTTTTATTTTTTAAAACAACAAAATGCAACAAAATGCACTGAGGAAATGTCACAAGGAACGGAAATTACCGATCGCTCGAATATTGGAAGAGCAGCACTAGTCGGGGTTGCGAAAGCTTTGATGAAACGTATGCAATAAATAGGGTAATGTCTCTAGAAACGGACCATGGTTGAAAAGATGAATACTAGCTGTTGCAAATCAAATTATTTCTAGGAATAAATTAATTATCTTATGATATTAAAACAGCATGCATTGGCGATAGACCAACAAGAAGGAGAAAGCAAGTTTGGTTTTCCGGGTTTTTAATTGGCAACTATTAAAAACTTCCTGCAATTAGCAGACAATAGTGTGAAAGGTAAGTTATAAGCATAGTGAATATTTCAAGACTTACGTTTAGTTTTCTTGCTGTTTGTATCCCTCCTTCCTTCTATGTTCTGTATGTATGTATTCTGTATTCTGTAAGTATTATCATTAATACTTGATCTTTTTTCGTTTCAGCTCTCTACTATGTACCTTTAGCTGATGATAAGTTCTAGCCGGAAAGGTCGATCGTTCGATAATGATAAAGAACACGTAGTCTTTAAGCTAGAATATAGGTTAGCGTAAGTAAATTTAAGTTATAGGTATAATTCACTAATCTATAAGACATTCATCATTACCTTAATTGCCACTATTAACTGTAGAAAAAGTGCACTATATTACTATAGTTTTAAGCTTCTAAACTAGTTTTAATAGAGAAAGTTTCGTAAATCCTAATTTTTCTGCTTCCAATGTTTCCTTTCTTTGTTTCTTTGATTGATTGACATTTGAAAGAACCGAGAGCCGATTGCACTGACATGCCTGCCGCAAAGTGGTATTGTAATCTAACAGGTGAGGCGCGCCGACCGTGTGGTCGTAACACTCCCCCCGGGTACGCCAAGCCCTTGGTTTACCTCTTCGTCGTGTCGAACCTCTAGGACTGCAAGCTTCGTCGCCGGACGTTCATAGATGCCCGCTTGGGTCTGAACCGCCGCTGACCTGACTCGTCCGTCTTTACCTTTGTTGATGGAGATGATCCGTCCCTTTGGCCAACAGTTCCAAGGCAGCCCAGGATCGACCACCACTACAATGTCGTTCACTTCAATCGGTTTGACCTCACTGAACCACTTTGTGCGCTTGGTAAGCTCTGGCAAGTAATCACGAAACCATCGTCTCCAGAAGATGTTCGCTTCGACTTGCGATGTGCACCATGAACGTCGCAGAACCAACGCACTGTCATCGAAGACCGTAGCTGGTTTCAGCCCACTTGACGAACCCAGCAGGAAGTGGTTGGGTGTCAGCACTGGAGCCTCTGGATCTTCTAACGGCACGTACGTCAACGGTCTGGAATTGATAACGTTCTCTACCTCGGTCAACATGTTACGAAGTGTTTCGTCGGTTGGATTTCGCCCTGGTTTCATCGCCAGGAGATTTTTCTTCACCGATTGTATCAGCCGTTCCCAGGCACCTCCCATGTGAGGTGATGCCGGAGGTAGGAAGGTCCATTCCGTCTCTGGACTAATGATTTCCTGGATGACTTTCTCCTGCTCCATCTCCTTGAGCGCCGCCTCCAATTCATCCCTCGCCGCCACTAGTTCTTTGCTTGCCACCGTGAAGTTTGTACCCCGATCACTATATATCTTCCTTGGTACACCCCGCCGAGCCATGAAATTCCTCAATGCCATTACGCACGAATTTGTATTGAGCGAATGTGCGATTGCAATATGTACCGCCCGTATAGTTAGACACGTTATAAGCACACCCCACCGCTTTTCAGTTCGGCCCCCTACAGTCACCAGTATAGGACCAAAATAGTCAACACCAATGAACGAAAATGGCCTTGTGAATGCCGCCAGCCTCGCCTCTGGAAGGTCACCCATTGGGGGTGGACGAGGAACAGCCCTCTGGTTTTTGCACTCCTGACAACTTGCTCTGACCCGTTGAAAAAGCCGCCTGATCTTTGGGATCCGGAAGATTTGCCGCAATTCGTTTACGACAGTGATGTGGTTTTGATGATGGTAACGTTCGTGACGATCCTTCACAATCAGCCATGTAACGCGGTGCTCCTTCGGGAGAATGATCTAGCGTCCATGGAAGTATACTCACAAGCGCTGATTCTGCCATGCATCCGCAGTACCTTTTGCGTATCCAGGAACGGGTTGAGTGTGTAGATTGAGCTTGATTTTGACAGCGTCTTGTTGGCTGTTCCCGCGTTCAGAATGCCTATCTCGTCCGGAAACGCTTCCGCTTGAGCCAGTCGATACAGGTAGATAGTGGCTTGCTGAAGTTCCTCGGCTGAGAGTGGACCAATAAAGATACTTTCCGCGTTGTTCGGCATACTACGAATGTTGTGAGCCACTCTCAATGTCGTGGCTGTGGCCCGCAGTAAGCGCTCCCAGCACGAATACTCCTGAACTTTGATGACTGGTTCCGGTTCCGCCTGATGGTAGAAGATGGTCACGCGCAGTTCTTCGTCGGTATCGCCATCACGGTAAGGATTGGACGGCCAACTGTCGTGATGTTCCCATAAAAGTCTGGGTCCCTTGAACCACCTACTATTGTCGGTGAGGTCTGGCACTCCCTGCCACTTGGTCGCATCGTCTGCGACGTTTTCCTTTGACAGTTTGTATCCACAGTCAGCTATATTCGTTGTTTCCAAGATTTCTCTGATGCGGAATGCAATGAATTGCGAATACCGCCTATGATCTGACCGGATCCAACACAAAACATCACGCGAATCGCTCCAGAAGAACCGCTGATGAACCTTGAACGACAACGATTTAGCAATCCTTTCAGCCAACCTGACTCCGACGACTGTGGCCTGTAACTCCAACCTTGGAGCAGATAAAAATTTGAGAGGAGCCACCCGAGTCTTTGCGCCTACTATAGCATTCCACAGTGCTACCTTGTTGGAAGCGTAGATAGGCAACCGCTGCGTAGCCTGACAGGCTTGCATCGACGAACGTATGCAGTTGGACGTTGGTCTGCGAACTTAGTTGGGTTAAAGTACGATAACAACGAGGTATGCTGCCATACTGTACTTTCGGTAGAATCTGCAACCATTTCCCCCACTTTTCGGTGAGATTTTCCGGTATTTCGTCGTCCCATCCGATGCCGGCCCGCCATATTTCTTGGAACAGAACCTTCAGGTATATGAGCACATTCGATATCAAGCCTAATGGATCGAAGACAGCCATTAGCGTTTGAAGGACCTCCCGCTTTGTTGGTTTGCGGTCGTCATCGAGCAGCTCCCGGTCGTGTTTTGGAGAGAGTTTGTAGGTGAACGTGTCGCTAGAAGGGCACCACCACATACCCAAGACTTTCTCCGTCCCTAGTTCCGCTGTGAGATTTAAGCTCTTTTCGTCGGTCTTCTCCTCCTTCACAGCCTCTACGACTACAGATGAATTGGAGATCCAGTTGCGCATGTCGAATCCAGCTTTAGAATGAACTAGTTTTACTTTCTTGGCTAGCTGAATAGCCTCTTGCTCCGATTCTACGCTGACCAGCATGTCGTCCACATAGTGTTGCTTGATGATCGCTTCGGCTGCTGCGGGATATTGTTTTTCAAACTGTCGTGCATTGTGATTTTTCACGTACTGTGCGCAGCTTGGTGAACAACAGGTACCAAACGGCATAACTTGTGTAACGTAGATACTGGGCTCACCAGAAGAGTCGTCACACCACAGCACCCTGAGACAATGCTGATCTTTCTTAGACATGAGCATCTGCAGGTACATCTCCTTTACATCGCCACTTACTCCCACCCGAAATTCTCGGAACCGGTAGAGTACGTAGTCCAGAGGTGTGAGCAAGTCCGGACCTGTCAAGAGCATCGAGTTGAGAGATACACCGGAAAGTTTTCGGATGTATCCCTTTTTCCGATAGTCTTCTATTTTCGCCTGCAACACTTCAGCTAACTCTGGCTGCTTTTTTATCCTAGCCTCCAAGCAGTGAAATCGCCGCAATGCTGTTGGTTTGCTGTTGGGTAAACGAATCTCGTCGAATTTCCATACAAGGTTCACCTCGTATCGACCGCTTTCCGTCTGGACTGCCGAATGTAAAATTCCTAACGCACGCTGTTCTGTGCTGGAGACAAGGAGCTTTTCCGACTTGTGAATACCAAGGCCATCCAATGAGAAGTATTCACGAACAGCTTGCTGCAACAGTTCATCTGATTGCTCGCTGCATTGACATGTCTGCACGCTGTGACTGTGATGCCCGATAAGAGCACCTCCTATACCGGCACCTCCGTGAATGATCCAACCTAGTCGCGTCTTGGTTGCAATTGGCTCGAACATCTTTCCTTCCTTACCCTTGAGGGGATACGTGAGATTTGCGTTGTCGATTCCGATCAAGATTCTGGGCTGAGCGTTTTTGTTAGACTCGATTGGGATACCCTGCAGGTGAGTGTGTTGTTTACACATTTCTTGCATGTCCACCGTCTGGTGGAAAAGATCCAGACTTCTAACAGTATGAGCTCCTGCTGGGCGATACTTCTTTTGAATCTCCCCTGTTCCAGAAATCTCAATATCCAACTTCACGGAGTCGCTTTCCAGCCGCCGCTTATTGCTAGTCCACTTGAGACACAACGGTTCTGTGTTTCCTTGTAGCTTCAGCTCCTGCACTAGCGATGAATCTACTAGCGTGAGCGACGATCCATCGTCGAGGAATGCAAATGTCTTGATGGACTTGCTCGGTCCATGCACTATGACAGGAGCAACTTGGAACAGCCCTTGGTTGGTGGATTTATGATGTGCGTTGCATTCCCGTATGGAAGCGTTTTGTGCAGTTGCAGTAGTATTTTCTTTCGATACACTCGATACAGTCGTGGCCGATTCATCACGTTGGTTGTTGTGGAGAAGTTTATGATGTTTGAAGGTACACCCGTTTTTTCCACAAACTTGCTTCGATTTACAAGTTCCATTATGTTTACGGAGGCCCTTCCTGCATAACCAGAACTCCTTTGCTGCTGCCCACCTGGCGTTGTATCCCAACTCTTCGAAACGCTGACATTTCTCTAAACTATGACAACTTCCCTTGCATACGACACACGTGTTGGATTCGGCGCTCGATCGCTCAGTCGCTGGTTGTTGCGGCTTGTCCGCTGGATTGCTAGACATCTCCATGCTGTGCGCATTGAGGAAAGCAGAGTTCTTTTTGTTGCTACGCACCGGTTTAGTATTATCACTACAGATTTGCAGACGGACAGACTATTTCTGCTAATTCGTACAACCATTCTGAAAACGCGCTGAGGTGTACTCGGGGTAGATTACGACGGTGTCTTGCCCATTCTACCTTGAATCCTGAAGGAAGCTTATCTACCAGTTCATGCAAGAGAGCAACATTGTATGAATACTCTTCCAGTTGGCAGGCTTCAATTGTGGCACACAGGTTCTGTACGGCAAGGGAAAATTCGATAAGTGTATCTAACTGATCAGCTTTCGGAGCCGGTGTTAAGTGGATCTTGGATATCAAATTCTGGACTATGATCTCAGGGCTTCCAAACAGCATCTTCAATGTAGATAGAGTGCCTGGTACATTCGTTGGATGTATCAATCTGCACTTTACTGCTTCGTAGGCCTTTCCTTTGAGACATTTCTGCAACCAGATCAGATTTACCTCCGATGTGTAGCCACACAGCTTAGTCGTTGTAGTATATGTTGAGTAGAACAACGGCCATTCTTCCGGGGTACCGCTGAATGATGGAAGTTCCCTCAAAACCGCCTGGCGGGCAGCTACTTGACTGCGTGTCAAGTTGTTCTCAGCGTCATCTTCTACTGGGATCTGCCTTGGAGTGGATCGCTGCATCGGAATGAAGCTAGGCCCTGGGTTGCTTGGTTGCTGGTTGGACATCGGCTGTATGCTTCCTGGCATCACGCGTGGATGAAGTGCTGATCTAAGTACCGGAGGTAGCTGATCCCGAATCCTAATCGGTTGAATTCTAGACGGAATTGGCTCTATACCAACGGCAGGCGTATTAGGCACCGGTGAACAGCGTGTATGATGAAAATCTGCATCAGCAGACTCATGTAACCAATCAGAAATTCTTTTGTCCGATCGATCTTCTGCCACGTATACCATCGAAGCATTTTCGTTAACCATCTCCTTCATTAACTCGTGTCGTTTACGCAGGTACTCGCGTCGGTTTGCTTCTTCCGCTTCCTGGATTTTCCTCTCCTCGTCCAAAATCTGCAACTCCAACGTCAACTGCATCTGCTTGGCGGACCTCCTAGAACTTGCTCCGGAGTGCTGGCTCAGGTTATCCCCTAGAACTTGTTGCATGGTGTTCGGTGGATGGTTTGGATTCAGCGGCTCCGGCAATTGTTTTCGTGGTCCTTCTTTTGGAGCGGATATTGGAAAATATGAAATGGACTTCGGCGGAACTGTGATGCTTACTGACGGAATAGGCTGAGCGGCTCTGGATGACACTGTATAACACGGATCATGATTCACTCCCGAAAGCGACTCGTGCGGATTTGACAGTCGATACGATGATATTGGCGGCATCGGACAATGTACTTGCATTGGTTGATAGGGTGGCATCAAATAACAAGGCGACATATACGAACAGGGTTTCATAAGCGAGTGGGGTGGCCCCCGCCAACGAGCCTCCCCAACGAACTACCACGGAGCGCATCGCCCACGGGGTGGTGCGACCAAGCAAAACAGACCTCCGCCCCCCCCCCCCCCCCCGGAAGGCCCCGGCCCCCTACACCCTGGCGCCCCCTCCCCCCCCCCCCCCCCCCCGGGGCCCCCCCCCCGCCCCCCCTCACCCGGTCCCCCAGGGCCCGCCCCCCCCGCCCCCCCCCCCAAAAACCCGGGCACAGCCCCCCCCCGGGGCTTGGATAGCGGCGGAGGGGGACCCAACAACATGGAGGAAACGAAAAAGACACAAGAGGGAGCGAATCCGTTCGCTAAAGGCGGCCTAGCGAGGTCCCCACCGCGTAAAACGGTGGGATCGGGCGTGAGCGACACCTGCGGTAGTGCTACGGCATCGGAGGCAGGTGGCACCAAGCTAGGCGTGGCCATGGATGGGCCAGGACTCATCCGGGCCATGGATAGGATGCGGGAAACCCTTCCTAAGGTGATGGAGGTCTCGGAGCAGTTGGATGCGATCATCGACTTTACGTCGTCGCGCAACAACATTGCGAAAGACCTGAAATTGAGCCTTCTTAGGCTACGCATGACAGTGCAGGCTGCATGCAAGGAGAGGGAGGAGCTGGAGGCCAAACTGCTAGCCGAGCAAAGTGCCAAAGAGTTGGCAAGGCTAGCGGCCAACGAAAGGGCGAGGGACATTGCCTCGAAGCAGACGCAGACGGAATCATCCGTCTCCGTCGGAGAGTCCACCCTATCCATGGGGGCGGGGACCTCCAAGCGGGCTAGGCAGTCCCCGGGCGAGACGGCACCCGGCGCTTCTAAGAAGCGCATCGTGTCGGAAGCCCCAAAGGGGAAACGACACCCCCCCGGGCCCCCCCGCGCCCCCCGCTTCTCCGCCGGGCCCCCCCCCACCACCACCCCCACCCCAGCACGGAGGCAGATGCCAGTGCTAGGAGGGGGACAAGCGATGACCCTCCCAGGCGGGGCAGGGAAGCCCCATGGAATAAAGTGAGGAAAAAGAGAAGTAGAACCAAAAAAGAAAAAGATAAGCGACAGGTGGCCCGCAAGCGTAACCGCGGAGAGGCCCTCATCGTTAAGACCGAGGCGTCAAAGTACTCCGAGGTCTTGAAAGCGATGCGCGGGGACGCTAAACTGGCAGGCCTAGGCGCCGACGTGCGGAGTATACGCCGTACCCGCACCGGCGAAATGCTCCTGGAGCTTAAAAAAGCGACAACGCTTAAGGGCCCGGCGTATAGAGACCTGGCAAAACAGGCCTTAGGTGAGGGTGTGGAGGTGCGCGCCCTCGTCTCGCAGGTGACGATCCAGTGTAAAAACCTGGATGAGATCACCGAGGCAGACGAGATCTCCACTGCACTGAAGGAACAGTGCAAGGTCGAGGTTGCCGCCGCAGACATACGTCTGAGGAAGGGTCCACTTGGGACCCAGGTGGCAACCCTGAGGGTAGCGGCAGTCGACGCAGACGCGGCGTTGAAAGTGGCGAAGGTGAAGGTGGGATGGTCAATATGCCCACTAAGCCTGCACCAGCCGCCGAAGGCATGTTTCAGATGCCTAGAAAGCGGGCACATGTCCTGGGAATGCAAAGGCCCAGATAGGAGCAACATGTGCAGAAGGTGTGGCAGCACTAGCCACAAGGCGCGGGATTGCAAAGGTCCCCCCAAATGCTTGATGTGCGCCGGGAAACCGGACGATAAGCACGTCATGGGGGGGGCCAAGTGCCCGGCCGCTAAGGGTATACCAACGAGCCAACCGTAATGCAGGTAACCCAACTAAACCTGAACCATTGTGAGGCAGCCCAGCAACTGCTGTGTCAGACAGTTAGCGAGTCGGCATCGGATATCGCCATAATTTCCGACCCATACCGCATCCCACCCGGCAACGGGAACTGGTTTGCGGACAGGGCTAATATGGCGGCATTATGGACGACGGGTAAGTACCCGGTTCAGGAGGTTGTGTCCAACACAAACGAAGGCTTCGTGGTTGTAAAAGTGAATGGAGTGTTCTTCTGCAGCTGCTACGCACCGCCAAGGTGGTCGATCGAACAGTTTTCCAATATGCTTGATCGGATGACAACGGAGCTAACTGGCCTGAACCCGTTGGTAATAGCGGGGGACTTCAACGCTTGGGCGCTCGAGTGGGGGAGCCGCCTTACCAACCCTAGGGGCCAGATTCTTCTGGAGGCCTTGGCTAGGCTCAATGTAGACCTAGCCAACGTGGGTACCACGAGTACCTACCATAGAAATGGAGCGGAATCGATTATCGATATAACATTTAGCAGTCCTGGGCTAATTAGCAATTGGAGGGTGGATGATGGCTACACCCATAGCGACCACTTGGCGGTACGTTATTGTATCGTCCACAATACAAGGCAGCGTGCGGAAGGAGGAGCATCCACTCCATTCGCCCGCAGATGGAGGACGTCCTACTTTGATGTAGAGGTTTTTAAAGAGGCGCTTGAGAGGGAACGAAACTTACGCGAAACCCAGGAACCTTGCGGCGAAAGACTCGTTATGACACTTACACGAGCGTGCGATGCGACCATGCCGAGGGAAGTCAAACCGAGGAATGGAAGATCGCCGGTGTATTGGTGGACGGAGTCGATCGCCGACCTCCGAAGAACATGCCTCCACGCAAGACGGAGGGTGCAAAGAGCGCGGTCAGACGCCGATAGAATCGAGCGTAGAGGGGCGCTAGTCGCCGCGAAGGCCGCACTAAAGAGGGAGATAAAGGCCAGCAAGCGAGCCTGCTTCGAGGGTCTGTGTCAGAAGGCCAATACGAATCCGTGGGGTGACGCCTACCGGGTTGTAATGGCCAAAACCAGAGGATCGGCGGCTCCAACCGAGCGTTCATCAGAGCTGCTGCAGGTGATCGTTGGGGGGACTCTTTCCGAGCCACGACCCAAGTCCATGGCCCCCCGCCGCCGTAGACGTGTCCCATGACCAGCGTTCCAGTATCCCAGACCTTAACGCTGTCATAGCGACGGAAGGGTGGACGGCTCAGCCGAACACCCGTGACCACGTGGGCACCGACAACGGCACAACGGGGGTCGGCGACGAGGCGACGGTGACGAATGATGAACTCATTGCGATAGCAAAGTCGCTAAAGGTGAACAAAGCGCCGGGACCGGATGGTATTCCGAACCTGGCCATCAAGACGGCTATCTTGCTGGATCCCGGAATGTTCAGGGTGGTGATGCAAAAGTGTCTGGACGAGGGCGTCTTCCCAGACGCCTGGAAAATTCAGACCCTTGTGTTGCTACCAAAGACAGGGAAGCCACCAGGAGATCCATCGGCATATAGACCAATATGTCTGTTGGATACAGCGGGTAAGGTGCTCGAGAGGGTAATCCTCAACAGACTGACAACATACACGGAGGGTATACGCGGTCTGTCAAGTAATCAGTTTGGCTTCCGTAAAGGGAAGTCGACGGTGGATGCCATCCTGTCCGTCACCAAGACGGCCGAGGTGGCAATCCAGCGCAAGAGGCGAGGAGTACGATACTGTGCGGTGGTCACCCTTGACGTGAGGAATGCGTTCAACAGCGCCAGTTGGGCGGCTATCGCCGACTCGCTCCAACGCCTTCAGGTTCCTGGGTACCTGTACAAGATTCTCGGAAGCTACTTCCAGAATCGCGTACTGGTATATAATACAGAGGCAGGCCAGAAACGTGTGCAGATCACCGCAGGCGTCCCGCAAGGTTCGATCCTGGGTCCGGTGTTATGGAACACGATGTACGACGAGGTACTGCGGCTTGAGTTCCCGAGCGGGGTAAAGATCGTCGGGTTCGCAGACGATATCACCCTGGAGATATGTGGTGAATCCATCGAGGAGGTCGAGTTAACGGCCTCACACTCCATTGGCATTGTGGAGAGATGGATGAGCTCCAGGCAATTGGAGCTAGCCCACCATAAGACCGAGGTCACGGTGGTGAACAATCGAAAATCGGAGCAACATGCGACGATTAGTGCAGGTAACTGCACAGTAGAATCGAAGAGGTTCTTGAGGTATCTTGGGGTTATGATCGACGACAAGCTGTCCTTTGTCAGTCACGTCGATTACGCTTGCAAGAAAGCCTCTATGGCTATATCGGCATTATCCCGCATGATGTCGAATAGCTCGGCGGTGCAAGGGAGTAAGCGTAAACTCCTGGCCAGTGTCGCCCTGTCCATACTTAGGTACGGCGGGCCGGCATGGATCACCGCCTTGAGTACCAAGAGCTACGCAAATAAGCTCGAGAGTACACACAGGCTTATGTGCCTAAGAGTGGTGAGTGCATACCGAACGGTATCACGCGACGCGGTCTGCGTCCTAGCGGGGATGATGCCAATAGGCATCGTCATAAAAGAGGACGTAGAGTGCTTCGAGCAACGTGGAACAAGAGGTATCCGAAAGACCACTAGAGCCGCATCCATGGTTAAGTGGCAGAGGGAATGGAACAACTCCACCAAAGGTCGGTGGACCCACCGACTAATCCCGGAATTAACCGGGTGGGTCGGTAGGCGACACGGTGAAGTGAACTTCCACTTAACGCAGATATTGTCTGGCCACGGCTGTTTTAGACAATACCTGCATAAATATGGGCATGCACAGTCCTCCGCATGCAGTGAGTGCGCGGGAGTCGAAGAAACTGCAGAACATGTGTTTTTCGCATGTCCTCGCTTCGACGGCGCGAGATCCGGCATGATGGCCGTATGCGGTCGCGACACGACTCCGGATAACTTGGTCCAGAGGATGTGTCAAGACCGGGACGTCTGGGACGCGGTATGCGTAGCAGCCTCCCAGATCGTCCTTGATCTCCAACAAAAATGGCGAAACGACCAAAGGCAGGTCGCAGGGACCACCTAACTACTAAAGCCCTAAGTAGTTAGACATAGTGGGTGCTTAACAAGCACAATAGCCCCCTCCCCGAAGTAATACCGAAAGGTGGTTCCGGGGAGGGACCAGGGCTAAAGGCACGGGTGGGTTTTTAGTGGGTCGAGGAGTTGGCACCCTCATCCCCACACCCTGAGTTCTTCAGGTGTCTGGTTGCAGATTTTCCATCCCGTCTAAAAAAAAAAAAAAAGAAAGAGGGGGTGGGATAAAAAAAAAAGAGGCAGGCATATCTCCCCGACAAAAATGTATTTGGAAATTGAAAACCACAAATTACCCAGACCACACTACCCCCACCCACCCCTTACATCTTATCCCTTACATTTTTAATGTTGGCGATAGACCAACAAGCAGGAGAAAGCAAGTTTGGTTTTCCGGGTTTTTAATTGGCAACTATTAAAAACTTCCTGCAATTAGCAGACAATAGTGTGAAAGGTAAGTAATAAGCATAGTGAATATTTCAAGACTTACGTTTAGTTTTCTTGCTGTTTGTATCTCTCCTTCCTTCTATGTTCTGTATGTATGTATTCTGTATTCTGTAAGTATTATCATTAATGCTTGATCTTTCTTCGTTTCAGTTCTCTACTATGTACCTTTAGCTGATGATAAGTTCTAGCCGGAGAGGTCGATCGTTCGATAATGATAAAGAACACGTAGTCTTTAAGCTAGATTATAGGTTAGCGTAAGTAAATTTAAGTTATAGGTATAATTCACTAATCTATAAGACATTCATCATTACCTTAATTGCCACTATTAACTGTAGAAAAAGTGCAGTACATTACTATAGTTTTAAGCTTCTAAACTAGTTTTAATAGAGAAAGTTTCGTAAATCCTAATTTTGTGCTTCCAATGTTTCCTTTCTTTGTTTCTTTGATCGATTGACATTTGAAAGAACCGAGAGCCGATTGCACTGACATGCCTGCCGCAAAGTGGTATAACACCAAGGTATTGTAATCTAACAGGTGAGGCGCGCCGACCGTGTGGTCGTAACAACCCCAAAAAAAAAAATTTAAAAAAAAATCCAAAAACTTTATAAACAAAATACAGTATTTTATGAATATAGTAGTTGAAGTTTAGAAGTGAAATTTTAGAGTTAATTTTATGCTGAAATGCTGAAAAACAAATTGAGCCTTTTTTGTTTGTCATGTTGCTCCAGGCTCTTGCTATAAATGGTTTTGGAATGCAAAGATGATTCCAAAGCGTGCTGAAATTATTACTTAAATGAGAATGGAAAATACTATTATATGAATTACAGGTATGGATATACAATTTGATTCATAGGTACACGATCTTGAGTCGCACTCCCTCACTTCGCTATTGTCAAAATGACAAAATTGCCCAGGCTACGCCAACCAGCGTCTCCATGTTTCAGCTGGCAGTCTTTTGTGATCATATGGATTATATCGTGGAGGCGTGAGGTAGGAACTTGTGAGGACCAGAGGTCGGTCGCACCCTCCTTCGAAGTTGTCAACTCACCATTTGAAGCCCGAGATTCATCTTAGTGAACTGGTTAAATACTTAGGAGTGATACTGGATGCCAAACTGAACTGGAATGCTCATGTTGAGTGTGTTATCGGTAAGGCAACCAGTGCTTCCTGAATATGCTCAAAAACATTTGGCAGAAAGTGGGGCTTAAGACCAAAAATGATAATGTGGATTTATGCATCCATAATTCGTCCAAAACTAATGTATGTTCGCTTGTGCGTTGGCCAAAAACAAAGGAGGCCACTTCCCAGAAAAAACTGACAAAACTTCATCGGCTAGAATCCATTGGTATAACGGGAGCGATGCGCAGCACTCCATCAAAATCGTTAAATGCAATTCTAAATCTGCTACCTTTGCACTAAAACGTGCAATTAAAAGCGGAAAAGAGTATGCTTGGACTCAAACGGTTGAAAACTTTCAAGTCTGGTGACTTAGTCGGTCACCTGAGCACTTCACAAAGCTTTCAACATGGGCCAGTGATGTATATGAATGGAGACTGGATGAAACCTGTGGAAAACCATGACATCCCTTATAACATATAAAAGATGTCACGTATAGATTGGGAAGTCCGAGGTCCCACTGTTCGTCAAGGTACCATAAAATTCTTCACAGATGGCTTCCAGACGGGGATTTTTGCTATAATAAAATGTGTTAACGTTTGTCTAAAGAGGAAATATAGACATGCCAATATTTGTAGTTTTACAGACAGCCAAGCGGCACGCAAAGCGTCGAGTAATTATAAATGTACATCCAAACTTGTCTGGGAATGCATTCTTTGACTGCGAAAATTGTGCCAAGAGAACTCCGTAAATTTATTCTGGGTTTCGGGACACTGTGGCATTGAAGTCAATGGAAGGACAGATGAGCGTGCTAAACAAGGTTCAAATGCACTGTTTATTGGCCCAGTACCATTCTGCGGTATATCATACTGTGCCATAAAAATGGAACTGAAATCTTGGGAAGAACAAAGGGTGATGAGCAACTGGTTGGTTACCACAAAGTGTGTTCTATCGTAAAGGTTTATAATTCCAAATGTTACAATCAGTAAAAAGCTTTTGGAGCTCAATAAGAGAGTTCTTTGTACCTATACTGACCTCGAAACCGGACATTGCCCGAGTAGATATTATTTGAAAAACTTTGGCCAGGTTCAGAATGATGTCTGTCGTTTCTGTAACATGGAACGTGGAACCTCGGAACATCTGCTCTGCAGTTGGTAGGAACAATTAATAGTAGTGTTCACGACGATAAGATGACAATAGGATTTATAGCTTTTACAATAGAATCTAATGCAAATTGAGACATCTACAATAGAAAAAGGGGGTTGCTTTGTATCTTAACTATAGAAAAAAAATCATATTTTTCCAAACAAATTTGATTCAATTACTATTAATTGCATTGTTTCACAATTGTTGAAAATTCTAGCATATGGAGTGAATAGTATATCTATTGTAATGACAATACGCATTTTTCATTTATCTGATTCATGAACAGTAAGATTCATGGTCGGAATAGATTGTTATGTTATTTTATATTATTGTATTGTTTTTGTATGGTTATTTTTATCCGAGCATTGATATCACAAGATTTGAAAAAAAGCAATTGAAATAATGCATTAAAACAATAAACATCTAAATAACGACACTTTGAAGAAAGCATAAAAGATAGAATAATTCATCATTATGTGACTGATGGTATTAAAGAAGTTTTCTCAAAAGTAATAAGTCGTAGCGTTAGTGTTTACAGCAACATATATAATTTCATATCCTAATTGGTTGATTTTCTATGAACCTACAATAGACAGTACTATTATATATTTATTTATATTCATAATATTTAAGTCATTTAAGAACTGTATACCTAGTAAGAAGATCTTCGATCGAGTTTGATACAATAAATTTTGACCACATCCTATTAGGATGGTAAACTGTACACCACAATATTGTGTCCAAATTGATTTGTAAATTTCAGTAGCCACGATTGATCCAGATTGTTAAACGATAATCAAACTACTCAACAAAATAATTTCCTCGAATTGAACCAACAGCTCCCACAATCTTGTGAATACACCATTACTGTTTAAAACAAAATGAATCCGCTGTGTCCCACTAGCAAGAATACTTACCCATGCGTCTATCAGACGTACCTGCTACAGATGATCGAAGACGTCTCTTCCAAGGATTCACCGTGTTTCATACCTGTGTCAATTATTTTCATGACGTCTTACCGTTCTTCTTATTGCCGTTTGTTCTGATCGGAGCAATCTTCTTTTTGCGCTTCTCACCGGACCAATCTGCATCATCTTCATCGTCCTCATCGGCTCCGAAATAGTTTCCACCATCCCTAGTATTTGCGATTCGACGGCTAGCAATTCGTGATGAATTTCGACCCATTCCTAGATTTGGATCAGTACCATGAGATTAATAACGAAACCAACATTAGAACAACAAAACTTACCCATACACTTTTCTAAATGCGGGGCAAATCGAGATGCAGCCACTATACGATTACAGTTGGGACAAGTACAGTCGATAGCCTTCTTACTGTTAGAAGAGCCGAAAACATCCATGTCCGGTAGATCGACAATCGTATAAGGTTTACAGTCCTCAGGTTGTCCCTCAATTGCTACACCGGAACCGGTTTTATATGCATGATGTACCTCGAACACCACTCCCAAGATAGTCTCGTCGATTAAGGATTCCAGCAGGTAGTTAGTGGCCTTTTCTCGAGTATCCGAATCACTCATATAGCTGCGAAATTCGTTCAGCAGCTCAGTCTCGTCAGCATACTCAATATGTAAGGGCTCGTTTTCGCCCATTACTGACTTACGTCGAAGTACGTTCTCTAGAACTAATATTTAAATAACACGCTAACAGATATTTAATATTCCTGAAGTCAATATGCTCTCCGTAATTTCAACTTATGTTGCTCCGGTTGCTCCTCTCTTGGACCGGGCCTTGCCGATTTTTGTTTACCTTCATTTGACGTTTCTGAAACCTATAAACTAACTGTAACTGAAAATTACCTACTAATGGGTAAAATTTCCATGATTCAAAGTCTCAAAATAGATGGTGAACTATACACGCAAAAAAAATCCGCAGTAGAAAATACCATTTCGAGGGTTAGATTAAGCGCAAACACCAACAATTTTCAGCTGACTATAAATGCGTTTGATTTTACCATGCCTGCGATCAGATCAACCATGGTGCGGTTGATATCCATATAAGGTCTGTCAAATATACCACAAATGATGAAAGTTTTACCATAAACGTAGTAAATTGGACTGAAGTTTCATGGTAGTTTTAGAGATAGGCATAGTTTTGGTGGTTTTTACTACAAGATTTTTTCCTGTGTAGACACTGTAAATACACGGTAAATCTGCTGGTCAATTTTACCATTATGGGGGGTGTAGACTATTGCAGTATAGTGATTTTGAACTGACTATGACATGGTCAAAACTACCATTAAAAATAGTTGATGCAACATTTTCCATCCTAGCCTTCCTGACATAGCAAAATCCTGACTGGTGATTCGACAATTTTATGACTATATTTCCATTTATGCGATCATTTTGACAATTTAATTGTCGGTACTATTTTCTCAGAGTATAGTTGATACGTCAAAAAGTGACTAGTTTTTATGGTTTTTATACACGTATGAAGAGTACTTTTTACGCCTTTTCAAGTATGTCAACGGCGACAAAAAATGCGTAAAAAGTAGGCACTGCTGAGAAAAGAAAATTAACTCTGCCCGTGACTTGATGCTGACGCCATTTTCAAAAAAACATTTAATTTGTTAGCACCGTATTTAAGTTCCGGAATGTATAGTATATAAAATGGAGGAAATATCCAATACGTTGGATACAAACGTATTCGCGAAGTTGACAGGTAAGTTAAATATTTGCTTTCTTCAGTAATTACAAATGTTTAACACTGTATGAAACAAAACAGGTCTTCCATGCCCTGTGGCCGGATGCCGGATACATTATTAGGGACGAATCATTAAGCTTGGGACCGAGCTTGGAGCCGATGTTCTTTTACTTCCAGAGCAAAAAAATTATATTCATTTTCTACCAGCCACTGCTATAAGGTTAAAGTAAATAGTTGCAGAACGCCTGTTAATCAATTCTGTAACAAAATGCGTGCGTAAATTTTTGCGCAAAACCTCTAGATATGTATTAGTAATTTTTTATAATTTATTGATGTCTTTTTCACTTTCTAATTTGAATTTCGGAATTGAGCCGTTTTCAGCCATACTCGAGCAATATTGATTTTACGAAATGCGTAAAAAGTATACATTTGTTATGTTCTCAAGAGGAGTTAAATGTATGCGTATTTACTTTCCAAAAAGGAGTAAAAAGTTTGCATATTTTACTTTTCAAAAGGAGTAAAAAGTATGCATTTTACACTTTTCAAAAGGAGTTAAAAGTATGCACATATTGACGTATATTTAGTTTACACAAAAGGGAGTAAAAGTAATATACTCCTTTTTGGCGTAGTCCCAGTTCTATGGTTTTTATTCATTAGGGCGAATCTACAATTGAGAGACTCTCTCCGGGCTCGCTCTCTTTCATTCATAAACCAATCACCTATACGCTTTTCATTCTACTATTTGTAGAGTATGCTAGACAGCACTGTTGTGTTTCGATCTGTACTAAAGAGTCCCTCGAAAGTTTTATAATGGCGCTGTAATGAATGAAAGAGAGCGAGCCCGGAGAGAATCTCTCAATTGTAGATTCGCCCTAATGAAAAAAAAAACCCTAGAGTTTCCCTCGAAAGAGCATACTTTGTAGTCATAATAGCGTAAATTAAGATTACCGTGTAGACCAGACAACGCAAAATCATACAATCTGCCAACCCTGAAAAATGTCATAAATTTGAGTAATTGATCTGGCACCACTTGTATTTGAACAAACTTGAAGTAAACGGCGCAATAGGCTAAAAAAAGATTCGGTTTCGATGTTGGTAGTTTGTTTTGACTCCGTTTGAAGGTATTCATTTCAATATTCGAGTGGTAGAATAACGTCATTTAAAGTGCTCGATTGCAGTGATTAATAGATGATCCGCACAATAGGGGCATTATTTTAATTTTATTTTTATTTTTCTGAAAATGTCTTTATTGAGTAGTTTTGGATTTTTCTTACATCATACAACAACCCGCTTTTAATTAGAATTTCATTTGAATTTTCTAGAAGCATTTTAAAAGTTTCGTCCTATACTTTAACATGGGAGCTGTCAGATTTATCACCACTCGGTGTCTTCTTCTTTTTTCAACCTGGATTCGTCCATAGCTCAAAAACAAATTACCTCATTATCAAGCTCATAGCATATCCAAAGTTTACATAGATTCTGTTGTTTGAATTTTTTTTTGATTGATGTTCTTCACTAGTTTTGATCAAATTTTTTAAAGCGCCATAGAACACGTCGCATTTGTAAGTCGGGTTCTGATGCAGTTCATCGTAGATTGCGTTCAAGTACCATCCAATGCTGAGGGCCAGCAGGCTGCAAGAGGTTTTCCGGTATAAACTTCAGGTATTTCCGCTGGCCGCTCAACAACAGCTAAAATGCTTTGTATTACACTTTCGGGACTTAATGTATCATTTGTAAAAACGATAATTGATAGTGCTGTGAAATACACGTTGATATGGTGGTCCTATGCTCGGCACTGTGTAGAGAAAGAATTTTGTTCCTTTTTAGTAATCCAAACGGCAATAAATAATATACCGAAAATACTTACATTTACTGAATATGGAAGTAGAAAATCCCTTATTTGTTCATAATTGGCTTTTGTCAAAACAATACTTGATCACAATACTTGCTCCTTTAAAGTGAATCAAAAGTTGACAGTCCGTTTGGCTGCATTTTTTGACAGCTCGTTTGGCTGCATAAGATAATTGTTGTCTGGTCTATATACAGTGTCTATAGTCTAGAGTGTCTATAGTGAACACTCATGAATACACGCAAAAAATGTGGGGTGAATAGTGGATCTGTTGTAATGACAATATGCAATTTATCGGATACATGAACAATAAGATTCATGGTTGGATGTACATCTAGAGGCAAAACACTAAGCAATTCTGAGTAACTCTGAGCAAATATGACCCCTCCTACCTTTTGTAAAGCTTGGTTATGACTGTGGGACAACAGAGTGGAAAAACCGACGAGTACGGACACCCAACAGGCCAGCGGAATACCCGGATACCCCGGATAATGCGTTTCGGTGAAGAGGAAGAAAAAATAGTTACACACGCGAGACCGATACTTTTACACGTCTTTGCTTGTTTGCTTCCGACTTGCCCAGCAAATTGTAGCCTTCCCCAGTTGAAACAGATAGCCAGAATTCGACTTCCGGTCCGACGGATCTCCGCTCCAATCCGCATCACAATATCCGATGAGAACCAGCTGCTCATCCTTCGAAGCTGACAGCTTCAACTTATAGCTGGCGGTTTTTAGCAAGTACCGCACGACACGTTTCAATTCGACCCAATCGATCTCCGTAGGACCGCTGATCTGCCTGCTTAAGATGGACACGCTTGCGGCTACATCCGGCCTTGTGTTCACTGCGATGTAAAGAAGCGCGCCTTCCAGACTGTGGTAGCGCTCGTTCGACTCCAGGGGTCGACTGTTCACCCGGCAGCGATAGTATCCAGGGTCGAGTGGAATGCTCGAACCTTTAGCATTCTGGAGGCCAAACCGTTGCGCAAGAACCTTGATAAATACGTTCTGATCCAGGCTGAAGAACCCTTCACTGTCATTACTCACTCTAACGCCGAGGAATTGGTTTACTTCCCCAAGCGAAGTTAACGTAATCTTCTTCTGCAACTGCTCTTCGATGCGCTTGATCTCCTCCTGCGTCGTGGTCGCCACAATCATATCGTCGACATAAATTAGAAGGTAGACGATGCCACCGCCGGATAATCTCTTCATATAGAGGCACGGATCTGATACTGACTGCTTGAATCCGAGGTCTCGTAACATCGCACTAATCGTCTCGTTCCACACGCGTGTGGCCTGCTTGAGGCCGTACAGGCTCCGATCGAGCCGGCACACGTACTTCTCCTTCCCGGGAATGACGAATCCTTTGGGCTGTTGCATATACACCTCCTCCTTAAGCTTTCCATGGAGGTATGCGCTCTTCACATCGAGGTGGTGCACGTGCATCTTCTTTTGTCCGGCGAATGTCAGGAGAATCCTTAAAGTTGTCTGAGTCGCCACCGGGGCGAAGACGGCGTCGTAATCGACCCCGAATCTTTGCGAGAATCCCCTCGTGACTAGCCGTGCTTTGAACCGGGAAACGTTGCCGACACTATCGTACTTCTTTTTATACACCCACTTGCAGCTAATTGGGGTGCGACCAGCGGGCAGTTCAACAAGCTTCCACGTTCGGTTCTCCATCAGCGACTGGTACTCCTCCGTCATCGCTTCCTTCCATAAATCCTGCTCCGCCCCGGAAACTGCTTCCTCGTAGGTCGCTGGCTCATCCTGTGCCAGAAACGCTGCGTTGACGACGTAGTCTTCCAATCGTTTTGGCAACACGCCTCGGGTGCTCCGCTTCATGTCTCGTTCCGTCGCTTCCGTTTGGTCGGGCTGTCCGTGTTCATCATCCCAGTCGAAGAAAGCTTCCTCCTCAGATTCATCTTGGTTCCGTGGCTGCTCTGGGTTTTCTGGTTCTGGTCGATTCTTCGGCCGGCTGCATTTTCCATCTACTTCGACGAGTTGCTCCTCTTCGGCCAACTGCCGACCGCCTGGTGCCGGAATCTCCTCCTGAATCTCCACAAAACGAGCATCGCGACTAATGGTGATCTCGTTTGTATCCGTGTTCAGGAATCTGTAGGCCTTCCTGTCACTGCAATAACCCACGAACAGCAGCTTCTTCGCTTTGCTATCTAGTTTCGACCGTTTAACATCTGGAATGTGAACAAATGCAGGACAACCGAATATCTTAATGTGTGATAGTGACGGTTTCTTGCCGTACCACCGTTCATAAGGTGTGGTATCAACGGCGCGGGATGGCAACCTATTCTGCAGATATGCTGCCGTCGCTACCGCCTCCCTCCAATATTTTTTATCAAGGCCAGCATCAAGAAGCATGCAAGTGGCCATTTCTTGGAGTGAGCGATTCTTTCGCTCGGCCACTCCGTTCTGCTGAGGGGAGTGGGCTGCAGTAAACTGGGCCTGAATGCCCTCCTGCTCATAATACCGCTTTAGTTCATGACCGGTATATTCACCCCCGCCATCTGATCTAATGACACATGGAGCCCGACCAAACTTGTTCTTGACGTGCGCGACAAATCTCTTAATGCAATCAGCTACATCGCTCTTAAGTTTCAGTAGACACACGACTGTGTATCTACTACAATCATCAATGATTGTCATTAAATAGCGAGCACCCCCTGGCGTCACGTTTGCCATTGGGCCACAAACATCCGTGTGAATAACGTCGAGAACACGTTGGGTCCGATTGCTCGCAGTTTTAGGAAATGGAATTCTACTTGATTTACCTTCAAAGCAAGGTTGACAAACCTGCCGGATTCCACAATCCTGCATCCTGAAGTCCGACGACAGCTCCTTCCTCTGCATCTCGTCCAACGCCGCCGGGTCTCTATGACCAAGCCGGCGGTGCCAGGTGTGCTGGCAATCCTGCAGGTGCCGAGCATCCTTGCCCAGCCGAGCTTCCTCCGCCACCTTCAACGCGAACAGATTGCCGCGCGGTTCCGCTACAGCCACTACTTTGCCTTGTGCAGACGAAATTTCACACCGCGAACCACTGAATTCCACTTTTAGTCCTTTCTTCACGAGTTTTCTCACCGATAAGAGTCCACATTCCAGTGAAGGCACATAAAGTACGTCCTTGAACGGAATGTCCACCAAACAGTTTTCACCGTCCACACATTTCACTGTGCCGTTTCCGATTCCACCGGACATCGTCTCTGACCCGTCGGCCAGAACAACCTTCACTTTCATACTCGTGTCCAGTTTGTCAAAGAACGACCTATCGTTCGTCATGTGACTGGAACACCCACTATCGACGACCCACGGTCCACTACATTGGGCTCCAGCCACAAAACAGATCGCCGAATCACTTTCTTCTGCCTGCTTCGCTTTCGCACTACCGAACATGGATTTCGCGTCACGTTTCACATCACTACCGCTCAGGCCGCTTCTCGGCTGCTGCGGGCAATTCCGGCGAAAATGTCCCGGTTTGCCGCACTGAAAACACACTCGATCACTTTTCTTCTTATTGCTGTGAATCTTCATCGCGTTTTCCCCACTGTCACCCGAACGCTCCTGACGCCGCTGATGCTCGTCAATCAGCTTCTGCTTTACCAGCTCCATTGTCTGGTCGGCATCTGGTCTACCTTCCAGAGCTGTAACCAAACTACCGTAAGACTCTGGCAAGCTGCGGTAAATCATTGCAATTTTGAGCGGCATCTCCATTTCCTGACCCGCACAGGCCAGCTTATCGAAAAGCTCTTCCAGGTCGTATAGATGTTTCTCGATATTGTCTCCTTCGGCCATATTCAAACTGCATATACGACGAAGCAACGACACTCTTGACGTCATCGACGTCTTTTCGTGGAAATCTTTCAATTTGTTCCACGCTTCCACTGCCGACGTAGCACCACGCACTAAATTCAGCTGGCTGTCCTCCACACCCAGGACAATCATGGCCAGCGCTTTTTCATCGCACTTTATCCAGTCAGCGATGACCGGGTTTGGAGCTGCGTCTCTTATCACTTTCCACAGTTCTTCGCGCTTCAAATACATTTCCATGCGCGTTTTCCACACGGGGAAATTCTGATTGTTCAAACGAGCGAACAGAAATTTCTCACTCATTTTCTTCTCCGATCGATTTCACACACGACGAGAACGAAAACGTGTCACTCAGGCCCCTTCTACCTGTTACTCGAGAAAAATTTCTGCCAGTCTTGAACACACCAGCAACCGAAACCGCGCACGCTCAAATCGACTCGAGAACACACGCACACTACTACAGCCGCGCTGCTCCGCAGACCGAGCCAAATGCAATCGCCGAATGAACTGTGTCGACCGCGAGGCCGACTGTACCCACGCCGAAAAAACTTTTCGTGCACTGATGGCTTCCTAGAAGCCCACTTTTCGTCCCAGAAAACACTTTTCCCTGCTCACAAACTCTGGGCCCATAACCTGTGGGACAACAGAGTGGACAAACCGACGAGTACGGACACCCAACAGGCCAGCGGAATACCCGGATACCCCGGATAATGCGTTTCGGTGAAGAGGAAGAAAAAATAGTTACACACGCGAGACCGATACTTTTACACGTCTTTATTGGTCGTCACTTGGGTACAGAATGTAGGATAAAATGTTCACTTCCCGTTTCATTTTGTTTACGTTGTCAGCAGTGCGGTGCAGTGACGGCGTTAGAATGAACGTTGCCCCCACTTTATAGCTGACAAAAAAAAAACAAAAAAAAAAAACCGAGGTTTAACCTCCTCTTTTTTTTTTTCTCCCCCCCCCCCCCCTTTTTCTACATTTTCCCTACACCACCACAATAAACTTTCCCCAAAAAAAAACCAAACAAAAAATGGGGAAAAAAAAACAAAAAAAAAAAAACAAAAAAACAAAAAAAAAATTTTTAAAAAAAAACTTTCCCCCTTTTTTTTTGGGTCTGAAAGCTCCCACAAACAAAATAGCACCAGAAACAGATACAGGGAGTTATTACCTTCCCGTCGGTAGTGGATACAGATGTTAGCAACCTGGCTTTGCCGGGAAATTTACGTTTTAAGTCATTGTTTGCAATTGTTACTTTCGACCTTTTGACGATTTTGTCTAGAAATGTAGTACAGGAAATCGATTTTGATCGTTCTCCTGAGCATGAGACGGAGGCTATCAGGACTCGACTCCGATTTTGCCTCAAAAAGCATAAGTATAGGGCGCTTAAGGTGAATGTACTACCAACTAAAAATCAATTGGATTACTGCTGGTCAGATGACATTCCACAAAAAAAAGTATGAGCTTTTCATAAGACAGAAAGGGAACTTCAAACGCAAGTAGTACTCCATTGACCATTAAATACATATTCAATGAGTTATTTTACTTTTAATCTGCCGGGATACTTCTGTAGCTCAATCTGGAGAGAAGTCTGCCAGAAAAGATCGATTAAATGTTTTTAGATCCCATTTCCCGAGCTTCCCACAGTCGAAACCAACGTCTAATGGGTTGGGTCAATCAATTCGTACAATGGAAATATCTGGCATTTATTGATTGCAAAACGGATCACCTCCAAAAAGAAACCAAGGCGGATCGACCAATCGCAAAATTGGAGTTTTCAATATTTGCGGTTGGTCGAACAGGATTGGTCTCTTTTTGGAGGAGATTCGTTCAGCAGTCAATTAATTTTATCTGTTTCTCGCCTTTCTATCCTGAGTAACTTTGAAGAATAAAGTTACTCACAAGAAAGCTGTCTTGCCCCTTGATGTATTAAGCCAGTCAAGGTGGCGAATTCGTTCCTGCCTTGACCTACCCCGCATTGGGGTTGTGTGGCAAATGATTGTGTGCTTGATTAGAAATACTGCTTTACAAATGCCTTACGCTCAATTTCAAACTACTTCTATTTAATTTTCACAACCTGCCGTGCTCTAACGGAACTATTAATACATTCTCTTCAAATCTTTAGTCTAACAAATAAAAAATACTGTCCAATCCTGTAAATTACCCACCACAAAAAAACACAAAACCCCCCCCCCCCAAAAAAAAAAAAAAAAAAAAAATAAAAATAAAAATTCCCAAAAAAAATAAAAAAAAAAAAAAAAAAAAAAAAAAAAAAAAAAAAAAAAAATACAAAAAAACAATAAAAAATTATTTTTCACCAAAAAACTACTATCCAACAAACCCAACAATACAATATTAAAAAAAAAAAAAATTTCCCCCCAATGCTTTCTTCACACAACAAAAATAATTTAAAAAAAAAAAAAAAAAATCTTTTAAAGCCATATTTTAATTGGCTTTTAGGCCCTTATCGTGAACTACTCGAGATTTTAATGTTATTTTTTATTAGTGTATTGTAATTTTATCGAACGTGGAGTAACGATTATGATGTAGAAGGAGATGATTCGCTCATCGCCATGAGGCACCAAGAGTAGACAGTCATGTTTGCTAGAATGAAAGATATGAAGAGAAAGTGTTGAAAGTTCCGTTAGTGTACGGTAGGTTGGAAATGGAATACAAGTATTGAAAATTGAGCGAAAGAGCATGGGTAAAGTAGTACTCGAACCAAGGACGTTATCATTGCCAAACATCCCACTGCGGGGTAGGTTGAGGCACAGATACATCTGCCACCTCAACTGGCAATAATAACTTCGTTGGATCTCGCTCATGTACCACTGATCGCTTGTGATAGTTTCTAGCGGTAGTTTGTACACACTTTGTTTTGATGCGTACATGGGAGAGGAAACTCTCTCCTTTTTGGGTTTGTTTTTGTTCACAAAAACGAGATCCAACGAAGTTATTATTGCCAGTTGAGGTGGCAGATGTATCTGTGCCTCAACCTACCCCGCAGTGGGATGTTTGGCAATGATAACGTCCTTGGTTCGAGTACTACTTTACCCATGCTCTTTCGCTCAATTTTCAATACTTCTATTCCATTTCCAACCTACCGTACACTAACGGAACTTTCAACACTTTCTCTTCATATCTTTCATTCTAGCAAACATGACTGTCTACTCTTGGAATTTTCCTCAAACCAGGTATTGAAGTTGTCACATGTCAGGCAGTTATTAAAAATAAAAAACTTTGCATTGCTTCTGTATATATTCCTCCTTCCTTTCAGATATTTGTTCCGTCCTTCCTACTCCACGGTTGACCATGGGAGATATCAACTCTCACAGTACAGGCTGGGGAGAACTGTACGATGACAACCGATCTTTCTTGATATATGGCCTCTGTGACAACTTCAATATGACATTTCTTAACAATGGAAAAGTTACACGTTTGGCTGGTCCATCCTCAGTAGGCAGCAGATTAGTCCTCACACTTTGTTCAAACTCATTATCGTTGGATTGCACATGGAATTTGATTCACGATACTCACGGTAGTGATCACATACCCATAAAAATTTCGGTTGTCACAGGGTTCAATCCGTCGGAATCCATCAACGTCATGTATGATTTAACTCGTTATATTGATTGGACAAAGTTCAGGACAGCAGTAGATGAAGCCGTAACGACGGTAGAAGCAACAATCAATGTGCAACTATCGATTTGAAATTGGTTCACTGTTGTAGAACCCCTAGTTCCGAAGTACAACTTGCAGTCTGCACCTTACCATGCACTCTTGCGCTCTTCAGTACCTTTTGGTACAAGTATCTTTGTTGTTTATCACCGCATAAAACCGAATTGGTAGTGTTTACTAGAAAGCGGTTCCCTGCCCAACTGCGTCTCAAGCTGTTGGGAAGAGACATTACCCAATCTTTGACCTTCAAATACCTTGGAGTCATGTTTGATTCGAAATGCACTTGGAGTACTCACATTGCGTATTTGAAACAGAAATGTCAACAAAGGATCAATTTTCTAAGATCAATTTCCGGCACATGGTGGGGTGCTCATCCGGAAGACCTCATTAAACTCTACAAAACAACTATTCTTTCAGTTCTCTTTTTGCATGGCTCTTTTTGCTTCCTCTCGGCAAGAAACAGCCACCTCATTAAGTTGGAACGCATTCAATATCGTTGTTTACGTATTGCCTTGGCTGTATGCATTCAACGCATAATATGAGCCTGGAGGTTCTGGCAGGAGTAAAATCCTTACAGAACCGCTTCTGGGAGCTCTCATCTAGAATACTGATCAAGTGTGGAATCAGTAACAACCTTGTGATTGAAAACTTCGAAGAAATGCTCGAATTGAGTAACCAGTCTAGATTCTTACGAATCTATATTAACTATATGTCATCCGATATTAGTCTTCCATGCTATAATTCTCCTAGTGTACGCTTCCCTTATCACAGTTCCTCCATTGACTATGATCTCTTCATGAAACAGGCTATTCAAGGAGTTCCAGATCAACTTCGACCAATTTTAATTCCCCATATTTTTATTAAAATGTACCATCATGTCAATTGCAATGGAAGAATTTTCACTGATGGGTCACGCATTGATGGATCCACTGGTTTCGGTGTTTATAATGAATACTCATCTGCCTTCCGGAAACTTCAGGAACCTTGTTCCGTATATGTTGCTGAGCTGGCAGCAATCAATTTCGGATTGGGGATAATTTCCGACATGCCCATAGACCATTATTTCATCTTTTCGGATAGTCTCTGTTCTGTTGAGGCCCTCCGGTCGATGAAAACAGTGAGGCACTCATCTTACTTTCTTTCAAAAATAGGGGAGCAGATGTGTGCGTTGGTCGAAAGATCATTTAGAATTACCTTTGCATGGGTCCCCTCACATTGCTCAATTCCAGGCAATGAGAAGGCGGACTCTTTAGCAAAGGTGGGCGCAAAAGAAGGCGAGATTTTTGAAAGAAGAATTTCACATGATGAATTTTTCCCAGTATTACGTCAGAGTTCTCTTCAAAGTTGGAAAAACGATTGGACAAGTAATTCTCTTGGGCGGTGGTTACATTCCATTATTCCAAATGTTTCGTCGAGATCGTGGTTCAAAGGTCTGGATATCAGTCGCGGTTTCATTCGTGTGATGTCAAGACTTATGTCCAACCACTACTCGCTAGACGCACATCTCTACAGAATTAACCTCGTCGATAGCAACATATGTAGGTGCGGAACCGGTTATGATGACATCGATCACGCAGTTTGGCATTGCCCGGGTAATGATGCCTCCAGAGCACGACTATTAGATACCCTAGTGGCCCGAGGTAGACAACCCACCCGCGAGGTAAGAGATGTTTTGGGAATGCGTGATCTCCCCTACATGCAAGCGATCTACGAATTCCTTTGTTTGTCTGACCTAAGAGTGTAATGTCATCACCCCCTCCCGTCCAGTCTAGTAAATTCCTTGCCATTGTGTTCCAGTTATACCATAGACTAACTCTAAGACCAGTAGGTCTCGAACAAATACGATTTTTTTCTTGGCTCAGTCAGTACTAGCACATTGGTCCCAAGCTCGGTCCCAAGCTTAATAATACACCCCTAATAATGAACTCACACGAACACACTCTCAAATATTCTGTCAAAATAACACAGCAAATCAAAACAAAGGCGCAAATATGTAAAGTTAGGTGCAGGATTCAAGGTGTACTTCGGACCAAGGGGTTCTACAACAGTGAACCAATTTCAAATCGCTAGTTGCATATTGATTGTTGGTCATACTATCCTTTTGTTTCCGTGCTACTTGTACCTGCCCAGCAAGCAGTGGTCACCCATCTGCGGCTTAGTTCCTGAAAGGGACTACAGGGACCGTGGATTTGGTAGATGTCGCAACCATGAGCAGCAAATAATACCTTCAATAAGTTACCTACCTAGCTCCTTCCAAACGATAATGTTACCCATTAACCTCGAGCTAGCCACGAGTAATTGGCACCCCATTTTACTAAAATTGAAAAATTATACATTGAAAATAACAACATTGAATATCGGCTCCGTAAAGTGTTACACACGCCTGAGCCTAACAAATAAACGAATTGATAAAATAAGTATCTCTGTGTTTGTTTTGATTCGCTATGTTATTTTGAAAGCATATTTGAGAGTGTATTGGTGTGAGGTATAGTCTTAGGAACAAATCATTAATTTTGGGACCGAGCTTGGGACCGGTGTGCTAGTACTTCCTGAGCCAAAAAAATATTCGTTTTTTTCATGACTATCAACCCGCTGGTAGAAAGGCTTCCACCGCTGGAGGAATATAACTTTCTTTCCAACATGATCTTGGATAGCGCGCTTCAAGCTCAAACTCGACCAGTTCCAGGAACGTCATTTCGCAGGAATCCTCCTTCTCCATGGTGGGATCAGCAATGCACTGAGGTTTACCGTAAAAAGTCCGACGCGTTTAAAGTTTTCCGTAGACGTGGAACACCTGAGCACTTTGAAGTATACACGGCTCTCGAACGCGAACTTAAGAGCCTCGTCAAGAAACGTGGATACTGGCGACAATTCGTGAACGGGTTATCACGTGAAACGTCGATGAACACTCTTTGGAATACGGCGCGAAGACTGCGTAACCGAGCTACGAACAACGAGAACGATGAGTACTCGGACCAAGATCCTCAAGTTCGCGCGAAAAGTTTGTCCAGATTCTGTGCCGTCGCGGTTGATTCCTCGCGAAAAGTTTTAACGTCATAGTCATAGTACATAGTCTTTTAAATTCTGAAAGTGTTGGCGCACGTGAATGTGTCTTGGCATCGAATTGAAAACATTTATTTCTTGAAGTATAATGAGTTTTGTGAAGCACATGTCAAGAAATTCGGTGTTCTTATTTCATCTGCGTTTCTAGTATTATATTTATGAATATGACTTCCTCTTTCAATTCTTTTAAATTCTGAAAGTGTTGGCTCACGTTTATGTGTCTTGGCATCGAATTGAAAATCATTATTCCTTAAAGTATAATGAGTTTTGTGAAGCACATGTCAAGAAATTCGGTGATCTTATTTCATCTGCGTTTTTAGTATTATATTTATGAATATAACTTCCTCTTTCAATTCGATTACACAAATATAGAGGCAGCAAACCATTAACTACTTTAAAAATGAACACCATAGTCAAATATATAACTCTCTGCTTCACCGATAACCATTGCAACGTGTCTAACATAAAAGTCAAGGAAGTGAATCTGTTACATCTTAAAATCAAACGCATTATTTATTCTGCAAACGCTGTAGCCTTAGTATTTGTGTTTAATTGGCCAAAAATAGAATGGAAGGGCAAAAGTCCAAATGAGGAGAGATGATTGATTTGTATAGCTGTATTTTACTGGAAGTAGTTAAATCGTTCTTTAATCGGCATAGAATTCCATACTTCTAGGTAATTTTCTTGATGACATTGTCAATGTGAGCGTTGAACTTTAGCTTGTTATCAATAATCACGCCAAGATATTTAATCTCCCGAACGCAATCAACTGCCTCATCATAAATCGTAACTGAGACATCATCATTTATTCTATTCTGTGAAATTACCATACATTTTGTTTTGCTTTTATTCAATTTCAATTGCTTACATTTCAACTTTCACTTAGAAAACGCAAATCTTCGTTCAAATAGGAAACCTTAACTAAAATGAAGAACACTGTGCTATCTGCAAACAGATTAATGTCACAAAATCGTAAAACACGTCACATGTCATTAATATACATAATAAACAAAAGGGCCCTAACACTTCCCTTGGGCTCTCCAAGATCATTCCCCACGGGACTGGAAACAGAATCATTAAAAACAGTCCGTTGCGTTCTGTCAGACAAATAGCTTTCAAACCATCTGTACACACTTAATCACAGCTTCCCTGTTCAGTTTTTTTTTACAGTTTTTACACCGTAAAACAGCTATATTACTGAACAATCGGCTTTCCATAAAAAAAATACAGTTGTTCAGTGAACCACGCAAAAAGAGTACTGAATTTTCCGTAAAATAAACGTTTTACGGGACATCACAAAGTTTCAGTATAAAATAATACCAAAATTTCAGTATTTTTGTGTTGTACTGAACTTTCAGTTGAAAAAAAAATCCAAATATCTGAACTCATCAGTACTCTGAAAACCTTGACTTGTCATTCTTTTGCTTTGTTTCCTGATAACAACAAAAAAATACACAACTTCCCCCCACCATACAACAAAAAAAGAAAAAAACACACCTTCCACCCTCCTTCCCTCTTCCCCCCCCCCCTACCCCACAACCCAACACCACCACCCCCCACAACCCGCCGCCCGCCGCCACTTTTTTTTTTTTTTTTTTTTTTTTTTTTTATATAAAAAATATTATCTCTAATATATATTTAGTACTGTTTTTTTTTTTTTCCTTATTTCTTCTCCCACAAATATTCTGAGAAAAATACTTTATTTTGTTGATTTTTATTCATTGTTATATCAATTGTGGTGCAGTATTTGTTATAGTGTAACCTGTCCATTGGTTACATTGTTTTATCTTGTAAATTTTGTAAATACTGTAAATTTTTGAATTTTGTAATTTTATTAGTTTTATAATCTTGTAAATATATTTCTAAATTTTTATTTTATTTCTTTATTTTTGTAAGCATCTATTTTTAAATGAAACAGATCAAATAGAATAAAATAAAATGAATTAGCATATATTATCGCATATTATCACCCATTTCCCATCCTTGACATCCCTATTTCCTCATTGGCTGTGCGCTCTCACAGTGGACCCTTATTGTCCAAGGGAAGGCTCCCATACTACCATACGAAATCAGCAAGCAAGCAGCTGTCATCGCTGAGATCAACGAATAATAAGGTAAAAACATCAAAACCGTTCAGACTTGTTCAGTGCGCAATTGTGTGAAAACGAACGTTTTTTCTTTTACTTTTCGTGCAGGAAAAGTACGTGCGAGCCGTAAAGTGGCGAGGACAGGAAAATGTCGTATCGGCATCAAGTGGGCAAAGGCCTGGGTGTCCGATACAAGTGAAGTCCGACGGACGGACTATTCGTGCCAAATCGGAGCCAACGGAACGCCGTAGTGACGAGGATTTCCGTCGAGTGGCTTTTGCGAACGGGTCGGTCGACGAATCAGCTCACCGCCTGTGCAACTGGCTTTCCAGCAAGTATTGCTAAATTTCCCTGTCCTTTCCCTATTCCTTTCCCCAATAGTTTTTTTTAATAAACTTAAAAAGAAATGTAAAACAAATAATATATGGATTCTGTTTTTATTCTTTTAAGATCTGATCCCTTTTCTACTATCATTGCTTGCTCCACCTTGGATACACAGTGTAAGGGAGGTGTTCCGCCCAATTCCCCTCGGAGCCAATAAAAGACCCTGAATCCCAGGTTGAAGCCTGAAGGGGGGAAAAAAGGAAAGTCCCCAGTGAAGCGGCCGATCTGGCAAGTGAAATCTAACAATAAAAAAAACAATTTTTTTTTTGGTTCTGTTTTGGGCATAGTTTGTTTTTTGTTTTTTTATATAGAATATTTTTTTTTTTTTTAAGAAAAGGGGGGGGGGGGAAAAGTTGAGTTTCTCAAAAATTTTTCGTTATTTTTTTTTTTCCCCAACAACACCGTTTAAAAAAAAAAAAATTGCAAACCCCCGTCGTTTTTCAAGACCATCTATTTTAATTAACATACATCGAGATTCATAAGAAGGTAACCGAAAAGAGTTCCATCCTAACTTACGCAAAGCATACAATAAAAACTGTTTCCTTACTGACTCAATACGGTCTTTATGTGTATTCTGATATGGATTCCAAACCTCGCTGCAGTACTCAAGAAGGGGCCTAACATATGTTACATACAATGTTTTTATTGTATAGGGATCATTGAAATGAAAACTAAACCTCTTGATGAACCCGAGCATATTACTTGCCTTGTAAATTATATTGTTTTAGTGTTCTACAAAAGTGAGCTCGGAATCAAGTATGACTCCCAAATCTCTAACTTGTTTGCATCTTTCAACAGGTTGTTGACCTATAGATGGTGTTTTGCCTTACATTGCGCTTTTTAGTGAATGAGACTGAGATGCACTTTTTTACGTTAATCTTTAGCAAGCTTTTTGTACACCAAATTATCAACATCTATTTGAAAGACTTCAATGTCAGATGATTTACGTATTTCCATGAAAAGTTTCATGTCGTCTGCATATATTAAAACATTCAAATGGCGTAAAATATATTCAACATAATTGACAAACAAAATAAATAGTAAAGATGGGATCCCTGTGGTACTTCCGATGTAACATTCACAACCGACGATAGCTTTCCTTCAAATCTTACTCGTTGTGTTCTTCCAAGCAAGTATGACTGAACCCACTTTAATAAATTAAGATTGAAACCTATCTCAGACAATTTGTAAAGCAACAAAGGAATATCGACTCTATCAAAAGCTTTGCTAAAGTCAGTGTATAAGGTTTCAACATAATTACCTTCATCCATTGCATTTATTGAAAAATTTACAAAATTTAGCAAGTTTGTACACTCAGGAAATTATCCGTACGATTTTCATAAGATCGGAACTATGAACCACAAAGCAAGGGTCCAAGACTGATTCCATACGAAATCGTATGAAAAAATTATTCTGCATTGGTCGAGAAAAACATGCCGCTTATACACTTTCAATTGACAACACATATCAAGCGTGTATAGTCTCGTGGGATTGTGGCTCGCCTCTGGATCCCGAAGCTGATGGTTCGAATCCTGATTGCAACTTTTTTTTCTGTGAGGAAAATTTTCATACGAACTTCTGTCCATTAGAGAATCGTATGAAATTTGTAATAATATCTTCTGGCAAATTTCCATTCGATAGTCCTGCAAATAAATCAATAATTTTTATTATTAAAATTGGCACTTAAATCGGTCAATTTTTGCTTCGCATCGAAATCATGTGAGCCAGTATGATTTTCATTTGTCGCACATAATTTTTAACACCCGTCACTTAATACACAGGTTCGTTTCCAATGAGACTGATATGGTCAGCACATAATTTTCAATGGAGCGAGAAATGTCATGCAAATGTGTTTTCACTTTGCCCTATTCTATCCATCTTCGCACTTAAAACGAAATAAAAAACCGTGCGCGAAAAACAATCAGCTGCTTTATCGTTCTAGAAGAAAAAAAAAACTGCAAAATGGAGAAGCAAAGTGAAGTTTATCGTGTGGTGGTTTAGGTAGTTGGTTTGCCAGCGGAAGTCACTGAATTTTTTGAAGGTAATAAATTACTATGGATATTCTTCTTTGCCATGTTAACGGTGTTTATTGTGAATATTTCAGATCTGCCGAGCATTTTTGCCATTCCCGCAGAAGAGCTGCTGAACGCGATAGCTTCAAAAAGTGATGAAGTTTTTATGTTGATACAAATAAAACCTCTTTTATTCACACATTTCGTTTTATTACATGAAAAGTACAAAAAATCCAATACTAAACTTTTTATGAAAAAATAAAATCCATGCACCTTTTCACATAAAACGTATTAAAAACTCATTTGATTTTTGCTAGGACAAGTTAATGCAATCCATGTACACTATAATTAATATCTATTCAGCTCTTGCACTTAAAGACTATACATTTATTGCACATATGGTTAATTGACCACATTTAATCAAAAATAAGTGCCGCACCAATACAGAGCAATAACTTTGCACTTTGCCCAAATCTATAGGTGCGGCACTTAAATATAAGGTGCATTGTTTTTTGAGTGTATGAATTCTTCTTTTTTTTTTCCCTTAGTGTAGTAGCAGACCCTCCTCCCACACACCCTTCTTTATAAAAAAAAAAAATATTTATAACAAAAAAAAAAAAAAATAAATAAAAAAAAAAAAAAAAAAGAAAAAAAAAAAAAAAAAAAAAAACACACCACCGATTTTTTTAATTTTTTTTTTTTCTTCTTTTTATGAACCCCACCACCAACCCCCCCCCCCCAAAAAAAAAAAAAAACCCACTATTTAAAAAAAAAAAAACAAACAAAAAAAAAAAATAATACAAATTTTCTTTTTAATTTTTTAAAAAAAACAACGGACAAACACCCGACCCCCCCCCCTCAAAAACAACCAATTAACAAAAAAAAAAAAAAATTTCGTTGACGGAAAAATAACCAACACCCCCATTTAATTAAGGCTCAGGAAGATATGAGAAAAATTGATAATCTCGATCCTTGTCGTCACGAGTTGTGTAAACATCTTGACGTACTGGACCATACCGTGCTCATGCGTTGAATAATTTGAAAAAAAAAAGGAAGCATTAACAAGTGCAAGAGAACAAAATGAATACAATCATCGAGCAACTTTTGGAAATCGATGAACAAATTTAGAAAATCGGATTACCGAACGTTCAACTGTTGAAAGTTCGGTAAAACATTACCGAATACGGTAAAACATGTTAAGTGTGTAGGGGTTCAGGAATTATTTAGTAAGTAAACTTTTTCATTAATTTTTGTTGTTTATTGTAGCTATATTCCTTATTTTTCAAACACAATGAACCATTCCTAACTAACATGAACGACTACCCCATACTTTATATGAGAGAAAATTTTCCAGAAGATAACTCTGAGGCAGCTATTTCGTGGCACGGCATAACCGTCCCCGCCAATAGAGACTTTTTTGAGACAGTTTTGAGTTGTTCTGCCAAGCAATTGTAGTTTTCAAAGCAGGGATTAACCCAACTGACAAACAGTTCTACGTTTTTTTTACAACCAATGATGTTGGGAGTCAGCACCCTTACCACTACAGACGAACAATTTCTAAGAAAGTTAAATTAAATGAATCATGTTCGTCTTATCCTTCATCATTAAACATGAACATTAAATCAACATTCAACATTAGGAAAACTTATTTTATTTTCAGTAAAACCGAAAACAGCTGACTTTTCCAAAGAAAAAACTACAAGGTACAGCCCAATGGGGTTGTGCGCAAAGGTGACGTAGGACTACGCAGCATACACGTCAGGGCCATCCGCTAATTGATTTAAGTCAGTCCTGAAAAGGGCCAAGAACATTCTATTGTACACTCTTTAGAAAGCATTTGGTGGCTCTTAATTATGATACGGCCCGGTTGTATTTTCTACGATGGTTGAGAGGGCCACTATCTCTAACGCGTAGAAGATATTTATGGATCTGTTGGTTCATTAGTTGTTCAACGCGCTTTGCCATTTACTCCGGGACGCGGCGTTTAAAACAATGCCATGTTCAGCCGGGGCGCGGTAATGGAAATTTCAAACAGCACAAGAGAAAAATTCATCCAAACGAACTCTTCAGTTGGCAAACTAATTTGGTCGCCCTGAAAAGGACGGATTTAGTTGACGGGGGAGAAACAGTTCGCGATTGAACTTGGGCTTTCTTTCTTGGTTCATCTCGCGGGATGATTGATTCTTGTCTCGTTGTCACGGACGGCTTTTTCCCGCCAACTTGTAGGCTTCAGCAGCCATGATTCTCGCAGTGAGGTTGACGGGAGCATCGGCAACAACAGCCAACTGCACCAACGCCACCAACTGCTCGCCGCCGCAAACTGTGATCCTACAGCCACTGCACAGCTTAACGACTGTCGTAAGACTGAATCAAAATGTTCTGCTAAAAGCTGGTAGGTAAAAGCATCGGATGCTAGTGCACGAAAGAAGGCGGTACCAACGAAGGCAATGTGTTACAAATTGCATCAAAGGGGACGAACTTCCATTATTGCACCACAATAATTAGTTTTAATTATTACACACAAGACGGATGATTTTCTTAACCGAACCTTTCCTAATTTGCTTGCCACCGCCAGCAACTAATCCGCTATGTATAGCTAGGAACTACAACGAACTCAACCACATGGTCGGTCTGAAGTGACGCAGTTCGACTCGAATTCCATACGTTGGTTGTTCAACGTTCTTTGTCATTTACTACGGGACGCGGCGTTTAATGAATGCTCTGTTCAACCGGGGCGCGGTAATTGAAATTAATTTCAAACATCACAAGAGAAAATTTCAACCAAATAAACTCTTTAGTTGGCAAACTAATTTGGTCGTCCTGAAAAGGACGGATTTAGTTGACGGGGGAGAAACAGTTCGCGATTGAACTTGGGCTTTCTTTCTTGGTTCATCTCCTCTTCATTGCGGGTGGCCACCCAAGTAACCACGAGGCTATAATAGCTTGCATATATAGGGCATATGCATTACGTCTAGTGCATCATTGAAGTTGGATTAAAGCTGAAAAGGGCCCCACTAAGATCGAAATAATGCTATATCTTTTGTAATGCCATGAGACATTGCTAAAGTTGCATTATTGCATTGGTAATGCATCATTACATTCTTAAAGCTAATCTAACGCTTCATTACTTGACAACTGTTGAATTGATGCGATCCAGCATTAATGATGTTGATTTTTGTTGAATAACAGCAATAATATAATGCTTGTGGTTACTTGGGCATCTGCAGGTGACGTGGGATGATTGATTCTTGTCTCGTTGTCACGGGCGGCTTTTTCCCGCCAACTAGTAGGCTTCAGCAGCCATCTTTCTCGCAGCGAAGTTGACGGGAGCATCGGCAACAACAGCCAACTGCACCAACGCCTCTCTGGGCAGCGATTGCTCGTCCAACTGCAAATCCTACACTGCACAGCTCCACGACCGCCGGAAAACTAAATCAAAATGCGAAGGTGTACCCCTTATATAACATTCATGGCTGCCTAGGAGACGTTCCTTACTTAAATATGCAGTCTGTGCGCGGAAAGTTCTGTGCATTTGGTAAATTTACTCTGAAAAATTGATATTATAAGACATCACTTCATATTTGCGTTAATTTTATTAGTTGCATGTTAAAAATCAATAGTTTGAAATATTTAAATCGAAGCGTAGAAAATGTCCCGATCGATTGGTGCAAACATTTTGGAAATCAATCGTGGAATGACTTAGTTATTAACGTTCAAAACCTATATATTTTTCGTAACGCTCCCAATTTTCGCAATTCGAACGTGTACCCCAGTATTGAAAACACAGACGTAGTCCTACGTCAAAACAAGTTGATGAAAACGGCGCAAAAATCACAACAAACAAACATCGACAATGAAAGAATAAAAATATGGACGCATAATTGCCCACTACGGGCAATTTTTGTTCTAGTGGGTCAAATCTAGGGTTTTTTTTTTCATTAGGGCGAATCTAACATAGAGAGGTTCTCGCCGGTCTCGCTCTCTTTCATTTGTTACTGCGCCATTATCAAACTTTCGATGGATTCTTTACTACAGATCGAAACACAACAGTGCTGGCTAGCATACTCTACAAATCTAGGGTTTTTTTTTTCATTAGGGCGAATTTACAATTGAGAGATTCTCTCCGGGCTCGCTCTCTTTCATTCATATACCAATCACCTTTACGTTTTTCATTCTACTATTTGTAGAGTATGCTAGACAGCACTGTTGTGTTTCGATCTGCACTAAGGAATCCCTCTAAAGTTTTATAATGGCGCTGTAATGAATGAAAGAGAGCGAGCCGGAGTGAATCTCTCAATTGTAGATTCACCCTAATGAAAAAAAAACCCTAGATTTATGTTGCGGATCCCTGAGTGGTGGAATTTAGCAATTTCGTTCTAAGAAAAGCGGAGTTTTTCCAAGTGCGTGTGTGTGTGTGTGTGTGTGTGTGTGTGTGTGTGTGTGTGTGTGTGTGTGTGTGTGTGTGTGGGAGAGAGAGATAGAGAGAGAAAGAGAGAAAGAAAGAGAAATAAAGTGGAGGATGGGTGTGTGGTTTTACTACTCTTCTCCCTATATGTTCCACAGATGCTCAATTAAATCTGCTTGCAGTTTGTAATGAGCAGCTGTATTGTGTACTTGCTCGTACTGTTCAAGAAAAGCCGTGAAGTCGGTACATTTTGGACCCATTTGTACTGCTACATAGTCTTTTTCAACGTCGGCCGGACCATCTCTCTCATCCTCTACAATAATGTTGTGCAGAATAATGCACGAACGCATGATAGTGGCCAGATCATCTTTTTGCCAGAGTCTAGTTGGATTTTTTAGAATGGCGAAACGTGCCATTCCAAAAGCACGTTCGACATCCTTCCGGGCTGCTCCTTGTTGAATTGTAAAATGCTGCGGAGAACGGTTAAACAGTATAATTATATTTATTTAACTGATTTGGGGATTTTTTTTTTAGAATTATTGATATTTAGAAAATCAGCTCTATTCCCGTTTTCGAACGAATCGCAGAATCACATTACCGTTTCCGTACGAATTCTATCTTCTTGTGGAGACTCAAATCGTATTAAAGAATTTCCGAAAAAATCAAATCAGTTTTCTCCGAAATATCGTGCTTTTGGAATGGCACGTTTCGCCATTCTAAAAAATCCAGCTAGACTCTGGCAAAAAGATGATCTGGCCTCGGATCTGGCCACTATCATGCGCTCGTGCATTATTCTGCACAACATGATTGTAGAGGATGAGACTTAAGGTTTTGTACGAAAATGAGAATGCAAAAATTTGATTTGTACGAACGTATCCGACTGGTACGTAAACGGAAATAGAGGTAAGATACACCGAGGCAAGACGAAATGGTGGGACATGCTGAAATGGGTATGCTATCTGTAAGCAGAACTGAGTTATAAATGAATATGTGTTCAAATTTGTATTTTGCGATGGTGTACAGTGCTTACAATTTCAATTTGCCCCACCGTTTCAACTTGCCTCGGTGTACCTTAAATATTAATTTTGAAAAAAATATCAAATAATTATGCAAGAAAAAGCATGTAGGTACCTTCCGTTTTTGTCCAACCGGCGAAGGAATCGTTTGGACAAGTGTTGCAAGGGGGGGTGAATCCCGTCCGCTAGGTAATACCCCATAGTGTAGGTTCGCCCATTAATTTCAAACTCTACTACAGGAGTTTTGCCACTGTAGAGGTCTGAAAATAACGGTGAACGCTCCAACACATTGATGTCGTTTGAGGACCCTGGCATGCCAAAGAAGGCGTGCCATATCCATAGGTCATACGACGCCACTGCTTCCAATACAATAGTGGGCTTTTTGTCCTTCCCCTTGTACTGGCCAGCCCAAGCAGTGCGGCAGTTTTTCCATTGCCAGTGGCAGCAGTCCAACGAACCCAACATCCCTGGGAATCCTCGTCTCTTGCCTTCATCCAACAGCCGTTTTACGTCGTCGTGGTTTGGGGATCGCAAGTAGTGTGCTGCAAATACTTTAACAATGGTGTGGCAGAACTTCAACATGCAGATTAACGCCGTTGACTCTGACATTCGACCGTATTCGTCGATCGCGTCAGCGGAGGACCCGTAGGCTAACTGACGAATCGCCGTAGTGCACTTTTGGAATGTCGTTAGCCCTAGCTTTCCGGTAGCATCAGCTCGTTACACGAAGTAGGCATTTGCAGCCTGTACGTCCCTCACGATGCGCAGGAACAAGTTTCGACTCATCCGGAAACGTCTGCGAAATTGGTCCTCACTGTATTTTAATTTAATTGATAATCCGAAAAATAATCGTCTACCAGACGTTGCGCTCCTTCTTGCGCCAACCTGTCAATATTAGGTCGTCTCGTGCCTCTTCCCTCGTTTTCACGAATGCATTCCGTTTCAGGTAGCATTGCGTGAGTCTGGACCAGCATCTGGCTAACCAATTCAAGTTCATCGTGACTGGAATCCGAGAATAACACAGAAAACTTCTCCATTTCTTCTTTTCGACTTTCACTTGAAGGCGACGATGTTGATGACGTTCAAGAACCAATGTTGTCAAAATGTTTACTTCTACTCTGAAAAAAAAATTAGAGGTGGGTTATATTAGGGATATAACCGCAAGGTTAACGTAGGACCGCGTTGGTGTGTCCATTCTTATGAAATTTTCTACATACTGAGCCATTGCTTACGTTTGCCAGTTCAGGCTTAGTGAAAAATCTCTGCCGAAATTACCACTCACGACTTGATGCCTCAAGCAATCCAAAATGAACTATTTTTGATCATATGCAATGGTTGTTTAGGATAAACCACAAACATTTCTCTTAAACACGCTCTTTTAGTGTAAAATTTAATGGGTCGTCCTGAAAAGGACGGTGGTTATGATACGCGTTAGAAACTAATTTATATTTTCAGCTTATTTGACCAGCAGGATACCATCATGTGCTGTACTCAATACAGCATGGTAGTTTATTAAACTCCTCGTCGCAGTGAATGGCGGACGGCAAGATACTTGGGATAATTCTAGTAATCTAGTTTTCACAAACATCGTTTTCCGCTGAGAGGTGCCCAGTTCCGGTATGGTTTCGGAAGCGGATGCCACCCGCGTGGATTATCGATTTTTACGACCCTTTGCCACGGCAATAGGTCGAGCGGGGAAACTTGCAAACCTTTGCAGCGCTTCTTTTTGGTTTGTAAATGAGCAAGCGCAGGCGATAATTTGCGAGCCAGACGCGTAAGCGCGAGAAAATGGACAAGATAGAAAAAATCTTCGTAACAGGAGAGCGAAAAACACAACCGTCAACAGCTCAATCGAACTTGAAAATCCCAAAGAAATCATTTTGGTTCGAATCGTGTGCTTTATACTGGCGTTGATAGTATTGCCTGCAGAGAAGAGAGGCACGAGAATGCAGTACGAAGCAAATTTCATAAGAGAGGACGGGCTTCAGTTATAAAACCAGACAGCAGAACAAAGCAAAATAAATTTGAAACTGAGAGGGGAGACTATGGCTGTATTAAACATGGAATGAGACCTAATGAAATAAAAAGAAGAAGACAATTTGAACCATTTGTCACCCGTTTTTTGAGCACCCGGAAAGGGAAAACCATATTTTCAACCGGTTCATATGCAGATTTGTATGGGAGCAAAAGTAGGTCGTTTTGAAGTAAAAACTTATACTATTAGCACTTAATTGAATATTTAATCAAACACATTTGTAAGTTTTCCTGATCAAACGGTGTATAAATCAAGTCATTCTGTTCAGTCAAACAAAAGATATTAGCGTTCAAAAACCTTTCACTTTTGCGTAACGCTCTCATTTTTCAAAATTTTGAAATGACACCCGGTATAGAAAAGAGAAACGTAGTCCTACGTTAAAATTCTATCGTTATACCGACAATTATATCATAGTCAGGATGACTATCGCATATAATGGTTTCAATAACCATGAAAATGGTCGAATTCACCACGTTCATGGCATTTTTGACTATGATCATGGTAACAAGGACTATTACGACATTATGGCAAATGTTGGATCAACTATTTTTAATGGTCGTTTTGACCATGATCATAGTCGGTTCAAAGTCACTATACTGCAATAGTCATCCTAACCCCCAATAATGGTAAACTTGACTATCAACTTTGTCTCTGTGTACCATTCAACCGGTACGGAATTGGGTAACTAAATTGATCACCGCTATAGCAACGATCGATGTGGAGAAGGGTGGCTAAACTAAAATGAGAGCGCTGCAGCGCTTCTGAAATAGCAGCGCTACTGTTGCCCACCGTTAATGATGCTCTAAAGAAAGTGAGGAACGTTCCGCCCCCGAAGGCGGATAACTTGAACACCTTTGTCACTTATGGGTTGGTGATTCAAAATCGTGTAGATCATATCATCCTGGCTGACCAGCAAGCACATTTATTGAACCCGATGCTGCTCCAGGAGTTGATCGATAAACTATCGACCTCGCTGAAGATGCAGTGGGGAACATTCAAGCAAGCGTTCGTACACATCAACTTAGCGACATTCAACAATTTCAATTTCAGTCCCGACGACTGGTAGATCTGGCTTCGGAGCTGAGCATTGGAGTGGACTCTGCGCAAAACCACCACAAGCAGCTCAAGCTGGAGAAAGCGAAGCAAAAAAAGAAACTGTTCACTCACGCGAATACATCGCCTTCCACATCGAAGACGGAGAGTGCAAGAGGAGAACCTCCATCTAAAGCATGTTCCTATTGCGAGAAAGATATTCATCAAATCCTCAACTGTTTTAGCTTCAAGTCGTCGGACATCGGAGGCCGCTGGAAGGCAATGCGGCAGAAGAACTTGTGCCGTTTATGCTTGATACCGCATCGTAAATGGCCGTGCCGCTCCAAAAAGGAATGCGGAGTAGATGGTTGCCGTGTCCGACATCATATGCTGTTGCACAGTAGTCGAAATGAGGCAAACGAAAGCGCCAAGTCTAGCGAGACCGTCCACAATAATCACCATCACACGAAATCATATTCCCTGTTTCGGTATCTGCCAGTCGCTATACGGCGACGGGAAGCAAGTCGAAACTTTCGTGTTTTTGAAAGATGGATCGTCAGCGACACTTCTCGAAGAAAGGATTGCAGCACAATTGGGCATTGAAAGAGAACCAGATAACCTGTTGCTGAGTTGGACAGGGAAGATCAGCAGGCATGAGAAGACTTCTAAGCGGCTGAGCGTGAAGATATCCGGTGCTGGTAGAAAGGAGATGTTCCAGTTGGGCAACGTACGAACAGTGCGTGAGCTTGGGCTTCCAAAACAAACGTTGGACTACGAAGAGCTGGCGAACCTTCAGGTACTGCCCGTTTCCAGCTACTTCAACGCCATGCCAGGTATGATCGTTGGTCTGGAGCACGTTAAGCTGCTTACCAGCTTGAAGACTCGTGAAGGCAGTGGCAGCGAACCAGTCGCAACCAAAACTCGGCTGGGCTGGTGCGTATATGGAAGGAATTCCGGAAACGAAGGATCCCTTGAACAGCTCCACGTCCATGCCTATAAAGATATCCAGTAACAGCGTAACAGCGATCTGTACGACTCAATGAGAAAGTTCTTCGCGGTTACGGCATCCTCACGAGGTGACGAGGCAGCTCGTATCCGAGGAGGACAAGTGGGCACGCGATATCTTGGAAGCCACAACGGTCCGAAAAGGAGCTCGTATGGAAACGGGTTTGCTTTGGCGAATGGACGACGTGAACTTCTCAGCTAGTTATGCCATGGCGGTCAACAGATTGAGAGGTAAAGTATCGTAAAGTATCACCGGAAGAGCTGGAGAACGCAAACCCACAGCGAGTATGGTACCTTCCGTTAGGAGTGGTAACAAATCCCAAGAAGCCCAACAAAATACGAATGGTGTGGGATGCTGCTGCGAAGGCTGGGGGAATTTCTTTCAACAACATGTTGCTCAAGGGCCCGGACCTACTTGTATCGCTGGTAGAAGTTCTGATACGATTCAGGGAAGGCAAGTACGCGGTCTGCTCCGATATACGTGAAATGTTCCTGAGGATCCTTATTCGGGAACCGGACAAGTGGTTGCAGTGCTTCCTGTGGCGTTTTAGTCTGGAAGATGAAATTCAAGTGTGCATAATCAACGTCACCATGTTCGGCGCCACTAGCTCTCCGTGCACGGCACAGTTCGTAAAGAACAAAAACGCGCTTGACTATACGGAACTGTATCCTTGAGCAGTAGAAGCAATCCTCACGAACCACTACGCGGATGATTTTCTCGACAGCGTCAACTCGATGGAAGAAGCAGTGCAGCTTGTCACACAGGTGCAGCTGATCCACGCGGCAGCAGGATTCGAATTTGGACATTTTTGTCCAACTCGCAGGAAGTGCTGGATCGTCTCGGAGAGACTGGATCGCCAAACAGCAAGTCGCTGAAACTAGCGAAGAAGTCCATCTACGTACGCGTCCTAGGAATGGTGTGGGTTCCTAGAGAGGATCACTTCACGTTCGATCGAACGGGGTTAGAAGAAGTATTGAGCAACAGTGGAGCAGTTCCAACGAAGCGGCAAGTTCTACGAACCATGATGAAGCTGTATGATCCTCTGGGATTCGTGGCACATTTCGTGGTGCAGGGAAAAATAGTGATGCAGGAAATCTGGCAAACGGGCATCAACTGGGACGAGCCCATAGCAGAGAAATTACACGATTTATGGAGCAGATAGATCAAACTATACGAGACGATCGTTGAGGTAAAAATCCCTCGTTGCTTTATCGGAAATTTACCGCCGAAATTGAGATTCACGTGTTCACGGATGCAAGCGTAGCAGCCTGTGCGTTTGTAGTCTATCTGAAGATGGCGTTCAACGGAGGTGGCAGGTGTTGCTGGTCGCAGCAAAAACAAAACTTGGTGCTTCAGGCTGCCATGATAGGAGCACGTCTACTGCAAAATGTTTGTTCGGCACTCACCCTCAACATTCGGAAACGCTTCATCTGGACCGACTCAGCTACAGTCCTGACGTGGCTTCGCGAAATTTTCTCGATTACCAGCATGGACGAATGGTACTATGTCCCATCGAAGTTCAACGTGGCTGACGAAGCCACTAAGTGGAATTCGGGACCGGAGAGCCGTTGGTTTCAAGGCCCGGCATTCCTGCGAGATCCGAAAGACCAGTGGCTTAGGCAGTCGGTAGTAATTGAGGTAGCAGAAGCAGATGCGGCAAATGAAGAATTTCGTGTGGTTGCCGTACATCAACCGACTGATGCAGTAGTCAACGTCGATTGCTTTTCGAACTGGAACCGCTTAGTCCGAACGGTGGCCAATGTTCACCGAGCAGCATCAATTTGGATGGGAACTCGGAGTGAAGAAAGTCCACAAGGTCTAAATCAGGATGACTTCGTGAAAGCGGAGGAGACACTATGGCGACAGGCTCAAACGCAGGCGTATTCGGAGGAGATTCATGGGCTGAACCACGGTCGTAGCGTAGGGAAACGGAGTCCATTGCATTCGCTGCTACCGTTTCTCGATAAACACGGAATCGTTCGGGTAGAAAGTCGGATTGGAAGCGCGCCGTATATTCCATATGCAGCGAAATATCCCGTAGTGCTGCCCAGGGATCATCCTATCACGTTTCTACTGGTGCATTCCTTCCACCGACGGTTCCTGCACGCTAACGGAGAAACAGTGTGCAACGAGCTACGCCAGCGGTTCTACATTCCCAAGCTTTGGGAGCTTGTGAGGAAAGTGGGTCAAAGTTGTCAGCACTGCAAGGTGAAGAAAGCAGCTCCTCAGCCACCGTTGATGGGACCACTACCGAAGGTACGCCTAACACCTCTTATTCGGCCGTTCACGTACGTTGGCGTAGATTATATGGGGCCCTTCGAAGTGAAAGTCGGACGCAGCGTGGTGAAGAGGTGGATCTGTCTTTTCACCTGCCTCACCGTAAAGGCTGTCCACCTGGAGCTGGTTCACAGTCTTTCGTCAACCACCTGCGTATGGCGTTCAGAAGATTCGTAGCCAGACGATGCGCGCCGCTGGAGGTTTATTCAGACAATGGCACGAACTTTGTGGGAGCCAATCGCCAGTTGTCAGCGGAGAAGCTGAAGATCCAGAATATCATCGAGGACTGCGTTGCCACATTTACCAATGCGAATACCCAGTGGCACTTCAACGTTCCGGCAGCTTCGCACATGGGAGGACCATGGGAGCGTATGGTCAGGTCCGTGAAGGTGGCGATGAGGGCAATATCGGAAAGTCCACGACATCCCATCGATGAGGTGCTGGAGACAATCATGCTGGAGGCTGAAGCGATCGTCAACTCACGGCCACTGACGTACATTCCCTTGGATACTACAGACGCAGAATCACTCACACCAAATCACTTTCTGCTGTGCGGGTCGACCGGAATCAAGCAGCCGGCTACCGAGCCTGTGACCGGGAACATCCTGCAAGACAGCTGGAAGCTTGCCCAGCACATCAGGGACGAATTTTGGCGCAGATGGGTGCGAGAATATCTCCCGATGCTAACCAGATGAACGAAATGGTTCGAAGCAGCAAAGCCTCTAGAGCCTGGGGACTAGCACTACGATCGTGGATGAAAACGAAAAGAATCATTGGGAACGAGGACGTATTCTGGAGACCTTTCCGGACAAATCCGGCCAGGTGAGACGTGCTATGGTGCAGACAGCTAGGGAAGTGTTCGGTAGACCTGCGGTGAAGCTGGCAGTGTTGGACGTAGCGGGCAGCTACAAAGGGCCGGAAGTGGTCGCTTCGGTCTGGAAGTGATCGCTTCGGATACGGAAGTGTTTCACGGTTCGTGGAATGTTGTCGAGACCCCTCGTTGCGGCGAAATGTTGGTGAACCAACTCACCGAACCCTCGCGAGCAAAACGCCTTTGCCGGGTGAAGTGAAGGGGATGAAAATATAAACAAACGACACAATAGAATTCGTGAATCAACAGTTTAGACATTTAATTCAATTTCTCTGTAGTAAAGCGAATTACACCGTGTCCAATCTATTCTCATACACTTTTTTCTTGCATTGGTGTCGTGCAACTACTCAACATGCTTCACGTATGTGTTGGTGTAGTTTGACACTATGTTTATACAAACGCTTTTAGGTTTTGTCCGATTGTTTTCATTCGGTGTTTATCTTTTACCAGCGATGAAGGAGTTTCGTGCTGTGGTGATAAAAAAGTTTTTGAAAGGTGACCGCCCGGGCGCTATTTTCAGAATTTTGAAAAACCTCGGAGTAAAGCGGGATTTTGTGACACCTGCTCTTTGGATGACCGGAAGAGATCCGGTCGTACTCGTGCGGTGCGGACTGCACGAGTTTTAAAGTGGTCAGGGAACGGATTAGACGAAACTCACAGCGCTCTGTACGTAAAATGGCCGCAGATCTGAATGTTTCGAGATCGTCTATGCACAATATACTGCAAAATGACCTCGGATTCCAAGCTTTCAAGAAACGTAAGGTTCACGGAGTTTCGGAACCTTCCAAGCAGAAACGACTCGAAAGAGCAAGTCTGCTTTTTTCGCGGCACTGTGGTGAAGAATTTATCTTTATTATTCTTTATTTATCTTTATTAAAAATCTAAAGTTATTCGTCTTGCAACAATCCCACAATGTCCAGAACGACAGATTGTGGGCTCTCTCTTCGAGAACTGTTCCAGAGAGTGATAGGAATATTTCACGGTTCCAAAGTGCTGCGTCAGTGATGGTTTGGGGAGGAATTTGCAAGCGAGGCAAATTACCACTGGTTTTCATCGAAAGAGGCGTTAAAGTGAATGCCGTATATTATAAAACGGAAGTTTTGGAGAAAGTTGTCAAGCCATATGTACAAGAGGTGTTTGGAGATGATCACTATGTGTTTCAGCAGAACGGAGCGCCATCGCATACTGCAAATCTCGTTCAGGGCTGGTGCCGAGAAAATTTGACCGACTTTTTGGACAAGAATGAATCCCAGTTCATCAGATCTGAATTCCTTAGATTATTTCGTATGGTCATACATGCTGGCGAAGAACAGAAGAACAAAACAAACCAACCCAAAACCACCCACAAAAAAATCAAAAAAAAAAAAAACGACGAAAAACGCAGCACAACCCCCAACCACAAAAAAAAATATAAAAAAAAAAAAAAAAAAAAAAAAAAAAAAAAAAAAAAAAAAAATAAAAAAAAAAAAATAAAAAAAAAAAAAAAAAAAAATAAAAAAAAAAAAAAAAAAAAAAAAAAAAAAAAAAAAAAAAAAAAATATAAATAAATATAATATAAAAAAAAATATAATAAATAAAAAAAAAAAAAAAAAAAAAAAAAAAAAAAAAAAAAAATAAAAAAATAAAAATAAGTATGTTAGTATATGTGTGTGTGTGTGTGTGTGTGTTTGTGTGTGTGTGTGTGTGTGTGTGTGTGTGTGTGTGTGTGTGTGTGTGTGTGTGTGTGTGTGTGTGTGTGTGTGTGTGTGTGTGTGTGTGTGTGCAATCCATATTCCACTGGCCGGCAGTGCTTTTATGGAAGAAACCTGTCTGCATCTATATTTATAATTTGTATTTATTTATAGATGCAGACATTTTTAGCCCTGAATATGGAAGGTGATAGCTCTATTGTACATCCAACAACCCATTTCAAGAATGCCTGTTCATACACGTACATTCTGAGGTTATCTTCATATACAATAAGCCCCGCATGAACACTGTCATGTATCAATTGGATACATGAGAGGCATTCACACTTCCAGATTTTTTTCAAAATTCTGGCGCGTATTTAGTAATATAAGTGTTTCATCACAACAATAAAATAATAGAACGATCTCACCGACTTTTCTTTTGTTTCTTCATTCTTTTGCCTATGTGTTAGTTATCCTCTTCATGTTTGTCTTGATTAGAATCATGCTGCTTTTGGAGATCTTTAATGACAGTATAATATCGTTATTAGTATATCATAAAAGTAATACTTATTTGCAACTTGTTTTCCTGTGAAGGTAGAAATTAAACAATCGTATTTTCCACTCAACATTTGTTCATTAATTATTTTTTTTTTTTAAACAAGAACACACATAACACGTATAAAATTTAGTTGTTTTTTGTATTGATTAATTAATTCTGTTGTTTATAAATCCATTAACTCCATTAACGTGTAATTTTTATTTATTTTTATATAATACTGCTGAACTAGTCTTCTATTCCTGATTCCGATTCCTCTTCACTTCCTTCATATTTATAAATTTCTTCTGCCTTTTCTTTTAGCTTTTTTTTTTCTTTTGCCAACTCTATCCAATTTTCTTCTATTAGCCCTGATATCTTATTTTTATCTTCTTCGATACAATCATTCCAGGTCTTTGATGGTCTACCTATCTTTTTTTTGTCACACTTCATTTCTTGAGCGACTCTTAATGGATGTCCAATTTGCCTTCTTTGAATATGACCCCAATAGCTAATCCTCATCACTCTAATCTTTTTAACAGCTGCTTTTCCGTCTAGTAGCCTTGATAATTTGATTCTTCCTCTGGGTTTATCCCTACAACATCTTAACATTTCCTTTAATATTATGCAAGTGATACTAATTGATTATCTTTAAATTAATAGAAACCAGATAGTTTATCTTGCGCTATAGTACCACGTAGTGAGTGGATAACATAGCGAAGTGCAAGGTATGTCGGTTATTTAATAGAAGTTTTATTAACCAAAAATTGACAATACTTACTTTTGATGATTTAGATTTGTGCGCAATCGTCAATACAAGGTGAAACGGGAACATAAAACTGAAGAAAACACTGAAAATGTAAGAGATTTAGTTATACTAACCTTTATACCCCAATAACCCATTGATAAATAAAAATAAATTTCAGCTTTACAGCTGCTAAGTAAGGCAACTAAAAGACGGTGTTCGTTCCGACTCTCGGGAACAATATAAAAAAATATTTATATTCCTGGTAAACCATCACTGTGCAGACTATCTGCCAGTATATGTATGGAAACTGAATCAAATGCGCCCTTAATATCCAGAAATACTGAAGCCAAGCTTGTGTGCAAAGGCCAGTTGTATATCAGAAGAATGCAACGCTAAACAATCGTTTGTTCCTTTGCTCTTTCGGAAACCAAACTGCGTATTTGATTGCAGGTTGTTTGATTCAACTCAACGGTCAAGTCTTGATAGGATCCTTTTTTCTAATAATTTCCTTAAACATGATAGCACAGAGATCGGACGGTAAGAATTGTAATCAGACGCTGGTTTCCCAGGCTTTTGAATAGCTATTACTTTAACCTGTCTCCATGCGGGTGGAACTATGTTTAATTCCATGAGAGTGTTATACAGGTTAAGTAATCGTCTTTTAGCGATATCGGGAAGATTTTTAGATTTTTTAATCATATCGCTTCCCGGAGCAGAGTTATTCGATGAAAGAAGTGCCATTGAAAATTCCAACATTGTGAATGGTTCGTCCAGAGAACCGTTATTTCGGGTAGTATCTCGTAAATTCGGTTGTGTTGGGACAGAATCTGGACAAACCTTTTTAGCGAAGTCAAATATCCACTGCATGGAATATTCTTCACTCTCATTGGAGGATGAGCGGTTTCGCATAAAACGAGCCTTTCTCCAAAGCGTTGTCATCGAGGTTTCTCTAGATAGTCCCTCTACAAACGAACGCCAGTAATTGCGTTTCGTTTTTTTTTTAAAATTAGTTCGTTTATTTGTTAGGCTCAGGCGTGTTTAACACTTTGCGGAGCCGATATTCAATATTATTATTTACAATGTATAATTTTTCAATTTTAGTAAAATGGGGTGCCAATTACTCGTGGCTAGGGTTAATGGGTCACAATATTGTTTGGGAGGGGCTAGGCAGGTAACTTATTGAAGGTATTATTTGCTGCTCATGGTTGAGACATCTACCAAATCCACGGTGCCTGTAGTCCCTTTCAGGAACTAAGCCGCAGATGGGTGAACACATCTAGCTGGGCAGGTACAAGTAGCACGGAAACAAAAGGATAGTATAACTGGGACACACTGGCAGGGAATTTACTAGACTGTAAGGGAGGGGGTGATGGCATTACGCTCTGAGATCAGTTGCGTTTCTTTGCTTTGAGTAAGTTTTTAGGCTTTTTTTTCAAGCTTGAGGTGCTTATCAAAAAGCTCACATGTTTTATTTTTACGATAATCTTGAAACACATGCATTCGTAATCCCATCCAGGGGTGGCGGGTCTTCTTTTGAGGGATGCACTTGGAACACGTCGTTTCTGAGCTTCTAATGCAATTAGAATCAATACCAAGGATTACCGCCGATGCAAAATGTTGCCAATCGATATTCCTCGTGAGGTCATAAGGAACATGGTTTGGCTGGTCTGTTTTTTGAAAACTATTTGTGATTGAGATAATAATTGGTAAGTGTTCACTACCATGGGCATCATTGATTACCTTCCACAGACAATCTAATGATAGTGAATTAGAACACAAAGATATGTCAAGTCGACTCTCCCTGGCAGGAGGTTTTGCTATTCGTGTCGCTTCCTCGGTGTTCAAGATGGTCAGGTTGAAATCGTCGCATAAGTCATAGAAAATACCCGCTCTGTTGTCATCGTATTGTTCGCCCCAAGCAGTACCGTGAGAGTTCAGATCGCCCAGAATAAGAACTGGAGATGGAAGAAATGTAACTGAACTCCAGAGTTTACGACGGTTTCTTGATGTCCTCGGAAGGACATAGACAGAAGCTATGCAAAAAACTTTATTCTTTACATATATTTGGCAGGCGACGATTTCAATGCCTGAGATTATTGGGAGTGAGATTTTATAGAAGGGTAGCACTTTTTGATCCCCAAAAGTACGCCACCATATGAATCATCTCGATCCAGGCGAATAATGTTAAAATCGTGGAAGTTTAATTCATCTTCAGAAGAAAGCCATGTTTCACAGAGAGCAAATATATCCCAATCAGAATTGTGAATCAAATACTTGAACGAGTCTTATTTAGGTATTAGACTACGACAGTTACATTGTAATACGGTGATCATATCTTGATCCTCACTCGACAAATTGTTCATCGAAAGATATGAATTCACCAATGAGGGACAGTCAATTGCTTGAAGTAGTTTCCAACTATAGGAATAAGCAGGTCAATAATTCCTCGGAGCGGTGAAGCATCCGAAAGACCAACAGCATTTCAAATGTTATCCACAATGTTCCAAAAATTAATCTTTTCTCGCTTGGACGGAATATTTTTCTAAGAATTGCGAGAAGACGTAGTACTTGTTTTTGGCAACCTCTTTCGGTTACTGTTAATAGGTAGCGGCGGGGTGGTATAGCTACAGCTAGGAACGGATGCATCAGCTATTACCGGTTTATTCGGTTTTTTTAGTTGACCCCCGCTACCGCCATTTTTTTTTTGCAAGCTTTTGAGAGTGGGTTTAATTAGTTTCCGGCGCACATCCGGGGAACTAGTAGGCTTCATTTTACCGGGGGCGTGTACCTCCGGAAATTCACTATCATCGGCTACGCGTCAGAGTCCAGTTCGTCGGAAGACAAAATCAAAATAGGATTTTCATTTTGAGCGGCTGATACAGACGATGCAGACGCTCCGTTTTGCGACTTTACCATTTCTGCATACGTCTGCTTGAAGCGTTCTTGTATGGAACGTCTCACATTACCAGTGCGCTTCTTGTACACGGGGCAGTTCTGCAAATCGTGGAGAGGCTCTTTGCCACAGTAAGCACACTTTGTTCCTTCCTGTTTGTGGCACTCCGGCCAGGGTCCTGCTGGGAATCACTCGGAACACCAGCTCAACGGGAAACACGTCTTACCTATCTGACTGCCTACGAACGAAAGAGGACGATCTCAATGGTTGCGTCATCTCGTCGATTGTCGGGGCGATCGTTGGCGGATACTAGTGTGCGTGCTATCTCATCAGTCAATACCATACCCTTCAGCATTATTCAAGTACAAATTAAAAAAAAAAAAAATTTTTTTTTTTTTTTTTATTAAACATTTTTCAAACTTCACATTCTCCTAACCCCCCCTTTTACTCCTTAACGAGCTTCAAACGTTTCTCGAACGCGTCGCAGGCGGCACGCACGGACTGCATGGGCATTTCGTCCCAGATTTTGAGAATTACCGTCTTGAAATGATCCAAAGTGCTGACCTTGTATTCGTTCAGCTTCGCCATCATATAGGACCAAACAAAAAAGTCGAGAGGATTCAAGTCCGGGGAGCTGGGAGGCCACAAAGTTTTGTCCAGAAAGTCGGTTAAATTGTCCCGACACCAGGCTTGAACCACATTTGCCGTATGGGCTGGTGCACCGTCCTGCTGGAACACGTAGTGCTCATCGCCGTAGAGGCTTCGGAGACTGGGGGTAACAACCTTTTCCAAAACCTCAGTTTTGTAGTACGCCGCGTTGATTTTGACGTTTTTTTCAATAAACACCAAGGGTAGCTTACCACGTTTGCATACTGCCCCCCAAACCATCACCGACGCGGCACTTTGGAACCGAGGGATGTTTATATTGGATTCAGGAATGCTGTCCCTCGATGGCGCCCACACCCGGTCATTTTGCACATTGTGCGGCTGCTGCAGCACGAACAGTTTCTCGTCCGAAAAAACAAACTCCTGACCAGCGTGCCGAGAGAGGATCCTCTTAGCTCGATCCAACCGCTTTTTGCTGGTAGCCTCCGAAACGCCATGGACCTTACGTTTTTTGTAAGGCCTGAAACCAAGGTCCTTGGTGATATGGTGTGAGCGGTTCCAATGGAAACGTTGAGATCTGCAGCCGTTTTCCGGATTGAGCGGTTCTTTTTGCGCCGAATTCGCTCCCTCACGATCTTGATGACCCGTGGCGTCCTCGCTGAACGCGGCCGACCGGATCTCGCACGGTCATTGGTCGAGGACGTCTCCCGGTATCGCCTGATGGTCGTGTAGACAAAGTTCCGCTTGACCCCATGCGATTTCAGCAGCCGGAATATATCGCCGGGTCGCTCACCGTTCAAAAAACGCTTAATTACGAAGTCCCGATACTCTTTCATCGCGCGACAAACAAACAACAACTAACAGAATGTCAACACCGCGCACATTCGGTAGCGTATGAATGAAGCTAAAGCTGACACCAATACCAATGCAGAATATATACATGGCGCATACCTACGCAATGATGAAAACTTGTATTCGAACTTATTGAACACCGTGTAAGATGGTTGCTTCACATAATGTTGTCTTTCCCATATCCTATATCTTCTCTCTTCTCCGGAAAAGAAAATAAGAGCAATGTGTTTTAGTTGGTTTATTTAATATTTTTCATACTTATTAAGCAAATCAACAAAAAAATCTATTTGGCACCGCTGCGGTCCAAATATTCGCGCTCACATACTTGTATGTAACTGTCCAGGTAAGCAGGAGGCTTTCGATTCCGATTCAAAGAACGTCGTTTTTCTTCTGCTTCAGCCAAATTGTTTTCTCCATCAGTTTCTCGGTCTCTCCATTCCTTCACCTTCCGAGTTTGTGTTACGTGCCGACGGAGGATTTTCCCGTCCTTATCACATAGGACGAGATTGCCGTTGTCTTCTTCAACCACGGTAAACCTCGCTGGGTCGAACCTCGTATCTCCTTTCATCCGTACCATTCTTTCAGTGACTACTACATCCCCAGGCTTGACGCGACACTCTCTGGCTCCTCGACGAGCGTCTTCGTACTCCTTTGCCCGTAATTTTGCTTGACGATCTCTAGTTTCGACAAGATCTCTATCGTGATTGGACCTCCCACCAACCAGCAGAGGCAACCGTCGTCTTATTTTTCGTCCCATCATAACTTCTTCGGGAGGTATTTTTGTCACGGTATGGGCTGCTGCATTATGGGCATCAACTGCGGCTTGCAGTTCTTCTCTGTAATTAGTTCCACTAGATAGAGCCGTCGCCATGGCCTTATTGACGAGCTTCATGTAGCCCTCAACAAGGCCATTCTGTTGAGGGAAAAGCGGAGTACTGAAGACGGCATTAATTCCACGTTCTTTACAATACGTTTTATAATCTTGGCTGCTGAACGGAGGGCCGTTATCCGATTTGATGAGTTGCGGATAACCTTCGCGCTCGAATATATTTTCCAGGATTTTCTTGGTGTGCTCGAAACTCGTAGATTTGATCGGACGAGCTATCAGGTAGCGGGACCTATAATCTACCACAACTAGGATTGAAATCCCACCCAATTTCGTGTAGGGACCATTAAAGTCCAACGCGATCGTATCCCATGCTGCTTTAGGAGCAAACAAACGTCTCATGGGGGTGGGCTTCTCCGGCCTCCCGGTAGTAGCACATACCTGACATGTTTCCACCCATTCTTCAGCGTCGACTGTAATACCTGGCCACCAGACTCTTTCTCGTAGAATACTTTTCATTTTAGCGGCCATGGGGTGACCACTGTGTGCAATATTTAAAGCTTTCTTATGAAGAGAACCAGGGATAACAGCACATCATCTTTTTATCACAACGCCACTTGAAACGGCCAGATCTGTCTCTACCGATTCGTACTTACGAAGCGATTTAGGCCAGCTTCCTGTTTCAAGCGCTAATATAACTTGCTGGAGAACTTCGTCTTTTGCGGTAGCGTCTTGCACCTCGGCTTCTGTCAAGAACGCAGAGTAGTTGGATTCCACGCTAGCAATTTCCCACGGACTGGAAGATTCGTCGAACGGTTCGTCGTTCGCAGTATAGAGACGAGAGGAGGGGTCCGCAATGTTTTCGCGACCACGGATATATTCTACATCGTAGCTATAAGGGCTCAGGCGTAGGGCCCATCCATCCGCCCTGGTCAACGCTCGTTTCGAGTTCTCGCGGGAACGGTTGAGTATGAACGCAACGCCCTGGGCGGCAGTGCGTAGCACGAAGTGGCGACCTAGCAGGAAATACGAGAAATGCTCGACTCCCCACACGGCACCTAGCGCTTCCCGCTGATTTTGGGCATACCGTCTTTCCGTCGAACTCAAAGCCTTCGATGCAAAACTTATCACGCGAGGCATCCCCTTATTGTCCTCCTGGACCAGAACGGCTCCCAATGCGTTTGGCGAAGCATCGGTGTACAGTATCGTCTTGTCTTTATCCGTAAAGTATCCCAAGGAAGTTACACAATGAGCGATTTTATCTTTCACAGCTTCAAAACTTCTTTGTTGTTCTGGTCCCCATTTCCAGGTTTTTGTTGTCGCCACTGTCCAGAGCGAAGCCGTGATGTCTGCGAAGTTCTGTATGTAGGGGCTGATAAAAGATGCTAGCCCCAAGAAACTTCGAAGTTCTGATGCAGTTGCTGGATTTCTAAAGTTCTCAATGCTTCTGACCTTTTCCCTGTCAACATGAAAGCCATATCCGTCAACCTCGTGCCCAAGGAACTTAATGTGGGTCTTATCGAACTCACATTTGCTGAGGTTCAACGTCAAGTTGTGCTTCCTCAAAATCTGCAGCACTGTTGCTACAGTCTTTCTCAACTCTTCTAAGGTTCGAGAAAATATTAGAAGGTCGTCGATGTACACAATAACATTTTTCACACTTTCCAATATTTGCACCATCTCCCGTTGAAATACTTCAGGCGCACAATTGACGCCAAACATAAGACGCTTGAATCGGAACATGCCGCATTCAGACAGAAACGTAGTTAGGTCTCGTGACTCCGGGCTGAGCTCAAGGTGGTAGAATGCATTACTCAAATCTAACTTTGAGAAATATTTCGCCCCGTGGAGTTTAATTTTCATGTCATCAATGAGTGGCATGCGAAAATATTCGCGCTTAATAGCCTTGTTGGCCGCGCGCATGTTTACAACGAGTCGAAAGTCACTTTTCCCTTTTGGAACAGCCGACAAACCACTGATCCAATTCGGTGCGGTGGTTACTTTTTCAATTATGTCTTGTTCCTCCATTTCCTTAAGCCTTTGCCTAGCGGCTTCCCGGAATGCTGCGGGAACGTTGAAGTATGCATTCCGAACCGGAGGAATTGTTCCGTCGATGCTAAACTTAACAACGACTCCCGGCATCTTCGGAAAGGTCATGCTCTTAAGAGTTTGCTCACAACAGCTCACGGATGGACCTACTGCTAATAGTCCTAGATCACTAGCGGTTGATCGACCTAGTAGCGATCTATGCCCATCCCTAACGACCAGAAATTCTGCTGATATAGGTGAGCCGCCGTATCCTACGACATTAATGGGAGCATTGATCGTGCGTTCTACTATCATTGGATTGCTTGCTGCGTATGAGCAAACGTTTTTAGTACTGACACTTTCCTTTATTTCAATAATAGCGATTCCCATGTCGGATTCTTGCTTCAGTACATCCCAGTCCTTACCACAGAGCACGTTCACATCAGCTCCTGAGTCTATCAAGAACTCGATGGGCTGAGAATGACCGACACTGCACTTAATCAAAACGTCCTGGAGTGAGAGGGAATTTAATTGATAAAAGAAAAAAAACACGATCAAAATTTAAAAAAAAAAGGCTAAACCAACTTTATTGTCCAAACTTATGTAATTCTACATTCTACGGTTATATTTTACCTTTTCCTTGTGATCAAACTCACTGCAACCCTCATCTGGATTATCTTGGAGAATGTTGCTCACGTGTCTCGGACGACATTGCTGCAGCGAAGTGTCCCTTCATTCCACACTTGTTGCAGTTACGAGATAGAGCTGGACACGTATCGTTCCGATGAGATAAGTAGCGACATCTTGAACACCGTGCTCGACGTCCAGGTGTGCGCGTTGATCTGTGACGGGATGATTCAACTCTCGATACGTTTCGGTCGAGAAAACTTGTTCGTTTGCGCTTTGGATCTAACTCGCTGCGTGCCTCAAATTGTGATCGGTGTCTGCCCAACGCAAAAACGTCGGCGGTATGCGACGGGCCTGCTTCTCTGTCAAAAGCCTCTTCGCGGGTTGCAGACTGAACAATAAAGTTTGTTTCGTGCCCGTAAGTTCTGGTGGATTTAGCCAGGGTTTGGTTCATCATTCCTTTTATTAGCTGCGCCCTAACAAACCGTTCTTGGTCCACGAGACTATAACCACAAAGTCTAACCTTCTCGACCAACCTGGCATGAAAACCCATTGCTGACTCTTCCTTACCTTGTCGCATGTTCGAAAATGCTTCGTGTTCTGCGCTGGTATCCGTCATGGACTTCAAGTGTGAGTCGATATTGCTGATGAATTTAATATAGCAATCCACATCCGTCAGATTCGGTCGTAGCTTGGCTGCTCTGATGATAGATTGCATCTCCTCCCCCACGGATAGGAACAACAGTTGTGCCCTTCGGGGTTGGTCAAACGCATTTCCCAGAGATGCAGCAATTTCAAAAGTCTCAATGTACTTATGCCAAGCTTCCCACATCTTGTTCGCCGGAACTCCTTTGGGGAAGGTGTTGATGTGGTCCCATCGAATACTTTGAGTTGGGCCATCCTGGGGCACTGCGGCTCGCGCTGTGCTCCAGCTGCGTTCATTTTCATCTTCACCGGAGACGTTGTAGCTCTGTCTGTTGGTGGTGAGCGTGGATGCCAGGTTACTCAATATTTTCTCAAATTGTTCCATTCTAGCGTACAATTCAACATTTTCCTGAGCCGTACGGTGAACAACAGGTTCTTCAGTGGCGCTTACCGGAGCCGCTTCTTGCTGAACTGGATGACTATGGTCTCAGTCTCGTTGTTCTTCGCACGTTCCATCAATATTATCGTCAACGGGTGCCTCTGCATCACTCAGCGAGTGTACTGACAGAGATTCCTCAGGATCGGTAACGCTAGAAGCTTTTAACTCAGGAGACAGCTGAATTTGCTCGTCGAAATCACCTTTTTCCGAGTCCGTGGTATACTCGGGCGCACAAACGTATTTTCCTTCGTTGGCCATCTTAACTTCCTTGTTATCGTGAAAATTTAGCCTGAAATCAACAAGTGGCATCAAATCTAGGATTCATTGGAAAATAGTCACTTATTATACACATATATATTTGGTGTACGTTGTCCCATCTTATTGAGTTAAGCTAATTTTTAACGCTTGTTTTGATGGTACGCATGGCTTATATACAGGTACATCAAGCTACAGACGTATACACCAACAGACATGTTTGTGTTCCACGCATATCTTTAAATTCATTCACAGTCACACCAAAACTGTTAAACTATCCCATGCTAGATCAGTTTAGTCTACAGCTGCTGCACCAAATGCAATTTATGGTTGTTCTGACACACACACAGGTTTCTCTATTTGATAATTGTAGTCACAATGCACACCATGTGGTCATCCCGATCACACATACAACAGTCTTCACTTTTCTCTCAAGCGGTTATCCCAACGCGCATTTCGTGATCATCTTGAACACACGTACCGAGAACTAATGCAATATTTATCTTGCGGTTATCCCAACGCGCCATTTTGTATGCTATGCGGTCATCCCGATCACACATGCCATAATATTTATTTTCATTCTAAGGTGGTTATCCCAACGCACATTTCGTGGTCATTTTAAAGACACGTACCAAACCGTGCAATATTCCTCCGGCGGTTATCCCAACGCGCCATCTTGTAGTCGTCTAGGGAGCACTTCGTACGAAAAACAATTCAATTTCTTCGGCGTGGACCCCAACCCGCTCTATGGACAACTCGTTTAAACACTAGTTTACGGTGAATAAACCAGCATGCGATGTCACTTCGGTTTCACTTAAATAAACTCCTCGTGGTCCTGATATTCCCGAGCAAACACTTGAATATCTATATTTGAAGAATACGTGCGGCATGAATGCATATCAAACACTGGCAAACAAGTTTTAAGTCTTTGGTTCCTTCGCGGCGGTGTCCAGCAGCAAGAAACGCTATTTTTTTTTGCAACGTACACTCGAATCTTACCCTTTTCTTTTTTGTTACTAATGCGGATGCTTCGAGTGATTCCCAGTTAGTCAACGGATATTGAATTGAATCCAGCAATTATCAAAAGTATTTAAGATTCTCCTGGCAGGATCGCCAATGTGGCACTGGGTCCTGCTGGGAATCACTCGGAACACCAGCTCAACGGGAAACACGTCTTACCTATCTGACTGCCTACGAACGAAAGAGGACGATCTCAATGGTTGCGTCATCTCGTCGATTGTCGGGGCGATCGTTGGCGGATACTAGTGTGCGTGCTATCGCATCAGTCAATACCATACCCTTCAGCATTATTCAAGTAAGATGGTTGCTTCACATAATGTTGTCTTTCCCATATCCTATACTGTCGCAAAAAGAGGCCGTATGACCCAACTGTTTGCACTTGGTACAATTAAAGACCCTTGGTACAAAAAGGCGTACTGAAAAAAAAACCTTATCAGTTTCAACAAATTTTGGGAGAACTGATCCGGCGAAGGTCACTTGTAGCGAGTCCGACGGTGAATACGTCTTTTTTTCCATCTACCATTAATCCTGCATACAATTGTTTGCATTCCAGATGTTGAGTCACCAAGTAAATGTAGCATCATCTATGGATAGACTTTACTGCTCGAATCTCTTATCAGTAGTTGTCTCACTTCCACCAAATGACTGTACGATTTATCTATCGCAGCATCCGATCGGGTAGCCGATCGTTATCAGTGGTTATCTTTAAACCCATCTTCCCGCTGATCGATAAAACCCAATAGGCAGTAGAGCTAAGAGTTAGTTGAAAATAAACAGTCGATAGCATCGAACTAAAAATCGTCGCATGTTCCAGTATCGAACTAATAAAATAGTGTTTTAAAATTCATACTCCTAAAATCGAAGCGCAATCATTCCCAAATTCGAAACTCCACATAAAGTTTGGTCCTTCGAGCCGGATATTTTGCCGTTGGGAATTGTGCTAGCGATTTCGTCGTCATCGGTCTGAAGTGATCTCAAGTGATTTCGTGAAAAAAGGACTTGTGAGAACTGTGTCAGATCGTGTATCGAACAATTGACCGTTGCGGCCGATGCGAATAAGTGGTTGGTGCTAACGGTCGATAATTGAATGTTATTTGCGCCATCAAGAACAATTCGATTGTCTAGCCGGGCTATTGAGAGCAAGAACGTATTATTCCTGATTACCTTTGTCGACCGATTCCGATAGCGTGGCTTGGGTATCACCGCGTGGGGTGGCTTGGGTTCATCGTCGAAGACTGTAAGTACTGAACTGCATGCTTAATGTGACCGGATCGAAAGGAGAACCAGCCTGTTTCGGCAATTTTCTGCGTTGGTGAATTTTCCGTAATACTTGCATGACCTGATTGGTCGGAAATCGTGGAATTTTTGTATTTGGGTTACCTACTGCGATTGTTATAGTGCTCATCATGGCTCCATATCTGAGAAGGTTGGTGAAAGGAGAGCGGTTCTGCCGAGATTCGTTGAAAAATTTGGCTGACTTAGTGGATAACTATCAAGAGGATAGAGATAGGATACTAAGTTGCAGTTAGAGGTTTTCGATGATTTCCAGAACACGCTCAAACAAGAGCTAGAAGAAAAGGCACAACTACAATCGCAGGCAGGAGTTGATATTGAAGCGATCTCTATAGAACAAGCGAACAGAGAGGCACGAACTAAATTTGAATCAACGTATTTGAGACTGAAAGGTTCGATTCTAGCTAAAATTCGGGCTAATAGTGATGTTCCTAGAGAAACCACCCAGGGCCCAGCTCAGCAGATTCGGGTAAAGCTACCGGAAATAAAATTGCCAAGCTTTGATGGCACGGGATTCGTTTCAATCGCTGATTGCATCAAATACGCAACTTAGCGATGTCGATAAGTTTTCTTACCTTCTGTCATCTCTTTCGAAGGAAGCAAAACGTGTGGTTGAGGTGATAGAGGTAACTTCAGCCAACTATCTAGTAGCGTGGGATCTTCTTGAAAGGCGATATGAAAATAAATACCTGATTGTAAAATCTTACGTCGAATCGCTTTTTTCTGTCGATCCGATAAAACGGGAATGCTACGATTCTTTGAATCGTTTGGTCGACACATTCGAACGTAATTTAAAGATGCTGGAGAAAGAAGAAGAACACCTGGAAATTGGAGTACGTTATTGGTATTTATGCTGAGCTCTCGTCTAGATTCTGCTACTTTGCGTCATTTGGGAGACGCACAGAAAGTCGACAGTAGTCCCTACTTACACCGAACTTATCGGTTTCCTACGCAGCCATAGTCTCGTCTTGCAATCAATCGATGCTTCCAAGGGTCGACCATCCGATTCCTCTCGCTTTTCCATAAAAGGTGCCCTTTTACAAGCAACCAAACTGAACCTAGCCCATTCAGCCGTTACCGCTCAAAAATCCTGCCCCTTCTGTAAACAAATAGCCCACTCACCCTATCAATGCGAAGTGTTTCGAAAATGACTCCTACACAGCGGTTTGAAGCCACAAAGAAGAATGCTCTTTGCATCAACTGTCTGTCACCTTCGCATCTAGTCAGGGCTTGCACTAGTGGTACTTGCCGGGTATGCCAACAACGGCACCACACGATGCTACATCAAAGAACCGTCGCCCCTAATAGTCAATCGATCCAACCGAGCATTAAACCATCAAATTCGCAGTCGCCGTCATCTTCCGCTCCGAGTACTCGTCCTCAGTCTACCACTCCGACAAACCAATCTCATTTAGTTGACAATCGAACCCAAACCACCAGCCCTACCCCTCAAACCAGCCACTTCTCCATACCTTTCGCCGAAGCACAACACACCGTTCCTGCTACTGTTCTTCTGTCGACGGCTTTGGTGAAGGTATTCACATCTTCTGGCACTCATCTATGGGCCCGTGCTTTATTGGACTCTGGATCACAGCTCAATTTCGTTTCGGAAAATCTCGCACAAAAACTGAAGCTTCGTCGAACCAAGGAATTCGTCCCTATCAGCGGAGTTGGCCTTTCGTCTATTTCGTCCAAGCACACCACACTAATTCGTATTCAGTCCTGCAACGCTGATTTCGAAGAGACTTGGAAATTTCACATACTCCCAAAGCTGACGTTAGAATTACCGAATCAATCTGTTGACGTGTCTCGAGCTAATTGGCCTTCAGATATTATACTGGCGGATCCAACATTTAACCGACCTGGCTCAATCGATTTAATTCTCGGTGTTGACATTTTCTACGACCTTCTCCGTGACGGTCAGATCAAGAATAATAGTGCAGAGCCAGTTTTGCAGAACACTGCCTTAGGATGGGTGGTATCTGGAAAGGCGCAAGCGAAGGTGCCAATATCGTCCTCCAAACTTGTCCACATTTCGTCCAATCCAACGATTGAAGATCAACTAGCACGATTCTGAGAAATTGAATCGTGCTCAATCCGAAGCACACATTCCGTCGAAGAAACCAAATGCGAAGAATTCTTTGCGAAAACGACAGAAAGGGATTCTTCTGGTCGTTTTATTGTCGCTCTACCTACCAAATCTTCGATGATTTCGTGGCTTGGGAATTCAAGAGACATTGCAGATCGTCGTTTCTTCTCGCTAGAACGTCGACTCAACGCTAGTCCAGCGCTTATGCAAGCTTACACCGAGTTTATACACGAGTATGCACGGCTTGGCCATATGAAGCCGATTGAAGATGCATGGCCGAGTCCAGTTCCAGCCTACTATTTACCTCACCACTGCATTCTAAGACCGGATAGCCTCAACCAAATTACGGGTGGTTTTTGATGCGTCATGTTCAACCGATAGCGGCGTGTCTCTCAACGACGCGTTGTATGTTGGCCCTGTCATCCAAGATGATTTACTAACCATTGTCCTGAGATTCCGAATGCCACAATTTGCAATCATCACAGACGTCGAAAAGATGTATCGACAAATCCTAGTACGAGAATCAGACCAACCGTTACAAAGGATCAGATGGAGAAATTCGCCGACACAACCTCTACAGACTTTTCAACTTACAACAGTTACCTACGGTTACCATCTTCGGCTCCGTATCTGGCGACCAAATGTTTACAGAAGCTTTCCGAAGATGGTTCTGAAAGTCATCCAAATGCAGCTCTGGTTCTTGGTCGAGACTTTTATATGGATGACATGCTTACCGGAACCGATAGTATTGAAGAAGGTCGGGAACTTTGTCAGGAACTACTCGAACTAACTTATTCAGCTGGATTACCTCTCCGCAAATGGGCTTCAAACAGTGCGGCTATTCTAGAAGCCGTTCCTCCGCAATTGAGAGATGAGCGTACTGTTTTCGAGCTCGATTCTTCTTCCTCACCCATAAATACGTTGGGACTTCAATGGGATACTACTAAAGACACGTTGCAGTTTAATGTTCCGAAATATACTGCGCAGCTTAGGCTCACCAAACAAACCGTGCTTTCCGACATCGCTCGCTTGTTTGACCCTTTAGGTCTTGCTGGTCCTGTATTGGTTCAAGCAAAATTGTTTCTCCAAGATCTTTGGCGAGACGGTTGTGAATGGAAGGAGCCACTTACCGAGTCCCGTCAGCAAAAATGGTTAGAACTAAGAGATAGTTTTCGTCAACTTTCTGACCTCAAGATTCCTCGATGGGTCGTCGCAACTATTGGAGTCATAATTTTAGAACTTCACGGATTTTCCGACGCGTCCGAAAGAGCATCTGGTGCCTGCATCTATATTCGCGCAGTATCTGACGCTGGCAACATCCACTCCAACCTTCTTACCGCGAAATCCAAGATTGCGCCGAAAGGAAAAGGTAAAAAGGGAGGTGTCGTCAGTCTACCACGCCTTGAACTCTGTGGAGCTCTTTTGCTGAGCCACTTGTTTGAGAAAGTTGAAGCCAGTTTGAACCTAAAAATCAACCAATACTTTTGGACGGATTCCGAAATCACACTATACCAAATAACTGCAAACCCCTCTCGCTGGAAAACGTTTGTCGTCAACAGGTGCTCTGAGATACAGCGCATAACAGCTAATGGCATATGGTCACATGTGCCAGGTTCAGAGAATCCTGCCGATATTATCTCTAGAGGAATACCTGCAGCTCAACTTCGTGACTACTCTTTGTGGTGGAAGGGACCGGATTGGCTTAGTCAACCATCTCGATTTTGGCCAGCTCTTGGTCGTCCAACTAGCAGAACTTTTACGCCCGAGGAATTGGAAGAACGATCAATTTCGCTTCCTGTTCAAGTTAAACCACCAAATGAGCTGTTTTTCCTATATTCCTCGTACTCCAAACTCGTCCGTACCATCGCTTTGCTTCGTAGATTCCTATACAACGCGAAGGCTACAGATAAAACAACTCGTCGCATTGGCTTCCTTACAACTACGGAGATCAACGAAGCTACCGTAACACTCGTGAAACTTGCGCAGGCAGAAGGCTTCGCTCAAGAACATGCAGATATCAACCGTCAGACACAAGTGAAACCCAATTCGCATCTCAATACGCTTTTTCCAATTTTGGTGAACGGCGTACTGCGCGTCGGTGGCCGGCTGCGCCATGCACCTATTTCGTATGAACAACGGCATCCGATGACAAACATCCTCTCACAGACCTAATAATGGTCCACTATCACTTGAAGTTTTTACATGCTGGACCGCAGCTTCTCGTTGCTGTCGTGCGGGAGCATTTCTGGCCTCTTCGCATCCGAAATCTTGCGCGCCGAGTGGTCCATGCTTGTACTCGATGCTTTCGCTGCAAATCCAAAGTTTTGGAGCAACTTATGGGTGAACTACCCCCGGAACGTGTGCAACCAACATTTCCATTTGTCCACACCGGAGTGGATTATTGTGGCCCATTTTACTATCGCCCGATCCGCCGTGCTACAGCCGTCAAATGCTACGTTTCAATATTCGTTTGCCTGGTTACAAAAGCGGTCCATCTGGAGTGCGTAGCAGACTTGACCACCAATTCGTTTCTCGCCGCTTTACGACGTTTTGTTGCTCCTAGAGGCAAACCAGAGCTGATAGAGTGCGACAACGCACTCAACTTCCAAGGTGCCAAACGGGAGCTTGAAGAGTTATGCCGTCTGTTTCGGTCTCAACAGCATCAAGACAAGGTTACCCGTAGTTGTGCGGAAGATGGGATAACTTTCAAATTCATTCCTCCTAGGTCCCCGAATTTCGGAGGGCTCTAGGAAGCAGCGGTGAAGAACCATTTTCGCCGAACTGTGGGAAATGTGATCCTCTACCAGGACGAATTTTTAACCCTGCTAACCCAAATCGAAAGCTGCCTTAACTCTCGTCCTTTGACACAGTTAATCTCGGACCCAAATGATCTGGAGGTGCTCACACCAGGGCATTTTTTGGTTCATCGTTCGCTAACCGCCATCCCAGAACCCAGCCTAGCCGACGTCCCATTCAACCGACTTGATCGATACCAACAGACTCAGGAATACGTTCGTAGAATCTGGAAGCAATGGCAGTCCGAATACCTGTCCGGGTTGCAGCCTCGCACTCGTTGGACCCAACGACGCAACAAAATCCAAGTCGGTACGCTGGTACTGGTGAAGTAGGAAAATCGGTCGAATCACGAAAATCTTCAAAAGAGACGACGATTGTATCCGAGTTGTGCGGACAAAGGACGGTGAATATCGCCGGGGAATCTCCAAAATCTGCATGTTGCCAAATCAATCTGATGGTGGTGATGCCGCCGATTCGCAAAAAGGAACCTAGAATCCTTTCACCGAACGCAGTGTTCCACTGCGCACCGTTGGGAGGTCTAATGACCTCCCGTTCATGTAAGTAGCTGTATTTAAAAATATTTCAAAAAATAATAGAATGTTTCATCTCCCTACGTCTGCGATGTCGTCGTTTGCACCAATCCACTATCACGAGCGAGGTTCATGCTGGCTATGCTTTGACGGTCTGTAGCTGACTCAATGTATTCACTAGACGTCGGATAGACTTGTGGAGTTGCAATGTGGAAGGCATGGGTCTAATAAAGCAAGCCTGTAATTAAACGCTGTCGAATCACACATCGGAGGATGTATCGTTGCCCAAATTATTGCCCAGAAGGATGTCGTCACATATGCACAAGTACGCTCAGTACTTCGCTGCCAACGGTCATCGTCCGGTAACGGACCCGTGGAGGCCGGTTGCCTCCGCTCCAGTTAAGTATAGTTTTTTTGATCTCCTGAATATTTGAAAAAGCCGCCGATGTTTGTTTGCAGAATACAATACCACCCCGAGGACGGCGTTTCCGATGGCCCTATGAGAAGGAAGCACGAAGTCACCCTACAAATATCACCACCCATCCAGATCCAAGGTCAAGGTCAGCGCCGATCACCTGTGCAATCGCTCAACCATGGTTTCCGAGAAGTCACATGGACCCGAACAGTCAATTCCCGAGATGTCGCCGAAGTAGCACACGGAGAGGTAAACATACAAACGATGTCGTAACGAACGCCGATGAACGATAAACAACCCGTCGCCGAACGAAAGAGACGTGACAGCCGTCACGATGAGGATAACAACCAGTGAATTAATTGGCGAAAGATAAAATTAGAACTAAAAAGAATCTAGTATGAATTAGTTAACCTAGGATAGATTAATAGGTATTTAATGCATAGTCAGTAGCCTGGGACACGGATATATGAAACAAAATTATTTTCGTTCCCTATTGATTTTTGGGAGCCTTTTGGTTCCTATAATACCCCAAAAAAACAACACAACCACCGAAACAATATTTTATAGCTCGCAGTTTTTATTTTTTATAATATTATATAAAAAAAAAAAACCAACCTTAACAAAAAAATACCCGGGGGGGGCCCCCCTCCCCCCAAAAAAAAAAAACACCCCTTTCCTTCCGGGGAATTTTCCAAAAAAAATTTCCAAAAAAACCCCCAAACCCCCCCCCCCCCTGGGAAAAAAAAATAAAAACAAAAAAAGATTTCTCCCCAACCAACCCCCCCTTGGGTTTTTTTTTCTACCACCCCAGTTTCTCCTTGCTGAGTGAACATAAACAAAACATCACACCTGCATTGTGCTCTCATGCCGTGCGGTTCTATTTTCTATTTGCTGAAGGAAGTGCTATTGCTACCTAACGCTACACCAAATCTTAAACAGCACTTTTCAGTGCTAAATAATACCTACAATTTTTAGATTTCCTCTTATTCCTTTTCGATCCTTGTTAGGCCCTTCGGGTAACCCGGCTTGGATATCGCATTGGAAAATTCCTCTTCGGTCCCTCGGATTCTTATAGTTATCTGCTTGGACGTCGATTTGGAGCAAATTACTCTGCCACTATGGCAAATAAGCGCAAACGAAAAGGGCAATCTATTGATTCGCCTGCAAATCAAATTAATGTGAGTAATCAATTTGATATGCTCACAGATGATGAGAGTGATCCATCATCTAATCAAAATTTGAAAAAACTTTCTCGATTGAGAAAGGAAAAAGTTCCCCCTATTGTGGTGACAATTTCGGATTTCCATGCTTTTCGCAAGGAAATCTTAACATTTGTTGAAGGTGTGAAATATTCCCTTCAAATTTCCAGACGAGGTGAATGCCGTTTGCATGCAGAAACCTTGGACGGATTCAAACGTCTTCTTGAGTATCTTACTCAGAAGAACCACAATTTCTTCACCTATGACACCAAAGCTGAGCGTCTTTTCAAGGTTGTCTTGAAAGGACTGCCCAGTGGTGAATCTCTCGATGAAATAAAAAACGAGTTAACAAAATTACTTGGATTTAGCCCAGTCCAAGTAATTAAGATGAAAATGAAATCCCGGCCTGGCGATGCTCGCAAAGGGATTTCAAACGATTTCTACTTAGTTCACTTCAAGTCAAGTGAACTTAACAACCTTAAGGCTTTAGAAAAAGCAAGCCTTTTACTCCATGTCCGAGTGAAGTGGGAACATTTCAGGAAGACTGGAGCCAATTTCCAAAGCCTCACCCAGTGCCGTAAGTGCCAGGGATGGGGTCACGGTACAAAGCATTGCCATATGATTGGTAAATGCATGAATTGTGGGGATTCCTCGCACGCTAAGGACGACTGTCCTGTGAAGGAAGATCCTCAAAAATTCAAATGCTCAAATTGTGGTGAAAACCATAAATCAAATTTTTGGGAGTGCAAGACTCGCAAAGCAATTTTGCAGTCGCGCACCAAATGCCAGGTAGGTAGCAATATACGTTCCCGACCAGCTACTACCCATTCTGCAGCTGTTAACAACGATCAGCAAAGAACAAATTCCTACCAAACCGTCGGTAGAAACAGCGGACAGGTTTTTCCATCCGCAACTGTAACTTCAAACGCTCAACGAGGAGTAAATACTATTTCGATACCTGCAGGTACCAACAGGGCTCAATCTTCAAACCCTACATTCTTACCCAACCGTGTTGTTAACAATGTTCAACATGTAAATGGACCTACCTACGCTGCCGTTGCAGCGGGTAGAAACCAAAACCAAAATTCCCACGGGACTTCTGATGAATTTGATTTAGGTAACATATCCGCTCCTAAATTAGAATTTTTACAGCAATCGTTAATCGACATGATAACCGATATGCTAAAAACTAATTCCATGTTTGAAGCTATCCAAACTGGTATTAAATTTGCCAATAATATTGTCATGACATTGAAGTTCAGTAATGGATTTTAAGTCATTAAACATTTTGAATTGGAATGCTCGATCCATCAGAGATAACGAGGATGAGCTATTTAATTTTTTAAGAGTTCATAACGTGCATATTGCTGTTATAACTGAGACTTATCTCAAACCTGCCCATAAGGTCAAAAGAGATCCAAATTATTTTGTCTACAGAAATGATCGCATTAATGGAGCTGGTGGTGGCGTTGCCATCATTGTCCATAGGCGTATCAAACATCACATTCTTTCTTCATTTGAAACCAAAGTTTTTGAAACTTTGGGGGTTTCAGTTGAAACAAAATTCGGCCAATTCACTTTTATAGCTGCCTATTTGCCTTTCCAATGCACTGGCCAGCAAAAGAACTGGCTCAAGGGTGACCTCCAGAAACTTACCCGTAATAGGTCTAAATTCTTCGTTATTGGTGATTTCAATGCAAAACACCGCTCATGGAATAATTCGCAAAGCAATGCCAATGGTAATATACTTTTTGATCATTGTTCCGCAGGCTACTACACTATTCAATACCCAAACAGCCCAACTTGCTTTTCTTCAGCCAGAAATCCCTCAACTATTGATTTGGTCCTAACTGATTCATGTCAACTTTGTAGTCAATTGATTACCCATGCTGACTTTGGTTCTGATCACCTTCCAGTTACATTTGAAATATCTCATGAAATCATTTCTAATTCCATCAGTTCTACTTTCAACTACCATAGAGCTAATTGGGGTCAATATCGAACATTTATGGAGTACAACTTTGATCCTAATGTTCCATTGCAAACAAAAAATGAAATTAATAATGCTCTTGAATCTCTGGCTTTCTCAATAAATAGAGCAAGAGCTGCTTCAGTGCCAAAATGCGAGGTTAAATTCGATTCAGTTTTAATTGATGACGATCTTCAGCTCTTGATTCGTCTGAAAAATGTACGTAGGCGTCAATATCAAAGAACACGTGATCCCGCTATGAAAGTCATATGGCGAGATTTACAAAAACAAATTAAAAAACGCTTCTCTGCCCTGAGGAACAAACATTTTGAAAATAATGTGTTAAAATTAGATCCGAGTTCCAAACCTTTCTGGAAACTCTCTAAAATATTGAAAAAAAACTCAAAAGCCTATACCAGCGCTTAAGGAAGGTGATAAAATTTTGCTCACAAATGCGGAAAAAGCTCAAAAACTTGTTAAGCAGTTTGAGAGCTCCCATAATTTCAGTTTGGGTCTTACAAGTCCTATTGAGGATCAAGTTTCCAGGGAGTATCTGAATATTTTCTCACAAGAAAATATTTTTGATGATTCTTGGGGAACTGATTTGGATGAAGTAAAAACTATAACTAAAAAATTTCAAAATATGAAAGCACCAGGTGATGATGGAATTTTCTATATCCTAATCAAAAAACTCCCCGAGAGTACTTTGTCTTTCTTGGTAAAACTATTTAACAGATGTTTTCATCTGGCATACTTTCCAAATAAATGGAAAAATGCAAAAGTCGTACCTATCTTGAAGCCAGACAAAAATCCGGCTGAAGCTTCTAGCTACCGACCAATCAGTTTGCTTTCTTCAATAAGTAAGCTTTTTGAAAAAATAATTTTGAATAGAATGATGCTTCACATCAATACAAACTCAATTTTTGCTGATGAACAGTTTGGATTTCGCCATGGGCATTCAACTACGCATCAACTTTTGAGAGTTACAAATTTAATTCGTTCAAACAAAGCTGAAGGCTGCTCCACTGGAGTTGCTCTTCTAGACATAGAAAAAGCATTCGCTTCGATTCGTTTGATTGCGAAACTGAAAAAGTTCAATTTTCCGCTTTATATCATGAAATTAGTTCAAAACTACTTAACTGATAGAACTTTGCAAGTAAATTATCAGAACTCTAAATCTGATCAATTGCCTGTCAGAGCTGGTGTTCCTCAAGGTAGCATTCTTGGGCCAATACTTTATAACATTTTCACTTCAGATCTCCCTGATTTACCTCAGGGCTGTCAAAAATCTTGCTTTGCTGATGACACAGGCATTTCCGCTAAAGGAAAAAGTCTTCGTGTTATATCCAGGAGGCTACAAAAAAGCTTGGACATTTTTACAGATTATTTTCAAAAATGGAAGATTTCTCCTAATGCTTCCAAAACTCAACTTATAATATTCCCACACAAGCCTAGAGCTGCATTTTTGAAACCAAGTAATAGTCATATGGTCACTATGAACGGAGTTCCAATTTCTTGGTCAAATCAAGTAAAATATCTTGGACTGATACTTGATCAAAAATTAACTTTTAAAGATCACATTGAGGGCATTCAAGCCAAATGTAATAAATATATAAAATGTTTATATCCTCTTATAAACAGAAAATCCAAACTTTGTTTGAAGAACAAACTTCTAATATTCAAACAAATCTTTAGACCGGCCATGCTTTATGCTGTGCCAATATGGTCTAGTTGTTGTGCTACTAGGAAAAAAGCACTTCAAAGGATTCAGAACAAAGTTCTGAAAATGATTTTGAAGCTGCCACCCTGGTTCAGTACTATTGAATTACATAGAATTTCAAACGTTGAGACTCTAGAAGAAATGTCCAACAAAATAATTCATAATTTTAGACAAAAATCATTGCAGTCTTCAATTGCAATGATCAATTCTCTCTATAGATAAGAACTAGTTTTAAGAAATCAATAATTATTCTCACACGCAGGCAAAAGGAACCCTGTTAAAAATACTGAATAGACAAGGTAAAAAATAATATTAACACAATTAGATATAAATGATAGCATATAGGGTTGAAATGTTAATTACTTAGCAGGATCACCTAGGTTAATATATGAATGTAAAATAATGTAAAATTTGGAATAAATAAAGAGTTAAAAAAAAAAAAAAAAAAAAAAAAAAGTTGCTTCCCCCCCCCCCCCCCAGCGGGGGGGGCCCCAAAAAAAAACACACAAAAAACCCTTCTTTTATAAAAAACATTTTCCCCTAAAAAATTTTTCCCCCAACCGCCAACCCTTTTCCGTTTTCCAAAAAAAATTTCCTTGAAAAATTTTCCAGGAAGTGGTTGTATTGATTTATTTTTCAAGGACAATGTATCACCTTGCCAGATTTTTATCTGTAAAAGTAAGTTTTCCCATGGAAAATCCTATGTGAAATTAAAACCACTAGCGCTTAAATATAGTTTCACCAATCGAGCTGAAATTTTGCACAGTTATTACAGGGTCCAAAAGGCTTCCGAAAATCATTAGGGAACTGGAATTTAAATTTTGTCCCAGGCTAATAGTCAGGCTAGGAGAATGATAAAGTTTGAGTCGTTAAAATTAGCATTTTCACGGTGGCCGGCATGTTGAGTCACCAAGTAAATGTAGCATCATCTATGGACAGACTTTACTGCTCGAATCTCTTATCAGTAGTTGTCTCTCTTCCACCAAATGACTGTACGATTTATCTATCGCAGCATCCGATCGGGTAGCCGATCGTTATCAGTGGTTATCTTTAAACCCATCTTCCCGCTGATCGATAAAACCCAATAGGCATTAGAGCTAAGAGTTAGTTGGAAATAAACAGTCGATAGCATCGAACCGAAAATCGTCGCATATTGCCAGTCGAACTAATAATGTGGTGTTTTAAAATTCACAAAAATCGAAGCGCAATCATTCCCAAATTCGAAACTCTACACCAGAATTTGAATGGTAGACGAAGCAGAATTCGGAACGTCTTCACACGTCAGGCTCGCTGCAGTAACCACACCATCTAGGGATTGAGATTCTCGAGATGGGATGTATACGTAGTACTCGGCCTTATAACCTTTGTCACTAGCAATTTCATTTTCAATTTTATACGTATGTGCAGTAACACGCAGTTTGTTTCGGTTGACCTGATGAAATTTGGTCCCCGGATAACGACGCGTCCAATTTCTTCAATTCCCAAAAAGTCTAGGGTTTTCACTTTATGCCGAAAGTAGACAACCCAAGGAGGGGAAGAAGACGGCTGATAACAGCGCGCCCTAAAAACATCTTTGGGAGGCAAGTCGCCCCCCTTAGAACTATTCATGCAAAATTAAATTAAATTAAAAAAAATTAATAAAAATAAAAACAAATAAAAAAAATTATATCAAATCTTTTTTAGCCCCCCTACAGACTACGATTTTACCATAGACTATGTCTAAGACCGGTAGGTCCCAAACAAATACGATTTTTTTCTTGGCTCAGTCAGTACTAGCACATCGGTCCCAAGCTCGGTCCCAAGCTTAATAATACGCCCCTAATGATGAACTCACACGAACACACTCTCAAATATTCTGTCAAAATAACACAGCAAATCAAAACAAAGGCTCAAATATGTATAGTTAGGGGCTGGCTTCAAGGTGTACTTCGGACCAAGGGGTTCTACAACAGTGAACCAATTTCAAATCGCTAGTTGCATATTGATTGTTGATTTTACTATATGTGAGAGAGATACACAAAACACTACGTGGGAACAAAAACAACAAAAATGTGCCACTGCTGTTGTGTTTGCTATTGCCTTTGCCGCTGAAGCACTTTCTACTTTTGTTCGAAACAAGGCACCAGCTTTGGTAGAGCGATGACCTTCCCTGCTACGATGATGATTGTGGGGTTGCGCTTTCTCCCTCGGGTGTTTGAAAACGGTACTGGCTGGACAGAGCCTGCTTCCCTTAAAGAACGCTCGGCTGGATTTCGACACACAATGACCGCGTGGTAAAAACGGGTTGAGTACCGCAATACGGAGTGCGAGAAAAAACTGTAGTTCGATGCGGAATGAAGAAATCAGTATGAATTTCATTAATTTGCCATATGAAATAATGATTTTGAAAAAATAAAAATATGGAGCAACCTGGATTCGAACCTTGAACGTTGAGGTGACTTGCCCACTGTTATATATCAACACTTGAAATCAGGAAAGCTTAAAGGCGTACAAGAGCGTCGTGTAAAGCAAAATCTATTCAGCCTTATGATATTCCAAAGCATCGTTATCGTTCATAACTTGAAGCTTATGAAATTCTTAAGATTATTTGCCTGAGTGTTGGAATGCATATATGTATATACATATGCATTGCAATGCATATATATATATATAAAGTATGCATTGGAATGCATAAATTCTTAGCATAAATGTATTGGCATGCATATATTTGATTTATTCTTATCAATGTAGAAACCTGGTTTATTCATTCCAATGACTGGATAAATCGAATATGGTTTTAGCATAGAATTAATGCTTTTTAGTATATTTTTTTTTCTCCGTGTAAATAAACCTTTTCGTGAGGATAATATTTGTCTAATTCTGAGTCTTCAGTTTGAGCGTTTATGATAACTTTTATCTTGACATTTGACAGAATGCATTGTAGAATCCATCTACTTATTCCGATTTTTATGAGAGACGAGAACAAATTAATCGGATCCGATGCATCTCACTACTCATTACTTACTCTATCGCGAGAAAGCCAAAAGCCCGTGCAAAACTCATTCGCAAGACAGCGAATCATCAGTTACCAAAGAGAACTCAAACGCGATTGATTGTGTTACCGTGGTTATACTGCGTGTGCGCCTCTCTTTTGCAAGAAGATTGTAGTTTTTCTTGAACCAAAGAAAAATTTCCTTTTCGCTATCCACTCGGAATAGTTTATTTTCGGTGTTGAAACGCTAAAACCTACAAGCTAAAAGGTAATTACCGTGACGGATTCTAGTTTAGTGATGCGAAATAGTGAATTTTCGGAGGCTGAAAAAGACCAGTGTTTGGTCATGCCTTTCTTTTTGGTGCATTGTCATCGAGAAATCGATCGGAAAATTTTCCCCATTGCCTGGCTGAGATCAAATCGGACCAGAAAATTGCTATTTTTCAGTTCAAATTAATTATGAGTGATTGTGGAATGAGTGAGTCATTTTGAAAATAGTAATCGTTACTGAAGAAAATTCTGTTCAAATCGATCCACATTTTTTTCTTGTCATCAATGAATGTCGCTCGTGTGCTACGCCCTTTCTAGAGTTGGATGTTACCGAAGAGAGGCTAGAGGCTGCTGGAAAAAGCGGATCCAAAGACACAGTGCGGCAGTCTTTGGATTGTTCTTTGATACACAACACTGGACACGCGCACACCAACACAATGACATTATTTACAGGAGTAGAAGGGGGTGGGAGTATCCCCATTCATTCAGACAGGCCGTATTCAGGGTCATACGGCCAGGATATGCAGGGATACGAAATTCCTTATGCTAGCCGACCGTGTTGTGATTCGTTAACTACTGTGGATGCATCCATCAGCAATTGTGAGATGTAGGCTATTATATGGTTGATGCCGATAATTTGTTTCAAACGTGATGACTAATCTGATACCCTCTGTTGTGCTGCAGTCATCGATGACCGTTTGCTATTGGTGACGTCCGTTTATTAACTTCATCTGCGACGAAATTCCTCGGAAATCCTTGTCTTCACATGGTACTGCAAGAGATTTACAGCACGTATCAACTGGGTGGCCTATTGAGTTGAAATATACGCTAAATTCGACCAATTAACATAAGCGCCTTAAAACATTTGGAGGAACTGCGTAAACTGTCGACAGACAGTTAAACAGGCGTTTAGAGGGAGACGAGTTTGTATAACGCATTAACACCTGCTTCTGTTCTATAGATTTGTATTGACGTCTTCAAAAATTGTAACTTGTAATTTTGACCTAACGAAACGCAATCCTTTTGGTGAAACCCATTAATTGGGTCAAAGAAGCACGTAAACAGTAAGTCCCTACATTAGCAAGTGATAAACTGTGTCGAATTTAAACAAACCGGTTGCGAATTGAATATGTAGAATTTAAATTATAATGAGAAAACTTACGGAGAGATTCGCTTGGACCTCCCAGCGCAATACTTTGTCACTTACTGAAGGTTTAGTGTTCGTTTTCAATGTTTCGGGTGCAAATTTCAAGGTTCCTTCATACGATTGTATTGCAAGTTGGTGTAAACTGCCCCATGATTTTGACGCACTGGAACTATAAATTAAAGGGCCTTGGGGGTAAGTGACAAAATGATCAAAATCGAGTTAAGTGTGCCAGAAGATTGCCAAGGCTTCAAACTATATATTATGCGGATTTAGTGAAGATCGTTCTCCGACAATTTACTCTGGAGGGGCGACCCCGGCGCAGTGGTTAACATCCATACCTCTCACGCCAAAGTCACCAGATCGAATCTCACCCCCGGAAATGTTACGAAAATAGCCAAAAGGTATTTGAGTCACTACGACGGGAGATGAACCAACCCAGGGATAAAAATCTCGATAGTCAAGGAACTAAAAAAAATTTACCCTGGATTTTGTCAAAAGAATTATTGCTGATCAACGTTTGGAATGCTTGTTTTGCAAAAAGGCTAAGGTCTCACAAAACATTAGTTTCTAAATTCTTCGAACTTATTTTTCTTCTATCTTTAGAACCTCTTAATTTTGTTAGGATTTTTTACCTCTGAATCCTTTTAGGACTTTCAAATTTTAAAATTCTTAAAGTTCATAAATGTTATGAGTATTTGTATTTTATGGTGTTCTTTAAATTTACAGATTTTTTTTTATATATTCTTTATTTTTATATATATATTTTTTCTTCTATTTATATAATTATTTTTATTTATTTTCATTTTTTTTATATATTTTACTTTTAACTTTATTTATTTATATTTTTTTTTATTTTTTTTTTTTTTTTTTTTATTATTTTTTTTTTTTTTTTATTTTTTTTTTTTTATTATTTTTTTATTTTTATTATTTTTTTTTTTTTTTTATTTTTTTTTTTTTTTTTATTTATTTTTTTTTTTTATTTTTTTTTTTTTTTTATTTTTTTTTTTTTTTTATTTATTTATATATATATATATATATATATATATATATATATATATATATATATATATATATATATATATATATATATATATATATATATATATATATATATATATATATATATATATATATATATATATATATATATATATATATATATATATATATACCCAGACAACCAAAATGCACGTATATTGAAAGTTGTTTTTATGATATACAAACATATATGTAAGTAAACAAATCGTATAGAATGCAAAAATATGGCTTATACGTGCAAAAGTGGAGGCCATATACGTGCAAATTCCATTGTTTTCCTAAACGAGTTGATTTGATATCGTATGCGATTGAATTTGTAATAACAAATTCGATTTAAAAAGTTTAGCGATGTATATCCGATTCAGTTTGTGACGCAGTACGATGAATAAATGACACATCGTATATAAGTCGAAAATTTGCACTCTTTACGATTTAACTTAAACATAATACGATAAAGACCACCATTAATTGCGATTTTGACTTGAAATATAGGAATATACGATACTATTTGAGAACTGTTATACGACTTTTTTTTTTATATTTTTTTTTTTTTTTTTTTTTTTTTTTTTATTTTTTTTTTTTTTTTTTTTTTTTTTTATATATATATTTTTTTTTTTTTTTTTTTTTTTTTTTTTTTTTTTTTTTTTTTTTTTTTTTTTTTTTTTTTTTTTTTTTTTTTTTTTTTTTTTTTTTTTTTTTTTTTTTTTTTTTTTTTTATTTTAGTTTTTTGATCACGAACGAATCCTTGAAGAAAAGAAGTTTTGTAACTTTCGATATTATGTATTATCTCAGATTTCTAATATTTGAAATTGTCTTTAAATTATTGAAATGGTTAAAATTTTCCTGTAAAAGTCTAGTGCAGCTTATGCAAAACCATTAGGCAAATCATTAGTAGTTCAAAATTCTGCATAACTAGAACTGGAAACTCGATTGCGCTATTCCTCAATAGGTGACAGCACAACCGGTTTGATTCGAGTTTAAGCGATTTCACGGAAGAGTAATGTTAAGTTATGACAGACATCCAAGCTGGAGTGCCCTCCGTGTGTAAATTTCTGTAATGGCTGGCCCACAATTGATACGTTGCGGATGCGTTGACGTAAATTTGACAGAAAACCTATGGGAAATCTGTCAAATCCACGCAAACGCATCCGCAACGTATCAATTGTGGGCCAGCCATAAGGGAAGGTCCATTAATTATGTCACGCAGTAGGGGGGAGGGGGTTTCGAGAAAACGTGACGATCCATACAAAAAAAATTGAAGGTCCATACAAAAAACGTGACATGGGGGGGGGGGGGGGGGGTTACAAAAGGTCAATTTTTGCGTGACGTAATTAATGGACGTTCCCTAACTGTCATTTTAAAATTACAGCTCATTTTCATTAGTTTTGGTGAATCGTATGTTGATGGCGCCACTTGCTCACCTCGAGATTTGATAGGTTGTCAATTTTAGTTTGGTAAAACCTAGACTAGGCGGCGTTGTTTTTCCAACGGTTTGCTTTTAAAAATTTAATCAGTAAATTGGCAAACAAAAATGTTCGAGCCTGGATGTCTGTTCTCTGTGGTTATGATTAATAAATGTGACAACTCTGTTAAGTTTACTGATCGTAGGTTTTTTGTTTTGCTGAACCTTGTTTATTTATTTGATCTTCAACACGTAATTGTACAGATAGACTTAGGCTTGAACGCTCTGCGGCTCGGTACAAATGTTTACTAATGTTTAAATTTACTTATTTATTTCTTATGTTCAAATCAAAGATTTTAATTAAACAATTGACTATTACACTTGGGGAAGTTTCATTTACTTTTTTGAGTTGAAGGTCTGCCAACTTAACTGAACTTCTGTAAACTTTAATGAAGTTCATTGAACTTTGCGCTACAAACTATAACTTTCTGAAGTCCTACGAAGTTTGCTTGAGTTTGTTAAGTTTAATGAAACTCTGCAAACATTGTTAAATTTCTACTAACTTCATTAAAGTTCTGCGAAATTTGTTAAAATTTTGCTATGCTTAGGTTCTGTAAACTTGAACAAAATGGATCTGAAAATGGATGATAGAAAGAAGCGCATGAAAAATGTTCTGGCAACTTGCTGAAGTTTTGTAATATTTGCTTTAATTATGGTGATTTTTATAAAGCTCTGCAAGTTTTGCTAAACTTTTAAACTATTAACTGAACTGAAACTAAAAAATTGGTGTTCTACGAACTTTACTAAAGATCTTCCAATATTTATAAAGTTCCGCGACCTTCACTGAATGTCTGTGCTGATGCTGATTCCTTTATAAAGTTCTGCGAAATTTATTAAAGTTCTGTGAATTAATTAAGAAGATTTGCGAACGTTGTGAAAGTATTACTGATTTTGCTCAAGTTTTCGAACTTTCTGTGGTACACCCGCCATTACGTATTTGACCTCTTGTACCTTATACCATTCCAGGACGGATTTTGCATAGCGACAACAGCTGCAGAGCCGTGGCTTCTGATAAACGGTAGCAACCGCTTTTGCAGATATTCTTTCTCGTACACATCCTTATTGATAGTGCTGTTAGAGACGAAACTTTTAGATTTTCGACCACAACTACATATGGCCTGCCAAATCAAATACTTCTTTGGGATTTTGAACACCTTCTTTGTCCGGAAATGCTTGGCAACGGCATTCCTTTGCATTGCGGTATAAAAAGCCAGGCCCGGAAGCTGTTTAAAGTTTTCGAATACGTATGTTTCGTCGTCCATTATGATTTGCAACCAATGTTTGCAAAATATTGGTGTAAAGCTCCTTAGCTGAAGATTTTGCAGTGAAATTTTGTTTGTCATCACGGTTAGGCACCTTTTTCACTTTGTACGCCTTCAGTCCTTGCCTCTGCTTCACTTTTTGTAGGTATGGTAGGTATACTTTGCGTGGAACATTTCGCACAAAATACGTTTGCGCACTTCCACTTGATTCGACGATATTTTACTGAATGTAAACTCGTTGTACCACGAAATAAAGTGGAGAGTTTCAGCTGTCATATAAGTGAAACGATTCAGGGATCCGTAGAATAATTCGAAATCTACACTGAAAGAAAAGTGTCCGAAATTTAACGTGGACAGTCTTTAATGGTTACAATATCCATGAAAATGGTCGCATTCACCACGTTCACTTCTTGACTTTGGTCATGGTAACAAGGACTATTCTGACTTTATAGTAAATGTTGAATTAACTATTTTTAATGTTAATTTTGACCATGATCATAGTCGGTTCAAAATCACTATACTGCCATAGTCATCCTAACTCCCAATATGTGTAAAATTGACTATTAGAATCTTCTCGGTGTAGTACAGACAACAGAGGAATCACTTCAGCTGCAGCGGTATTTTGATATTTTCGAAGGCCGATACGACAGGTATTATCATGTGATTACGTTAATTTCCACTAGAGAAAGCTTATCTTTTGACAGATAGGCCTATTTCGTCTGAGACTTACAGACTTCTTCAGTGTTGAGTGCTCGTCATGTGATTAGTTAAAAAAATGTGCGATAATATCTTTCACTCGATCTAGTAGTCTCCGATCAGCTGGTCTTATACAATGTGTGGTTAAACATTGAAAAGAGTCAAGTGCATCAATGAGCTAGGGTTGGAAATGTATGAAAATAACCACGTTTTTGTTTTTTTGCCGCTAGATTGCGAGATGTTCGAGTACTCTGAAATATGAGAATGTTACAGGAAATCCTATTTCCAACAGATTTGTCAAAAACTGCAGTCTATTGTAGTAATGTGTGACTGCTGATGGCGAAGGGCCTAACATATTTACCCTCAAATCCATTTTCGTTATTCTCCTCCTTTATTTATTTAGGTGGCTTTCAGCCTTTTTTTCCTATATTCGGCACATATACCACTACGACCAGTAATTTGATCTATTGTAGTATATTCTGTATTCTCTAGTACATGTAGAGTTAATTCATCACTATTAAGAAATGATGAAGTATTCGGTGTTGTTACAGTTGGCATTATTTGTTGTGCTGTCAATGAATCAAATTTTATTGAAAGTTTCCGCTATTTAAAACGCGCCTTTATCAATCGAAACCGGATTCATCGCAAAGCGAACAAACAATGATTCCGATACTGACCATGAATCAGAACCCTAGTTCTAACCACTTGATGCTCTAAGAACTGTATCGAAAATAAGTAATCCACGTTTTTTTCTTTCAAATCATGTACGCAAAATGATGTTTTATTCAAACAAATCGGATGATTCTTTATTGTACGGGATTGAACTTGAAAATGTGAATTCACATAAATGAAGACTAACCATACAGAAAAAAAAATCGGTGCCCAGATCCGTGAACTGCAGTCATGAGAACAAACAAAAATACACCGTGAACTGAATCAAGTAATCATGAACTAGTTTAAAGGGAAAAGTCTTGAAAACGTGAACTAGTTCACGGTCCATTTTCATTTTCGGGAACGCTTGTTTTTCTGTGCATGTTTTCCTTATTTCAAGCTCTTCCTCGATGGTCAAGACATAAAATCCTAAAATTCAGTGGTAGATCTGATACCCCGTAACCCACCACAAAAAGGTGATCTACCAGCGTTACGGTTTAAACTTAGGCTTTCAGCCTTAGGTTAGCTCACCACCAACGGGAGGCACCTCCACCCAAGATATCGCACTCATCAAAACATGAGCCGTGACAAACTACTTTATTTCCCTTTCGAAAAAAAGACGTGTCCAGAGACTGTTTCGCTTCAAAACACCAGTTACTCGTTCACGTACATTTTCTTGTTGACGGTTCCGGCTGCAATGAAAATATCGCTTTTCAAGCCACAGGTATAGATAGCCTGCCATACCAGATATTTCTTAGCAAACTTCGACAGAATTGCGTAAGAATTGTATCTGTCGTGAGAAAATAATCGTACAGACCACCCAGAACAGCTATTTTGACAACTTTCAGCGCAGCATACCAACAACATTACGATACACATAAGATTATTCATTTGTGGGTGCTCGTCCTTGCCTCACTGACCTTGTTCGCCCCTTTGGGCCATCCTATGCTCCTGACTAGCTTCTTTCCTACTCTATTTAAATACACACACACATGCAACGTTCTTGTAGACGTCGTAGGAAACGTTCAAAGCTGGTCGAACGTGCTAACTTGCACCGGCTCCTGCAGGCACCGTTCCTACATCCTGGATGATCGTTGGATACGTTGAGTTCCAGTGGTTGCTCTGACTCCGCTGCACGAGAATACCAGCTTTTCCTGCACACGCAATGCTTCAAAACTGGTACACGCACACACAAGCAGAAAAAAGCCCTACAGGACCACCATCATTAGACGGTTATTTTGACTTACCCTTCAGAGGGGTTCCTTGTTGTTCAAGGGCTACTTTAGCTGTCTGCGGAGTGCATGGAAATGTAGCCAACAGCGTCCAGCTGCTATGAAATTTGAGATGCTTATTGATGCCACGTTATGAAGCGTGCTTTTTCAGTCTGTCCACTGCAGCTTATTTTCCGGCACTAGTTTATCATCCGATCCTACCAACATTGTTTTAGTGCTGAATAATCAGGGTTTTTATGCGGTATACAGTGTATGCTCTGATATTGACTTATTCTAAAATGGTTCTGCGTTGCTCAAATGGAGTTCATCGACTGATAACTGCGACGTGTGCTTCGTTTTCTGGTGCAATATTCTTTGGCGTAGGGATTTTTGCCGGTGCCTAACACCGGTGGAAATTAGCCGTGGGATATTTATTTAGTCACCGCACAGATGCTTGCCAAATGCCGTTACAGAAAAGCTTGCGAATGACGCATATTTTTCTCCCGACGCACACTTTTTTCGCTGCTACTCACGATGACGACCTGTTCGTTTCTGCGAGCGTTGCACTTTCTTCAACCGAGAGCAGGGTTGCCACATTATTTTTCGTTCCCATCTTTAATTTTTGCCAAAAAAATCTTTTTTGTCTGTGTTTAACTGCAAAAAATCTTGGTCAAAATCTTTACTTCAAATTTTGTGTTGTAAAAAGAAAACAGATCAGTATACGAAAGATTCATGTTCTCGGGGAAATCGATCATTGCACTCTGACAGACCAGTTTTGACATGATAATGAATCATGGGGTGTTTGTTTTGATTACTTAAAGTTCCTTGATAGATGAACAAAATTGGAACGGAATTAACAATCAATTATTGTTATGATCCGTGTAAATTAATTTGTTTAATTTAGAATTTAGTTCTGATGTTAATATTAGCTGATCAACTTCCTCCTTTGGCCTCCATGATGTTCGTACTCAGGTTGTTCCGGATTTTGGACTTATTCAGATTGTATTCCGAAAAAACTCGCTTCACTCCTGCAAAAGAATGCGGAATTAGTAAAAAGTTCGCAATGAACTATCTTAGCAAGTGAAAAGCCAACTTCCCATCAGACGTTTTCTTCAACAAGTTTCGAAGTCTTCTGATTCTTCCACCTCGTTGTCCTTGCAGATGGTTATCGTCCTCAGCTCACGAAAATCATTTTCAATGGCCTGTTCCTCATCGCTTTCAAAGAAGTTCGAATATTGTTCAATAATCGAGTTGAACTCCTTCAAAGGGCGCAGCTTTGATGTTATATATTCCCGACTTACGAAGATGTTTCTCGAAATCTGAAACTCCTAAATCCGTCAGGTGTTTTAGGTCCACACAAAAATTTGCAAGGAGCTCCATCAGCGAGACTTCAGCTGATTGCACATGTTCAGGAATTCCATAGCTTTTGACTGGAAGATTCGATTTGCTTTGATGATAAGAGACAATACGTAGCTTAAGAAGAAGATAAATGGCAGCGTCATCGGGTCATTAAGATGACAACAATAAAACTGTTGTATCAGTTTGATTAGAACGAAAAGAACAACACGAGCTCCGAAAACCGTTCCATATTCCATTTGACAACTGTCTCCAACGATAGCCATCTAGTGGCAGACGGATGCAGTACTGTGTCATCTGGGATTTTTTGGATCGTTTGAGGCTGCAGGACAAGTAACTGCAGATATATCGCATCATTTGTTCCAGCTACAATGGCGGTTTTTTGCATGCGTTACTTGCACAAAGGGCCAAAAAGTGGCAGATTCATTTGATAATTATCAAATGAGGACAGTCACGTTTCAGCAGCTTCTTGATGGATCGGTCAGAACCCATAATTACCGAAGCTCCATCTGATCCAAAGCTCCATCTGATCCAAAGCCCACAAACCTTTTTTTTTTTTTTTGTAATCGGTGCCATCGATCTGCAACTGTTTATCAATTGCGCAAAATATGTATAGGTCTTCGCACTGCAAGATTATATTAAAGATAACAAAAAATCACGTACGAAATACGATATGCTTCATATAGCAGAAAAAACTATCGAGAACATTATTCGAACTTCCCAAAATTCTTCTACATGAATGCATAAAAATACTTCTACATTAGTAGAATAGTATTTTTGTAGAAATCACTGCAAGAAATTCTGCCGACATTTTTGGAACAATCTCTTGCGCAACTTTGAAACAAACACTGCTCCAACGGAATACCTGGAAAAAATATTGTAATTATATCTGGAGAACTATAAGTAAGAATCCTTGCAGGCATCCTAGACAAAATTTGAAAAATGATTCCGAATTTATAAAGTTAAGAATTCAATAGATGAGATTACGGAGCTCATGCAAAAAAATTATCTTAGATCTCTCCAACAAATCAGGATTTTCTCCAAGAATTACTGATGGAAAAATGTTTAGTTTTTGTATAGTTCTTTCAGGTGTCCTCCAGTGATTCCTTTGAAATCAAAAAAACTTCACAAGATCAGGGATTCCTCCAAACATTTCATCACAAGAAAGTTTTGAAAAAAACTGCCGATGCAATATCAGAAGAGACTCATGAAAGAGTCCCTGGAGGAATGCCTACAAACGTATGGAGAATACCTATAGAAACACAAGAAAGAATATTTAAAGGATTGTCCGAGAATCTTGAGATATTCTATGAAATTTTCTTCAAAAATTATCAAGCATAATATAATCAAAAAATTAATGGAGAAATCATTTAGGGCACACACACAAACTGACTTTCATACTGTCATCTGTCACTGTAGTGCAGTGTCAAATGTGTTATTTTGCTTCAAGCCTAAACATCATACTGAAAGTAAAAATCTTGGTTTTTCTCAAAAATCTGTGATCTTCACATACAGATATCTGTATGAAAAAAATGAAAAAAATCTGTGTCAATCTAGATAAATCTGTGCATGTGGCAACCCTGACCGAGAGTCTACGAAAAGGATATACGGTGAAATTTTCGGCGGTGCTGCTTGTTATAACATTTTGTTATGTTCTTTCGAGTAACAAGGGACTCCCGATTTGTGTGTGCTATTAATTTCACTCTTGTTTTTAACAAGCCAAAAATGCGAATTTCAGTGAACATAATTTTGATCATTCCTTGTGAAATCTATCAAACGAAACAAATTGCAACACCAGTTGCATATACTTGAAAATATCTGCCACATTTCCTTTCCAATCGCCGTATAAAACTCCTACCCATAAAACTACACAAATACACACACCTACAAAATGATGGCTGTTTAGGAGTTAAATTTAAATACGATTAAAAAAATGTGGCAAATTTCACTCAACTGAATTTTTATCGTCCCACCCTTTTGAATAGCGTCCGTCTGCATGAGCATGAGCATGATTGACCGCCCGAGGTTGCTACTACGTTGTTGCCAAATCAGCTGTTATTACACAAAGAACCAACAGATGATGCTTGGGACTAACATACATCTTCAATGTGTAAAAACTGGTGATCCCAATCTAAGGCAATTCTGGCGCCGGCCTCGTCCGAATGCAGGTCAAGTAGGGAATGGGTAGGAATATGTTGACGTGATACTCGCTTTATTGGAAGCCGCGGAATGCACTGCACTTCCCCAAGAAATCACTGGGATTTTGGATAGCAGGATTGGGTGGCAGCAGGGTTCGTTTTGGTAAACGATAAGCTGTCAAGTGTAATTAGTACCGATTTCCGATTTGAACCTATTTAAACCAACAGTAAGGATGCTATTGAGGCCACTCACAAAGTGTGATTGTGGTTTTTCATTGAGAAACTAGGAGATGTTTTATAATGCTGGAAAGCCGATTTGGACGGATTTAAACCAACAGTAAGGATGCTATTGGGGCCACTCACAGATAACAAAATATTGCGGAACAAAGTATCGAAACAACCATCGGTTGGGTCGACGCAAACCTATTAAAAATAAATTTTATTAATATAGATACAATGGGTAACAATTACCTGTCTTGCTCCACGTACTTGAAAGCACTTACTACCTCACGAGTCGCCTGTACCCAACTCCGCATGTGTCCGTCTAGTTTGCGGTACATTCATTCATCTTTATGCCTAACTTTAAAAGTTTTTAGAAACAGAGAAATATTAGATATTGTCTTCAAAATGTGATGTGGTAGAAATAAATTATTTGTTGCCTGAAAAGAAACGAAATTAAGAACAAAGATATAAGTAGAATCTTGTAGCCCTCCGGATGTTTGAAGAGCTTAGCCATTTCTATGAAAAGAAACTAAGAGTTATTGTTGCGGGCTGTCGATGGTTGGTGATAACTATGTGTTTAACACTATTGGCTGAAATGAGCATTGAATGAGAATAGTAAGAACATTTCATTGAATAAATGACTATAATACTAAGTTGTTTATTAAGCTGAAGCCCATTCGAGCTATATCTGATGAACTCAGTCGGCGGTTCTACGTACGAAAGACATTACCACCGCCTAACATGCAAGTGAGCGGAATGTTACAAGTTGGAAAAATTGTAAAAGAAATCGATGAATCAACCCTCTCAGATTTATCGCCAATATGCTATTACGATAAATTTACAAACTCATAACTGCATGCTAGTTTTTGATTTGAAAAATGTCCAGATTCATGAACAAAAAGTCCGGGCACCGATGCAGCACGGTATCCGAACTTTGGATTTGGAAACCTGTGTCGCTTAACAAATCCTCAAACAAATGTGCAAAAGCACGTTGGCCAATATTTAGTGACCGGTTGACGTGTGCTCTACTCCAAGTTCCCCTTCTTTCAAACTCACCTTCAGTTCAATTTACCCATTGAGTAGGACACATCACAATAGAAAATATTGTGATGGAGCACGGACGTTAGGTTACTAGATGAATGAAAAATACTCTATAACCTATTTAGGATTATATCTGAAAAATCCAAATTTGGCCAACACCCACCAGCCTTTTGAATAGAGTCCGTCTGTTCCTCAAACTATCAATCAAATGATAAACATAAAAATCAGGAAATTTAACAGATGCCTTGGCTCGTGAATCAAATTTTCATGGTAGAAGGTATATTACCAATTTAGGTAAGGAGATGAAAGTATTTTAAATATGGCTGCTAAATTTCAATTTTTATGGAATACAATGCATTTTTATATACACAATGCTAGGAACAAACTTAAACTTTTGATAATTTTAAGATTGCATTATCGAATGCATGCTAAAGAAATCAGTGTGAGTAGCGATCTCAATGTGCACGGATTGCAAATTTACTACCAGAATGTCGGCGATATGAGCTGTCTAGTCCAATACTTTCTGGCTAGCTCGGACTGTTCGTACGGTATAATCGTCCTTACTGAGACATAGCTCAATGATAACACTCTATCCATAGCTGCTTTTGGTTTGTCCTACAAAGTATTTCGGTGCGACTGAAATGCACTAAATAGTCGAAAGGTTTCTGGTGGAAGCGATCTGATCGCTGTACGTTACGGCCTCGAATCGCACATTGTTGAAGATGAATCTTGGAAGTCGGTGGAGCAAGTTTGGATCTCGTTGAATCTCAAGGATCGTACCCTGTACCTATGTGCCGTTTACTTTGCTCCTGACAGACTTAGCGACGATGACCTCATAAATGTTCACCTTCAGTAAGTTGCACAAATTTCTGGAAATGCCTCCCTTAGAGAAAAATCGTAATAATCAGGGATTCTTCCCTCCCCGAGTCTTTCCTCAGCTCAGTCGGTCAAGGTGAAGCTGCAAAGCAACACCATGGTAGAGATGACTGGGTTCTATTCCCGGTCTGGTCTAGGAATTTTTCGTTAAGGAAAATTTCTCAACTTCCTAAGCATAGGGTATGATTGTACCTGCCATACAACCATACAAATGCAAAAAAAATGGTACCTGGCATCGAAAGCTTCCAATAAATAACTGGAAGTGCATTTAGAACACTAAGTTGAGAGCAAGCAATAAGCGAAAACAATAAGCTTGAAATTCTAAATAAAGAAGAACCTCCACGGTGTAAAATGGCGGAGTGGATCCGACAGCTTCCTTTATCCCGACCCTTCCCAATCGCGCATCCATGCGAGGTCGATTTCGATGCTTGTTCATTATTCCGTTGCATCCTTACGCCAGATTAACGACATAGTGTATGTAAATGGACGATCTCTAGACCTTTGCTTCGTGAATGCCGACACTCCACCAAGCATCATGCTAGCCCCATCTGCACTAGTAAAACAGATGCCTCATTATCCACCACTTCTTCTCAATCTTGTGACTAGTGTACCAATCGAACTAGCTATTTTACCGCTATCCACCTACCATGATTTCTGCAATTCAGATTACGACAACATTCTCGATGTGCTTAGCAGTATTACCCGAAATAAAACCCCCGGCATGAACGACGTCGATAACGCGACTACCACGTTCTCCAATATCTTGAGCTACTTCGACAGACACGTTCCAAAGAAAGTCTCTCAAGCCTCGAAAATAGTACCATGGCAGACGGATGCCCTGCGCAGGCTGAAATCGAAAAAGAGGATGGCTTTACGTAGGACTGTGTGCGCAGTCTCTAAGCTGTTTGAACTGGTCGATTTGGAACCCGTGTTTTTCCACGTGAAGCAATATATCACCGAAGATCAACATGGATTAATGCCGAAGCGTTCAACGACCACAAACCATCTATCAATCACTTCCTTCATCATGAATGGGATTTCAGCTGGTTCACAAATGGGCGTTATCTACATGGACCTATCTGTTGCTTTCGACAGAATCAACCATGAAATCGCAGTGGCAAAACTGGAAAGGCTGCCTCCTTGCTTCACTGGTTCAAATCGTATCTTTGTGGCAGAACCCTCAAAGTTAAAATTGGCGATGAGTTGTTCGCTTCGTTCCCCGCCTTGTCCGGCATTCCCCAATATAGTCATCTTGGGCCGCTGATTTTTCTCTTGTATTTCAACGATGTCAACCTGTTGCTTAAATCTCATCGGCTAAGCTTTGCTGACGACCTCAAATTATACATTCGCGTGGATTCGCTACGAGACGCTTTACAGTTGCAGTAAGATTTAGAGACAGTACAAAGGTGGTGCGAGGTAAACTGTAAGCTCTTGAATCCGGGTACGTGTACCTTTGTCACTTTTTTTTAGGAAGAAGTCTCCCATTATCTTCGGTTATTCTTTGGTTGGAACTCCTCTGCATAGAGACAACCAAGTAAAGGACCTTGGTGTGAAATTCGACAATAAACACACGTACAAACCTCACATGTCCTACATCATAACGAAAGGTTCCCGAAATCTCGGTTTATTTTTTCGTGTGGATAAAGAATTCCGAAACGTACTGCCTTAAGTCGATGTACTGTTCGTTGGTGAGGTCTAACTTGGAATATGGTTCCTCGAACGTATTGAGTCAATTCAAGGTCAAATGGAGTCAAATGGAGGGACCATTTCATCCTTCCGAGTTACGAGAGTCGCTGTCTTATGATTCATTTGGACACTCTTCAAATTCGTCGTGCAGCTGCGAATTCACTTATCGTTGCTGATTTGCTGTCTGATCGAATAGACTGCCCATCACTGCTCGCCGATATTCCACTCCAGGCTCATAACCGTATATTACGAAACACCTGCCTCCTTGGAGGGAGACCGTCTACGGGACGAATGATTGCTCTGCAACGTGACTTTTATTGGGTGTCGTCTGTTATTGATTTTAATATGTCGCGAGACAATACAAGCCGACAGTTTTTGTTAGCGTTAAGATAGTTTGTTTTTATCAGTTGGACACCAAATTAGTCTGTTGATAATGATATCAAATAAATAGATAAACCTGTCTCGTAAGGCCCATAGAATTAAGTGTAAAATACAAGGTATTGTGTTAAAGTTGAAGTTGTTCTTGTTTTATTCCTTCCTCTTGCAAATAATTGGGACAAAATCCTAATAAATAATACTAATAAACTACAAATGCGAATTAAGCTTAGATTGTTTTGCAATTCTTATTCGCATCGTCGTGTTCGGAACACTATGGCACTGCAGAATGGATATTTGGAGTTTCTGGCGTGTGATCGATGGCACCATGCAACCATTGATTCAAATTCTGCCGACTGTCTTCTACGCAGGCTTCCTCCATTTGGGCTAGTGAAATAGCAATTGTGGTTTAAATTGTGTTGTGTTGTGACGGTTCATTATTTCCCACAGATTTTAAGGTGATTCAGGAGATCAGGTGAGTTAGATGGCTACTGCAGCACTTCAATTTTGTGATCTAGAAACCATTGTTTGACAGTATCGCACGTATGATTGGAATACTCGTCTTGTTGATACCTCCAAATTAACGGCATTTCCTCTTGGGCGTTTCCTCTTGGGCGCTTCCTCGATGAGGAAATATCACATTTTACATAACACCGTTCATTATCCTATCAATGCGATGACGAGGCTCATACCTTTTCCAGAGAAGCATCTCCAAACCATCAAGCGTTCCCCGCCTTATTTAACGGTCTTCTTGTAATACCGTGGATTCAAACTGGTACTAGGCGGTCATCTTACTCGTATAGTTCCGTCGAAATCAAACAGTTTGAATTTGGATTCGTCAGTGAACAATAAAGTTTTCCTTTTTGAAACATTCCAGCTCAAATAGTTTCTAGCAAACTGAAGGCTAACTTTATCTCTGGTTGTTATTGATAAATGGCTTTTTCGCTGGCCCGAGCTTAATAACTCGACTTCTTGCAACTAGTCTGGGTGCTTACCTCCAAGCATAATTTACTCTTGATTTCGGATCCTGAAGCAAAACAATCGTTTTGGAAGCAGCGTACGATCGTACAGTCCCTTCACGTGATTGTTTTCCTTGATGCACGAACTGGACGGTCATCAGTTTTAACCGGTCCTCTTGCTTTGAACGATTCAGTAAACGATACACTACCGATTTATGTATGCCGAGTGTTTCACTAACTTCTTTCTGAGTAGGTCCGTGCTCAATCATCTTAATTATGTTTTGTTTTAAATCATCACTGTACACGTTACGCCCCTGGGCACTGGCAAAATCTTGAGGTAGTTTAACTTCAACTTCCAGGTCCCAGTGCTTGTCTGGTTCTTTACCATTTTGGAAAGAAACACTCTAGTGTTGCCAGATCAGTGGTAATGCAGCCTAAAAGTGCTTCTAAAGTTCCTCCAGTAGTTCTTATCGATGAACATTATGATTCGGAGATGGTGATCAATGGCCAAGTACAGTATTTACAAATATTTGAAATGTTGCATTTGATTATATAAACTCAGTTGAAAAAACTGAAACAATTTATTATCACAAATCAGCACACTTTTGGAAAGCTTTACCACATACGGGAGTTGTTCCATTATTCATCTCATGATCCATTGTATTTTTTTTAATCAATTCGTTTATTTGTTAGGCTCAGGCGTGTGTAACACTTTACGGAGCCGATATTCAATATTGTTATTTACAATGTATAAATTTTACAATTTCGGTAAAATGGGGTGCCAATTACTCGTGGCTAGCTCGAGGTTAATGGGTCACATCATCGTTTGGAAGGGGCTAGGCAGGTAACTTATTGAAGGTATTATTTGCTGCTCATGGTTGCGACATCTACCAAATCCACGGTCCCTGTAGTCCCTTTCAGGAGCTAAGCCGCAGATGGGTGACCACTGCTTGCTCGGCAGGTACAAGTAGCAAGGAAACAAAAGGATAGAATAACTGGGACAGAATGGCAGGGAATTTACTAGACTGGAGGAGATAGGCTGATGACATTACACTCTTTGATCAGACAAACAAAAGAATTCATAAATCGCTTGCATGTAGGGGAGATCACGCATTCCCAAAACATCTCTTACCTCGCGGGTGGGTTGTCTACCTCGGGCCACTAGGGTATCCAATAGTCGTGCTCTGGAGGCATCATTACCCGGGCAATGCCAAACTGCGTGATCGATGTCATCATAACCGGTTCCGCACCTACACATGTTGCTATCGACGAGGTTAATTCTGTAGAGATGTGCGTCTAGCGAGTAGTGGTTGGACATAAGTCTTGACATCACACGAATGAAACCGCGACTTACATCCAGACCTTTGAACCACGATCTCGAAGAAACATTTGGAATAATGGAATGTAACCACCGCTCAAGAGAATTACTTGTCCAATCGTATGATCCATTGTATGATCATTGATATATGAATCAATTGATTCCTTTTGTTATTAAGTTTGCTTACTTTCAACAACAAATAAAAATAAATAAAATTAACAATAAATAAAAAGTAAGAAATGAACTAAAATATGATGAGATGAAAATGGGATTGGTAAACCTAGATACTAACTTTTATCGAGGTCTTTTATGGTGAGGCAATTTTGCTCATTTAGCAACACAGTTTTGAAGAAAAACACAGTTTTAAAGTACGCATCGGTAATGCACGATGTTTTGCTGAAGAATTCAAAATAAAACCCGCGAAACTGGATAGAAAATCCTGTCACGAACAAACGAAACAGTCCACGGAACGGAAGATTAAGTCAACATGCGGAATAAAAGAACAAACTCTAAGGCTGTGAACCATTTGGCGAAATTTTTTAACTTTTGGTTAAAATTTGACAGTTCGATAGTAATTTCCCCTCCGGTTGAAAATAACCCAGCTCTGGAGCATGGTTAATTTTGACAGCTCGATAGTTATGTAGATCCCAAAGTGATTTGACAGCGTGCTCTATTTCTAGTCGAACATGTTAAAAGGACGTGTGTACCAAAATGTAAAGATGTAAACATCAGATGTTTTTACAATCGTGAATAAATTTATTGACATGCAATGGATTTTAACCTGGGTTTACTCACATTTCATGAGGTGTGCTAATAGAATAAGGTAATTTAAATTTAAATCACATTTGATTTTTTTCAAATACAGAATCTTTTTGAAACAAAAAACAAAACAGTTGCTGCCAGAAATTTATTTCTTTGAAACTAAAAAAAATAATGTTGCGGCTATAATTGATATTTTATACCTGGAAGAATTTTATTTTTGTTTTAAATATTGTACTTGTCAATTTAACCAGATTGTGTTTTGTTTCGAAATAATGCAAATGATTTTGATTTGGTTTAATTTTTATTCAACATAAGAATGAATTGACAAACAGTCCAGCTGCGGATAAGTTGAGCTTGTCCAATGATTCTGTTGACGATAACGATGGATATCCCTTTAATTTTGAATGAAAGAGCATTAATCTAAAAAACATAGATTTTTCTAGGTTCATACCTATCGTTCTCCCCAAGAATTTAATCCGTACATGCATTTCTTTTTCGTTTCGTTCGACAACCTTAAATATTTCAATGGCGTACTGATTTTTTGCATATAGAAAATAGACATTAAAATTCGCATTTCATTACAAATTTTCAATTTCTTACCAGGAAAGCAACTCACAGATTGCTAAGAAAGTCCAAAACAAAGCCATAAATCGACCATTAACTTCCTCGACCTCTTCAAATAATATTTCCTCCGGCGAGTCCGCTTTGCTTTTTTAATTAAAGCGTAGAAATTGAGGCTACGAAACTCGCGCATTCGGAAATATTGAAAACTTACACATACATTGACAACTGTAAAACAGTAATTGTTAGGGAGTTGTTGGTTTTTAAATCTGCAATTTTTTTGTTTTTAAATTGATTGAAATTATTTTTGAGCACAAAAATATAGCTTGTTGAAACTAATTTTTTATTCTTAGCATTTGGTTTTGAAACAACAATCAGAATTGTTGAAGCAACAAAAATAAAGTATTGAATTTAAAAATAAAAATATTTGAAGTTACAAAACAGTTCAATAATTTTATTTTTTAAATCAAAGAGGTCAATTTTCTCTGCGTGTAGTATCACGATGATGGTACAGAAGAGGATTTCCCCGTTACAATAGAAGTGGTAGTTTACTTGAATGAGCTAGCATTTTCAAGAAATTTGTGGAAGAAACCAGCGTGGAAGGCCCCTATGAAAACTCCATGTCGAATTCCAAATAACTATGCATCTGTCAAAATTTCAAATGGGTCGTATTCATAGTTAAATTTTATCTATTTGAGGGGAAATAACCAACGAACTGTCAAATTTTAACCAAAAGTTTAAAAATTTCGCCAAATGGTTCACAGCCTAAACAGAAATAATCTCAAGCTAAGCAGGTTTTTTGGTAGGTATCATTCCCAACATATAGAGAGGTAACTGATTTTTATCGTCATTTACTGACCTTTTTCTTCCTACAGCCTTATACACCAACAATTCTCCAACCCTACCCCAATCCCGTGCACGCTTAGAAAAAAGTACCCAGCGAAGCAGTTAAGTGTGCGAAGCCAACGTTGGGTATAATTATGTTTACCTTCCGTTGGGTACAAATTACGTACTTCTGGGTAGAATTTTACCCAGAAGTAAGTTATTTGTACCAAGCGGTAGGTTAACATGATTATACCCAACGTTGGCTTCCCACACTTAACTGCTCCGTTTGGTGCTTTTTTATTAGCGGGTGGGCACCGATGCAATATTATTGTGTGCACTTATAGTGTATCCCGCAAAATTCAAAACCCACATGGGTAGAAATGTTGCGCAGCCTAGTCAACTATTCCCTGGTGTATTATGTAAGGTATGAGCTCTTGAACTCAGACTGGTGACTTGGCGCCATGCCCCCTTATACATCAATAAAATAAAATAAAATAAAAATCAGCACTGTACACGTTGCGCGACACTCGGCATTGTGTTGTGTTCGCAGCCAAAGCCGTCCTCAACAACGTCAAAAGCTAAGCAAGAAACCACAAACCTTGAGCAACTGACAAGCAACTGACCACAAACCATTAAATTATTGCACAGTAAAACTTGGTTTGTTTATCATATTTGACAGTTGCTTGATTTTTGTCGCGTGCCTTTGGAAACTCGTCAACGTTTTGGAGCAGTGCTGCCAAGCTACTTACTTTAAGCTATATGATACTACGAATGAATATTAGACCACTTGTTCTAAAGGCTTTCCCACATTAGATACGTTTGCGTTCCGTTGAAGTAAATTTGACAGAAAACCTATGGGAAATCTGTCAAGTTCACGTAAACGCACCCACAACGTATCAATTAACTTACTCCGAAGAAAAGAACAGAAATTCACAATTCTTCTACGCAGTTGCTTAACTTATGTCCGACACTTTATGTATTATGATTATACAGAAAGGTCGACGGCATTGCAAATCATATATCCTAACATTTATTTTCCCACTTATCACTACTACTAAGTATACTCTGAATATTCTCTATATTTTATTTTATTGCTTTCTTACTATATGCAATCTTAAGATGAAACTGGAGGAACTCCTTTTTCCATATGATTTATAGGTTAGGTTAGTTATCACTTCACAATTTTTGAGACCAAAAATCACAAACAAAACAAAACGAACAACGCTAACCAATGGATGCTGTGGAGCAAACAATTCTTGAAAATTTCACGCCTGAAGTCCTAATATTATTTGAGGTTTGTGCTCAGAAAACATTGAAGTGATAGAGACTTGATCCCGTGTGTCATTAAGCAGGATTTATTTTACCCCTATGGTTATTATTATATGATACCAATTTTCTATGTCTGCTGCAGTGTGAACAGTCATTTTTCATTGGAGACGTAGCCCTTGACCACATTCTGCGCTTTAAAATGTAATGGGATGATTGCTACAGATAAGCAAACGGATTCTGTGTGTTTTGGCATATCGCTTGATTAAAGAGGTTCTTATATAGTGTCCAAAATATTGAACACAACAAAGAACGTTTTCGCAGCTGAGTTATTAACGAAAGAGAAGGTTGTTGAAGCGAACCAATCAATGCAGATAGTACCTAGCATAAATTCTAGTATTCAGTTTTGGTCAGCACACATTTTCTAGCTGTTCTTTGCAGAGACCGTATTTTGGTCCACAAAACTTTGTAAATTGATAGTAAATGAGTTACCGTACTACTAGGTCAGTAACTAATACTGTTCCCTTGTATACATGAGTTCAACTCACTCTGACACTGAAATGAAAAAAATGTCATATCCCGAATATTTTACTTTCAACATCGTGCAACTTCGCTAGCACGACAGCGTCTAAATTAAGGCTTTACTGAGCATAGCCATCGGTTTTTTGCTATCAGAGACTAGACAATAATAAAGATCTGCATGGCGCATACTCAGAAGATCGTCAGTCTGCTCTGAAATCGTTTCCAGTTTTTTTTCTCACATTTATCGATTTTTCACGAAGCACGACATACCACTATAAAAACAGATGACGGTAGCAGAGTGAAGAACCGAAACAGAGAGGATGACTGACATGCTATGAAACTATGGGAGAACTGAGTCTCTGGTGTTCACGGACAATGCACGGAGCAAAACACCAAATAATGGCTTGGACGATTCAAATGCTAGTTTATCTTTATTTTTAATAATTATGTTTTTATTTTATTAATAATTATTATTCGAAATCGAAACTATCTTGAAAATTCAAAGTGATCATATTTTCGATGATTCGGTGACGGTGGATCGTATGTCCTTAAAGCATACGTATGGTCATGGTTTAAGTGATATCGTCAATGAACATTGTAGCATTTTTTTTACTTCTTCCAGAATGCCGGCTGCAGTACCCGCGGAAAATGGAGGCGGAGCCCCAAAAACAGAACTGCAAGAGCTGCAGATGAAACAGCAGCATGTGGTAGATGAAGTAAGATAACTTGTATTCACATAATTAAACTGGCAAAATATCTAAAAATATATATGCTTTGCTATATTTCAGTCGCTGGATAGTACTCGTCGTATGCTGGCGCTATGCGAAGAGGTAAGTTATCTGATGCTCTATTTAGAAACATTAGTGTTGCTGAATAAAAAGCGATTGAATCACTTTGAGTTATTGAATATATAAAATTAGGGTATTGATTCCTGAAATAGGTAGGATCAGCATAGCAAATCAGGAAAGGAAAAGAAAACATGTGTAAGCTTTTTGTGGAAGATCAATCAAGTTTAAAAAAGCGTTCAAATTTAATATTTATACTAGTACGGTTACATAATAATGTTTGAAATTGATTTCTCACTCTTAATAATTCATGTTCTGCATTTCGTCATCCCTTTTATCGGATGAAATTTAGGCTCACTGTTTCTAGTTAAAACTACGCACATTTTGGCCCTACTACAAAAATTGAATTAGAAATAAATTCCAACCTCTCCATGCTTGAATGAATAGCATTGTTTTTTGGAGAGAGATATTTGTTTCAATCAACTGCCGGTAGACGCATAATTGTCCCATATTACAAATAATCAATTTCAGAAAAATGCCAAGTCGATTTATCCCACTAGATCAACTATTACTCCCTGTGGGACAATTATGCGTCCATGTTTCAAGTAGGAAAAAATAACTTATCGTTTCTACGATTTTTCTAGAACTAACAACACTTGTTTGAATAACATTCTAAAAGTGCAAATCAAACTGTAGTACTAGGCATAAAAAATCAAAATTGTCCAAAAGTCACATTGGACACTTATGCTTCCACCGGCGAATAAGACCTTTAGCAATAGGGCATTGGTTTGAATAAACTCCCAAGATTGAAACAGTAGTTCTATGAGGTTTTAAGAAAATTGTCTATTTCCATTTAATTAAAGCATAAACAAAGAGCAGACATATCATTTTAATGTAGGAACTTTAGAAATACTTTCATAATTAATTTTAGTTTTCATTGTAAATAATGCAACGAGTGACTCGTTTTAGTTTAGTTTCGAGTTTTCTGTTTTTTGCGGACCCTATCCTATATCATCATTATACTTCGTACTATTGAAAAACAAAAATGACAAAAATAATGTTGCTGTGGACAGTGTAATTTGAAGGATAGTAGCATTCGTAACCAGAACGACTGGGTAGTGTGAAGTTTAGCATTTGCTAAGTGTTAATTTTATGGATAAGAAAATAGAAACATAGGTCTAAATTTCTATGAGCTGTTTTACTGTATTTTCCCAAGGCTTCAACCTTCACGTTTAACAATATCATTGAGTTATGTTATGGTTTCATTAAATTCTCAATTGTTTATGTTATAAATTATCTAAATATGCACTATTTCCAAAATGTTACCATGCTCCTTGTAATGGATTTTACGACCTTGGATTAAATTCATTGAACCTTGATGGAGTGCATTTTTTTACATGGAGATATTATTAACATATACGATATAACAAAGCTTTCTCTCGATATGTTGATTGAGTACTTTTTTATTATCGTCATGAGCCTAGATTTAAAGGCTTACTTATTATTTACAATAAAGCTAAATTTTGTAATATCTTAAAATAACTTGGTGCTTTCTTAAATTTGTATCATTCAACATATGTTTCAAAACGTCATCCAAAATCACTGGCTGGAGTTCAGGATTTTAATTTTCCATTAATATACAGCATCACGACACTTAAAAAACAGTCTTTTAATAATCCGACGATGCCGGATGAACAGAAACTGGCAACTGATTCATGTAATAGCTATGTATAAATCAACAGTGTCGTGTAAAGCTACCCATCATTTCATCAACTTTTGATTATTCAATATAAATTTGAATATTCATTATTTCTTTGGTAATATATATATTAATGCCCCTTTACTACAGTTCACCACAGTTAATTTGAATACATCATGTATGCATTACAACATAGCATTCTACACATTCCTCAATGTATTATATTCCTCTATTTCTTAGTGATAAAACATCATACACTTTTTTATGTTGTCCGTTTTTATTTGGTTGGGGCTGAACGTTTGTGTAGCATGTTTCCTCTCAATTTTTCCACTATAAATGTGAATCTGTCTGAAATTCCAAATAGATTTAGTGTGCTGTCCAAAAGCTCCACTAAATACACCAATATCTCAATGCATCAAATATCAAAAAGTAAAACTGTATAAGGTTATATTAAAAAATCATAAAAAAGACACGACAACATTTTTTATAATGCATGATATCAATTCTCACCTAGCAAAAACTATTAGCAACTCTATTTCGTCATTGTTTTTATATTACGACTGTGCTAACAGTTTTTCATGTTTCCAAATTATTTCACTCTATTCACGATCTACCTAAATACCTGATACAAAACGTTGCAATATTTATAATACAAATTAGAAATAAGAACTTCATTATACTTGATGTTTTATTGTTTTCCATATTTTTACGTATATTTTCGTGAAGTTATTTCATTTCAATGTCTATTCCTACTATTGTAACCTATTTTCCATGTGCAATGTCTATTATATCAGATGATCATTGTGTTTGTATGTGTATATTTTAGATCAATCAAGGAATGATCTAGGTATTGGCCCCATATTAATTAAAAAAACTCATGTTGTTTGGTCGTGGTATGATTGAAATATTTTATTTTCCATCAATATTTCAACTAAAATTTCGTAGCGAAAATAAAAGCTGTAGCAGTAGATATTAAAATTTTCGTAAGAAAAGTTACAGCAACTCTTGAAAATGTGTCTAGTAACCTGGAATCCGGGAACATAACGACGGATGTAAACTTTTTATAATGACTAAAGTAACATCAAGAAATATTATGAGTGATCGTTCGTTAAGTACGTCACGCTTAACATTCCTATTTTAAAACACCCTTTTGCCCACATCGTCACATAATTTGTAGAATACAAAACAAAATGATATGTATCGTCACAGTTTCACGAACCCTCCCTCCCTTAAACGTTTGAAGTATTCACTCAAGCATTATGGTCTCTCAAAAATCCATTTACAGTAGACGTTCGCTGATTGGCTCACGATTGCATCACAACAAACGGATGAAACTCACTTCACATTTTTTTAAATACTTTAAAAAATACACTTTTACGAGCGTATTAGTAGAACAATTGTAATTGGAAAACTAAAAAAAACTTGAATTAACACTTTACTTGATTACTTTAAAAAAAAAAAAAAAAAAAAAAAGCTGAAACACTTTTTCAACCACTCGAGACTGAAGAAGTCTGTAAGTCGCAGATGAAATAGGCCTATCTGTTTAAAGATAAGCTTTCTATAGTGGAATTGAACGGAATTTGCTCGCGTTTACTAGTGATAGTTTGAAAAAATGTTTCAGTTTTTTTTTAAAGTGGTCAAGTGTTAATTTAAGGATGGAACTCGCTAGATGGCACGTATCGAAAAACATAACATCGTAACCCACCGAAAAACATAACATCGAAACGCCAGTACGATTTTGACATTGGATATTGCTGGATGATCGCCTTTTAGTTGGGGTGCGCCTCAATTGAAACAAGCCCTAACCAGAAAACCACCAATTAGCGAACGTTCACCGAGTTTATCGTTATAAGATCTTTCTCTTCTTCCTCCTATCATGTCTTCTATTTTGTTATCTTTTATTTTTACACGCTGCACATAGCACTTAATTGATGCTGATTGCTTTAAACGTGATAAACTGTTATGAATGCCTAAGCCCATATGCACTTCCATTGTTCCGACGAATATCTCAAGAGCAAGTAAAAGTGTCGTAAATCGGATAAAAAAATTGGCATTTGTTGTGACTCAAATAATCACTTGATTACAGATAAAACAGATGTATATCCATATGTACGTTTCATTGTTCATCGAAGCAGTTGTGATGAAGGGTTGTGAAATCTTACCACAGCCACAAATAACTTACCAGACCCATAGCTTTCTTACCAAATTTTTTGACTTGAGCTGATGTCTCAGACTGGTTCAATATTTCGCCTTCACGCACCGTATAATATTGTGGCACGGCAAGGATTTGTAGTCGAATTTCACGAAGGTTTCGTCATCCGTGATTATACAGTTTAAATTTACAGCAAGCATCGTTACGCACAACTTTCGCACTCTGGGCCTGATCGATGTTTCTTGTTTTGGACTCCGTTTCTGTTGCTTCTGCTACTTATAGGGTCGAAGATTCAAACTTTCTTTGGCACGAGGAAAATTTTTTCGGCCACATCTCGCTCTGAAACCTCCTTCTTGTGCTCGAATACCTTCATTATATGTTAATCCTAACGAGGGTTAGCAGGACTTTTTTTTCGACCCGATTTCAGTTTATCCTCAAACATGTTATCCTTACTGAACTTCCAGATCGCTGTTCGTACGGCTTTCTCACTTACTCCGTCAACTTTTGTCAACTTCTTCAGTGACGATTAAACTGCTACACAAGTGCTGTGAGCTAAAAGTAAACAACAGAATGCAGCCATACAAAAGAACTAGTCAATTATTGCGGAATGGCAGCGGTTTCTGATTGCGTTCATACTTTCTGGGACAGTCTTTAGGTGGTGTAAGTATTCAAGTGTGAAATTCTTATAGCAAATTGTCCCGTAGCTATGTCCAAGACCGCAAGATGATCTGAGTCAGCTCAAAAAAGTTATTAGCAGTTTATTGAAATTATGTCTGACTGATAGTGCCAACATACCTTTTTGTCACAGTAGATGATGAACAATAAGTGCCAAAGGATCTTTTTTTTCATGCTAGTTGATTAACACTATAAATGTTAATTTATAAAATTTTCGGCACCCCATTGCTCAGGAAGCCGAAGCAGATTCCTGTCTGCGAAATTAATAAATCTGATCGGGAACCGAACCCGACCACGTGCAACTTCGTCCTGTTTTCTAGTTGTATCCTTACCGTCTGAGAACATACATAACACTAAACAGTCCTGCAAACTCAATGTGTTAACCAATTGCTTAATATTTGTCGAATAAGTTTCGTCCTAAAGTTATTTTAAGAATTCACATTGACGGAGTGAATACATTTATTTTGAGTTTGATCATTATTGTCATCAAAAATATAGCAGGTTTGGTACTTACATAATGTTTAATATTTTTATTAAATGAATATCACGACCAAACATTGGCATTATCTACAATATTAACTATCAATAATATTTCAAAATAATAAAACAATACAATACGTACTCATTAGTTGTATTATAAATGGATAGGTAAAGGAGAATTGACATAGTTTAAAATGTTTATGAATACCGCACATGTAACTTATAAAATGAAAACATTGCCACTCGTGCAGTCAATACGCATTCTAAACCATATCAACCAATTAGATGCTACAATGCTACCAAACACTGATCCACAATGCATTTTTGTTCAATACCGTCCAACGTGTTTGACTATGTGTTCCATGTTTTCGTTTCTACCCACATTAAAAAACTCTAAGTCGCTTAGTTATACTAGTCACACTTTGGTTATAATTTTAGCAGTTATACAAGTCTAAATTAGGCAAAACAGGAATACAACAATGTGTGCAGTTCAATGTAGCCTAATCTTATGTAGATAGTAGAATGTTAGGGCCTTTTAAAGCAATTTAATATATTTTGAAGTCACAATTCCAGAAGAAAAACCTAAATAGATAATATAAAATCAACAATTATACAGAATAAATCTTGTAATTGCACCACTTGAAATCTACAAACAACGTTAGAAGCAAATACAACAAAATATCGTACATCTTCAAAACAATAACAAATAAACTACAACATTGGAACTACCACATAATGACACTTATTACTTGCCTAATTATTCTAATGCCGCCATTAACAGAGCAAGGAAGCCGGGATTCGCACCCTGGTAGCCCTTGACGATCAGGGAGGTGAGTCACCATAACAACACATTACTACTTATTCAATCTATTTTCCCTTTACCCACTTCTCTCTATCTCCAAAAAAAAAACTTTATCTTCTAATACTTTGCATACGCGACCAAATGTTATCGCTACTCTTATTATATTACAAACCTTCTGCATCTTCAAAGGACTCTTTGATTCGACTTTTTTTTTGTACCATACCAAACGCAATAACGCCACCCCATTAGGGTGGTTCAAAATATCGATTTATCTTCACCCCACACAATCGATTTCAAATCAGGACCTGACACTTCTCAGAAAATTTGAGCTCAATTGGTTGCGAGCTGCACCAAACTCTTGAAGTTTCTTTGCGAATTCCTATGAGAAAACCAAACTTTTTGCTCTCATCCTCCTTGTTATTCGATTTACGAACATGCTATCTGTGGGTACGAAAAAAAAATCCAGCCTAAAATTTGCCGAAGACCACTTTTCGATTCCACATCGGTATAATTATATATTGATGAATTAGCGAGATAACGATCTTAAACAATGCTCCGGCAACTACTCAGCAGGCAACGTTAGTGTTTTTGGCTAATACCATGGATACTTTGCCATTTAGCATGCAGGCAGTGTTGCCTAGAAATCTGTTAATGATTGATATAAGATAGTTATTAGAAATCAATTAACAATTAAATAATTTGACGTTCAATCGAAAAGTGGTCTTCGATAAAGATGTTGAAGGACAATCCCATATCACAATACCAAAAAGTTAGGAGGATGAGAACAAGAAGTTTGATTTTCCCATAGGAATTTCCATTGAATATTCAAAGGGCCAGTTCGCAACCAATTGGGGTGGAGCTAAAACGGTAATTTGAACCACCCCACTACCCCATCCATTAATTCCTTGTTCGTGTTCGTTCGTGCATTTAAGCGAGAGATTTTCAACCACTTTTGTATTCTAGTATCCATCCTCTGTTCCTTTTTGAGATTCGTCACCTAGTAGTTAGATGCCTCTACGAGATGTACTTTGATCGAGCAACTGTAGTGATTTTTATACTAATTTAGTAAATTTAAACAAAAGAAGAAAAGAGTTCGGATTATTTAGGTTTGAAGTTTATCATACGTTTACAGTAGAATAATTAAATTAAGTTCATACACATATCACAGTATCTCACATATTACTAAACATCTGACACTTCAAGGCAACAACTATCATCTTACAATAGTTGTAAGATAGTCTGATAATCAGTCGTTGCTTTTCTGCATTCAATTACAAAAGTTGGCTATATTCCAAATATCAAGGTGTATTGCATTACCCTTATCATGAAAAAATGTTACAAATTCTATGTATGTCTTGAATCCTTGCTGGAAATATGCAGTAGATCGTTTCATTTCTATCTATAGAACTGCATCTCTTTCAATTCTATCTATAGAACTGCAATATTTGGGGTTTTCATAACGAAGTTTTTTCTTAAATAACGTAAAAAATAATACGTTTGCCAAAGTGGAAATTAACGAGACTTTAAAAAATTAGCTTAGATAGCCAAGTAAAGCAGGTGATTGAATTGGAATTTTTATTTATTTTTAGTAATCTGTTTTCTCGTTTTGCAGGTATATTTTAAAGGTTTACGCCGGTTTTATTGAACAGAGATCTTATTCTGAATTAATTTTATTGAAATTTAAAACTTGATTTAGTTGAGGTTGAAGATAATGTAAGATGAATTGAGTAAAGTCTAACATCATAAAGATAGCAATTCGAAAACTTATTTTGTTATCAACATCAAATTGATTTTGATTTCATGATCATTTGATGATTTGATTTCACTTTACAGTTGTCAAATTTTATATATAATTTAGTTTTCATCTTGCTGTAATCTTGCGTTCACTGCGTCAAGTGGAGTTGTCATTTTGCTACCAACAGCAAAGAAATGTACAGCAAATTGACTTTTCAATTCGCTCTCATTGATAGCAAGATCAGTTTTAAATTTGATGTCACAGGAATACATTTTTGCTATAAATTTTGATCCTTTGGGTAATCATTATCAGCAAACATCATATTTAGTTTTCTATTTGATCGCAGACTCTATTCGGGTAGGCATCCCAAGTAAGGTCTGAAATCAAATTGAAAAGTTAATATGATGTTGTTGATAATGATTACTCAGGTTGCTTGTCTTCAAATATCAAAATGTTTATACTTCCACTTGTAGTGCTGCCAAACCAATGAAAATAAAACGGCTCTGATTTATGACAATTGTAATCTGAAATCAAATTTTGGTGTCAATGGTTTCAATTTGATACTGATATAAGATTAGTTTTTTAATTGCTATCTTTATGTTCTTAGACCTCACTCGGGATAGGTAGCTTGGGAAGGATCCCGTAAGACATAAGTTAAAATAATGAAACAATGAGGTCTGTTAAACATAGCAAAAATCAGTAGTTATCTTAAACTTGCAAAGAGTCGTTAAAAATAACAGTTGACGATATATTGCATTTTCATATATTTTTTAAATATAAATAACTATCAATATGATAGCTGCAAAATTTAATATTGATTTGCTTTAATTTTTAAAATAAACTATGATCGTGTAGAGAGGGATATTTACTATGTCAAAAATGAGATAAACGAAAACTTTTATACTCAGGTTTAACATTGACGTAAGTATTGCATCTTGCTTCGATTTTTGTAGTAATTCAAGTAAACAAGAAGCTTGGTTAGCCTTTTGCAAATGGAGTTTACAATCCGTTTCCACCTATGTAGTTTGATAAAACGGTTTTTAACCTTGCACCCAGAACATCAAACACAATCGTAAAACGTTTTCGTAGCTCATTTATTTAGAATTCATCGAAGCAAAAAATAATGTTTAACATATTTATCTAGCATTGTTATGAGCGGTTAGTTGAGGCCCAACAATAATCAAAGATTACATTCAACGCTCACTTCCAAAATATAGTTAAAGCATAGTATTCACACTAATGCACCCAAAATGCAGCATTCTATTAAATTTTACATTTTCATCACAATCTACTGTCGATGTTAATTGAATTTCAATGTTTTGACTTCCTTTCGTTTTCATGCTTCTAAACGAAAAGAGATTTTGAATTATTCGAAATCATACCTTATTCATTTGGCCTAATAATGCTGGGCAAATAAGTCTACATTGATACGAAGACAAGATATATTGTTCCAAAATATTAGGAAAACTTTACATGATAAAATTTATGTATGTTTTCATATTCCTTCATTCATAGCATTCAACCACGACTATTATTTAAACTACTTCCCATAACACATTGCAAAGAATGCCTTTGCAGACAGCATGAATTATTTGATTCATTCTCCTTTTCCTAATGCACTTGACAGAATAATTTCAATACCAGAAATACATAATAAAAAGACTAACAACAACAAAATAAAAATTCTGACGCTTAATGAATATACTTCCAAAAATATTTTTATATATCAGTGATTGCTTCGAATTTTAGCTCCATAGTATGTTTTTCTTCTATTCCGTAGTAATGCTTTTGTTTGAGAATGATGAAGTTTTTTCACCTGTCGTCCAACTATGTAGATAGTCTTGTTTTATTTTCTGTTTCAATCTCGAGTAGATGCTTGATTATTATTTTTCGGTTTGTTCAACAAAAATATCAGTCCAAGTTACACTCACAGACAAGAAGATATGTTTTGTCCCTGAGGAAAGAAAGTTTGAAATTTTTATACTTTAGAACTCTGGTTGGATTGTTAAACCTGTATAAGCATTAAAATATTCAATGCATAGAGCGTTGAGTTTAAAATCGTGAGTAATCACGTACTTAGCAAGAACCTGTTGTGAAAAGTAGTTAGTTATTTTTTTATGTTACCATTTATATGGATTGTTCAATGAGTTGTTGTTTCTTTCAACTTTTAGTTTTATTTGGTTTTTTCTTCTTTTATATTTATTTTCTTATGCCGATTGTAGAGCGAAGAAGCTGGAGCTAAAACCTCAAATATGTTAAATAAACAAGGCGGTAAGCTTATATTTTACTGGAATTTGTTCGACTACGTTTTAAAATTGCAGTTGGTATCAACAATGAATTAAAAAAGACTAACGATAAAATTGTTAAAAGAGTGATCATTGTTTTCCTTAACCAAGCTTAAAACAGCAACATTTTGAAAAGAGCGTGTGCGAAAATTGTAGTGATTAGTGAGCGAGGCTTTCAGTCGTTGCATTTAATTTTGTAAACTAAGTGATGATTGTAACCAAAGATAGTGCCTACTGAATTTTGTAAACAGAGCAGGATTGTGTTGTTTCATTAATTGATTAGATAGGAAACATACTTTAAGGTTTCTGCTATCCTAGTGATACAATCGAGACAGTATTTGCTAAGATACGATTTGTGATATTTTTCGATCTAGAGCACTGAAGTGGGAATGCGTACCATCGTCATGCTGGACGAACAAGGAGGTAAGACATTAACTAGTTGTTATCAAACACTCTAAATCATAGCCACGTGGTGTACGGGTTAGTTTTTGTTTTCGACAAAATTGTAATTGTAATTGAGCTTTTGAAATTTAAAAAAAAATAAACAAGTTTGTCTGAAACTGAAACAAGGAAGCAAAAACTAACAATCTGTTTATCATTAATAAAAATATTTGTGTATGAGGGTAAGAAAAGAATCTAACTAAACATCGGAAACCAAAATGAAGCATGCAGGCATATCATATTTTATATTAGGTACACTAAAATAGCGACTACAAAACAAGTTATTATCTATAATGCTTTCTCTAAAACGATTTATCCTTCCAGTTTTTGTAAAATGTATAGGCCAAATACCAGCAAACAAAACAAATCTTTAATCACAAATCACTACAATGTATTAAGTACAAAAATCGTGCACTGAAACTATAATGCCATTCACTAACAAAACGAGCAAACGAATATTGAAAAATTGAACAAAAAAATATGCAATCATTTATCCTACGATCAGTAACAGTACTAAAACATCAGCACCGCACAGAAATTAACAACATTGAACTACTAACGCAAACTCTGCTTCTTATTGCCTTACAATTATATATCAAAAAGAACCTCACCACAACATACTACAAATTCTCAAAGTAGACCCACAAGTGAGTACTGACATAACTTACCACGTATTCCAAGAAAACACGAATTCTGTCTCTTCCTATATCGTTTGAGTTTTGATTTTTATTCTTTATATATTTCGTGTTGTTTATTTTAATGTGTATTATTTATTTAGGTTCAGTTGAATAATCTTTTGATCAGATTAATTGAAGTCATGTTTTTGTTATTTTTTTAATTACTGCATAGTTAATAAACTATAGTCACAAACTATCCTATTATCTCTCGATTTCCTAGATTAAAGTAACATACGCAAAACTTTAAAATTGTTTTCACTCCGGTTGAACAAGGTTTGTACAAAAGAAGTGGTGTTTGTACAGGACTATGTCATCAAATTCACAATGTTAAAGCTAGATGTTCGATATTTGGATATTTTCAAACAAAATACGTCGTTATTTTACGATATTTCAACCTTTTTATTGGATTTTACCTTTCTTCACAAACCCAACAACAAATAAATTTGACTTTGTCGAGCTGATACAAAGAGAATTATGATATCACTTGCTTTTATAACAAAAATTATGAGAATCAAACAATCAAAAACAATCAGCTAGGGGTATTTGGGGTATAATGAGCACACGGAGTGAATAGCGATACCATTAGTATCTCAAAAAACCATAATTTTTAATGAAATTTTAAATGTCAATAGCTAAGGAATGTTTCAAACATGCAATTTATCAATACCCTTGTTTCAAATAATCGAAATATATCGGAAAATAAATCTTGTGCGTCAGCAAATGAATGAAAAATTTGCTGGCATACTAAACAAGGTTTTACGAAATTTGTAATAAAATTTCCTACCATATTTGTTTTGAAGTTTTGCAGTAACGATCATAAATATTCAATACCGATTGAATTGCTTTTTGATGTAATTATTAATGATAAAAACGGTTTTTAACCATTATGGTTGATTAGTTTATTTAGAGTGTTTTCAAAAAGAATGCAGTCTTGATGTATTCAGAAGGGCCTTAGCACAAATCCATCAAAAGTAATAATTGTACCTTTCACCAGGAAAAGGAAGTTGAATCTGAAAGCTTTTCAGCTAAGGGTATTAGAAATTTATCTTAGTGAACAGGTTAACTGAAATGCTCATGTTGAGTGTGTGATCGTTAAGGCAACCAGTGCTTTCTGGATATAGGGAAACTACCCCCATATTAATCTCATTGTTCCTATATTCATCCTACGATGAATCAAACAATTGGGCAGATGAAGGATCGGTTTCGTTTTCTAATAATGTTTGCTTACGATAAATAACTACAACAAACATTACTAACTAATCCTGTCACGTGTATATCGTTTTATTTCAAGTAGGATGAATAGTAAAGAGATGAGATTAATATAGGTACATCTTCCCTACTCAAAAACATTTGGCAGAAAATGGGGCTGAAGACCAAAAATGATAATGTGGATTTATGCATCCATAATTTGTCCAAAACTAATGTATGTTTAGCTTGTGCGTTGGCCAAAAACAAAGGAGGCCACAGCTGACAAAACTTCAACGGCTAGTTGCTATAATGGGAGTGATGCTCAGCACTCCATCAAAATCGTTAGATGTAATTCTAAATCTGCTGCCTTTGCATGAATACGTACAATTAGAAGCGGAAAGAGTATGCTAAGATTTAAACGGTTGAAAACTTTAAAATCTGGAGACTTAATCGGTCACTTGAGCATTTCCCTAAAATTTTAAAATGGGCCAGTGATGTATATGAAAGGAGGCTGGATGAAACCTGTGGAAAACTATGACATTCCTTACAATATATGTGAGACGTCACGTATAGATTGGGAAGTCGGAGATCCCACTGTTCGTCGTGGTTCTATAAAAAAAATTACAGATGGTTGATAAATTGGAACAAAATTGGGATCAGGAATCTTCGGTCCTAGAGTAGATATTTCAGTGGCGATGGGAAACTATCCAACAGTATTCCAAGCGGAGATTTTTGCTATAATAAAATGCGTTAACGTTTGTCTGAAGAGGGAACATAGATTTGCAAATATTTTTATTTTTACAGACAGCCAAGTGGCACCCAAAGCGTTGAGTAATTATTAATGCACATCCAAACTTGCCTGGGAATGCATTCTTTCACTGCGAAAGATGTGCCCAGAGAACTCCGTAAATTTATTCTGAGTTCCGGGACACTGTGGCATTGAAGGTAAAGAAAGGACAGACGAGCTTGATAAACAAGGTTCAAATGCACTGTTTATTGGCCCAGAACCACTCTGCGGTATATAAAATGCCATATACTGTGTCATAAAAATGGAACTAAAATCTTGGGAAGCACAAAGCTTGATGACCAACTGGTTGGTCGCCACAAAATGTGTTCAATCGCAGAGGTTTATAATTCCAAATGGCAGAATCAGTAAAAAGCTCTTGATGCTCAATAAGAGAGTTCTTTGTACCTATACTGACCAAGTAACCATACACTGACCGAGTAGATATCATTTGAAAAGCGTTGGCCAGGTGCAGAATGGTATCTGTCGTTTCTGTAACAGTGGACGTGAAACCTCGGAACATCTGCTCTAGAGTTGTGATGCGTTATACAAGCGCAGATTTGAATTTCTTTACAATGGCTATATGCAACCCAAAGAAATTTGGACTGCGAATCCTGGAAAGGTGGTGGGGTTTAAAAACTCAATGTTGCCTGACTGGGAGAAGACGCATCTTAGGCTTTCCACTTGACAAATGGTGATCAACCACAAAATACCACAAAAGTTCAAGTCAGTGGACGCAGTGGTTCTACGTCCCAACAACAACAAAATCCAAAAATAATATGCAGCATATGAAACGTATTTCATTATAATTATAGTGATTGAGAGTGTTTACCAGTAAATTTCCAATTAAGTATTTTTTTCACTAAATTATGACTTATTTTTAGTCTAAACCAATCGAACAGATAGTGCTATGGATAATTAATAAAAATGAACGAATAATTTGTAACACAATTCTCGAGTACTTTTTCAAATAGACGTATCTGATTTTGTAAACAAAGAGGGGAAGTAAGATTCAAACGTTAAATTCTTGAAACCCTTAGTACTTTGATGCAAACTAGGCCCACCAACACAAGGAATAATATTTTCCTAACATGATGCTGATGCTACTTTCCGTGAGGGTGCTGAGAGTTTTGAAAAATTTACGTTTGAATCTTACTTCCCCTCTTTGTTTACAAAATCAGATACGTCTGTTTGAAAAAGTACTCGAGAATTGTTATTTGATATGTTATATGGTTCCCATTATGCCCGTAGTGTTTGTTCCTTTCAAATATGTTTAGTGAACTCAATTTTTTGTAATGTGGTCGTTAACATATATACCAATATCATTCTCGATCTCGTCGGCAGTCTGATTCTCAAACCATGCCTTCATTAAACAAGAACGAAATTTAGAAAAATACAGAATAATGTACTAATGCAGCATACGAACGTGCATCTTTAAAGTGTGATTTAATTTTTCGATGCTCAAGCCATTTTGATTTCAATTAAAGTTGATTGTCTTAGCAAATTGATAACAACTGACCCCTTTGGTAAGGATAAGTTGAAAAAAACAAGAAAATAAATTCAACCACACACACACACACACACACACACACACACACACACACACACACACACACACACACACACACACACACACACACACACACACACACACACAATATATTTTTCACTAATTTTTTCTTGTCTGAGATAAATTACGGCTCGTGTTATATTCATCATGGAATTCTCGACGCAAACGTCATTCAAGTGAACAAAGGAAATAGAAATTGCTTATAATTTTCAATTCACATTGTTTTGATAGATAAAACAACATATTTTACGGATTTCGATCACGCGTTGAATTATTTTTGTTTTTTTTTGTATAAGATGACATGTTTTAAACATCATGCTGGGGCTTCCGTAGAAGTGAAGAAAATATCAGTAACTTGAAGGGCATATTCTTTCAAACATCGCTTATCTGTTTATAGATTTATATATTAGGAAACCAAAATTTGTTCGTCACATTATAATTACATACACCCTTCCTTTAGCAGTATTAAATAGTAACAAAACTTGTTAGCCAATTGTACAATTGTGTTCACTGATAATAGCACTGATAATTGCACTTCTTCAGACCCTCAAACGGCGTGGGACACATAAAAATCTAGAGATAATAGGTATAGATTTGCAAGTAACGTGTCACAATTTTCAATGTTTTATTTCAGTTCAACTATTTTTTTTCTTTTCTTTTTTTATATATTACACAGTAATCAGTGACAATCTTACTACATATCTCTTTACATTGCCCTTTAAACTCTTTGTTCAAGTTGATAAAAAAAAGGTTGCATTCCTTTGAAAAGTATTAATTAAAACTAGTAGAGTATCCTACCTAATTCAAATTATTAAATCTTTTTAAATTTACACTCACCAGCGATAGTCAGGCATTATTTTTTTTGCATGCGGAATACACTTTAACCTCTAATTAGCTATAGCACACTTCCAGTTTGAATCAACCATTGTTCCATATTTTTAAAACATTCATCGTACTACTTGAAGCACTCTCAAACCCTCCCTTCATCTCTATCTAACTGAACTTAAGTCATTGCCAAAGTATTTGTCGATCTTTCCCTATCACGCTTCTAACCAAGTATAAAACTGGGGCCTCATTGATGATGTTGGAACGAATCGTTTTTCGTATGAACGCATGTACGAAAACAATCGCTTCGACTTAGATCGTCAATGTGGCCGCTGTTGACTATATCTAGTATCTATAAGTAATAATGAAACTTCGTTTATGGTCAAACATATTTGCTGATTTTCGTATTTTCCTGTTTTGCCTGACGTTTCCATGTGAATTGATAAATAAAAACGCGCTACCACGAAAATCACTACCACCACAGAACAACTGGATCGCATCGAGGAGGGTATGGATCAGATCAACGCGGACATGCGAGAAGCCGAGAAAAATCTCAGTGGAATGGAAAAATGCTGTGGCATTTGTGTATTGCCGTGCAATAAGTATGAACTTTGGCCATCCTTAAATTTTCTACCTACACCCTAGATGCATTTAAACTAACTCACTTTACATTTTTTTTTATAATCTTGATATTTTTATCTATTAATTGCCTTAGAATATCTACGTACATCTATATCCGTAGTCGATTTTTGAACTAATCAACACATTTTTCTATTACAACCCTGCGTGCAATAACAATGACGCAAACAGGAGTGCCTCATTCAAGGAAGACGATGGCACATGGAAAGGTAACGACGACGGTAAAGTTGTGAATAATCAGCCACAAAGAGTTATGGACGACCGTAATGGATTAGGACCACAAGCGGGTTACATTGGAAGGTATTTTTCAATAATTCGATCTATTATGTTGCTAATTGATGTTTTACCAAACAAAATGCAAAAACATATAGGCGTTAAAATTACGCACAGTTTATAATAAAATTAGACACCCTTCACTATCGTACTGTGTACTGAATGTTAAAGTTATAAACATAGTCATTTGGTGCCAATTGACACGACTACTGGTAATTATTGGACTGATGCAAATTTTGAAATTGCTCCACAGTGCCTTATTGAACTTCAAATATTTATTTTGAAAACAACATCGTAAAAATTATTGTTTGTATGGAAATTACTACGGGAAACTCAAATTTTGTGTTAATATCACTCTATAAATTCACAATATCAACCAATTTTGAAAATGTTAAGTTTGTCTAAAAGAAAATATTCCAAGCTACATCTACAAATGAATTTTCTATTACATGCAAAGAACAGAAGTTAACCAGTGATGGTGATTATATCTAAGTTCCATTAACAGCCTTCAGGATACATTATTATTTCAGGCACGTGGAAGTGGAATAGAACACAATAATCAAGGCTACTATGTCACACTGCACAAAACAGTGACAGCTGCTTGATCACGCCAGACGGTTATCTACTTCTGAACTAATTAAAAACTATTTCATTTACATTTTTTAAACGATTTAAGACGAAGTAGTATAGGTAAGAAAATTCCGAATATGAATAGTTATTAAACTTTTCATCAGAAGGATTTCGTAATACGCTAGTAGACATTGAATGAAAAGTTTCCATAGTAATTATCATGAGAATTTCAACGTTCGTATGGTGTAAATTTTTAATCAGGTTAGTTCAAATTTTAGGACGGTGATTAGGATGACGATCGTTTGAGTATTGGGGAGCGAAAATTTGCAGCAGTCTAGTTGTTGTCTTCGATGACTAACTTAACTTTAGTTGGTCAACATTTTTACGCAATGCCAAGCCCAGGCATTTATTGACTCTGTTTCGGAGTTAATGTTTAAATCACGATGGCTGGGTCACACAAAAGTATAACATAAAGTGATCTTCCATATGTGAACATATATGTACGTTTGTAAAAACGCTTGGTCTAACACATTCACCCTTGTTCACGTTTACATTAAAAGCAATGAACACTTCCATACAAAAACTTCTTTTTTTGTATGACATATACGATTCGAACGAAATCAAGAATATGGGTGATTAACTTATTAACTAAGTAATTTTTGCATTCGTATATCATTTGATCATTTGATAAGGCTGCGTAAATTTCTTTTCTCCATTAACTTTCCAGAAACAAACAAACGTCAAGTATCACGCTTATGATGTATATTGTTCTGATCAGTTTGAATTCCTTAAATCGCTGAGAGTAAACAACAATCCATTTGCTGTTTCTTCTTTTTCTCCCACCACTTGAATCGAGGGAAGGAGAACACCCAGGAAACCGACCTTGTCTTTTAAGCAGCAACTTAAAGTCATTTAGCGTATTTTTTCGCTTTTATAAATTTAATTGCTAGTATCTAAAATTTTAAGGTTTATTGATCTCTCCCTTAAATTCGAAGAATAAATAATTTGAAACATGATTTCAAAATGCCACTTTCTAGTAAATTAAATAATATATATGAAAATTAAACAGAATATTCCGTTACAATGTAATTGCATTCAGAGCGGTTTCAGCACTTGAATATTTCTTTACAAAATTAGTACGCGTATTTGTATAAATGGGTTTTTCTTATTTCTAGCTAATATAAACAAAATCTAGGGATCATTTAGAATGCCAAGAGTATGCCATTAAATGTTTGATTTTTTTCCTAGTTGCATATAAGACTAGGAAAAGGGATCGTCACTATTTGATTTCCTGGATGTGTCTGCATAAGACAGCATGCTTTTTGAAGGTTTTTTTTAGTACCCTTTTGGTATGGCCAGATTTATTCAGAAATATAAATATGGAAAAATAGGCAACAACGAAAAAAGGGTGTAAATTCCAAGATGTTATATCACTTTATTTTCTTTAATTGGGCCGTTTCTAAATTAGGTCCGTTTCTTTTTCACTAAATTGTGTCTTTGGTTAAAGGAACTTATTTTATCCACCGAGGATGAGCTTGCAATAAGAAAAATATGTGTAAAACGACATAAACTCTGATGAACTGATTGTGAGCATTCCCAAAACATATTTCTTGATCAATTTACAAAACGTCTTGAAATTTAAAAATCTTAATGCATGTAAATTCGAACTGGTTAACCAAAAACGTCAGTGCAATATGATAGGTGAAGGGTGCAATCACTGTAGATACTTTCACAATGACGATAAACGGTTCCTACTCTACTGTTTCGTTTCGTAACTGCTGAGACAATGGTGCTCTGATGAACAACACATTTCGATGTTCTGTTTGATCAGAGCGCCATTGCCAACATGTCTCTAGTCGACTATGTTTCCAATAAAGCTACCGTACTTCACAAAACCGACCGTAACTACAACCAGTGTTGCTTTAATATAAGGGATGGCGTAATGTAATGTAGCATTTGAATAATTTTATCACAAAAATTCCTTTCTTCAAAGAATTACAAACGACGCACGTGAAGATGAGATGGAGGAAAACATGGGCCAAGTCAACACAATGATCGGTAACTTAAGAAACATGGCCCTGGACATGGGATCAGAGCTCGAGAATCAGAATAGGCAGATTGATAGAATCAATCGTAAGGTAAGATCTATTGGCATAACATAAGCTGATGCCTTTATATTGTGAGTGAACATGTGTTTCCCTCAAACGAGGCATGGATTGCATTGTTTACTAACACAGGGTTTTATGATGAGATAGCCCGACGAGTTTTCTACTGACTGTCTCTTCATGAAGGTGAAATTGATTTTGATCAGATTATTTATCATTCAAAATGCAATGTGTTATCAATCATTGTTTCAATTAACTAAAAAAAAACATCTATTTCATTCATTTGCTTGCGCTCCTTTGTTGACTAAAAGTTGGTTGTAAAAATTTTATTCATGCTGATTTTTTTTAATAATTGCTCAAAGTTTAGACTATATTATGCAAACATGTTTTTAGTTGTTTTTGTGTGTGCTCAATCGTTTAGACCACTTAGCTTTGTATGATCATGGTATTAGATAAAGTAACTAGGACTTCACCAGAACAAGCACTGAGAAGGATACTGGGAAATAGAGCAGAAATGGACGGTAATGTAAATGACATTGATTCTCTTCACGTTTTGTTCAGAATTTTGATTTTCTCCTATAAACAAGCCTAGATTTTATTATATTTATTTATTGTTTTTTTTTAGATTATTTTCATGCAATATTTTGCATTTATGATGCAACAAAGCAATTGATGCAAATGTTTTTTTTTCTTGTTTTGAAATTTTTGTTACACTGGTTTATGATTCCACTGCTCGAACGATTTTTCAGCACAAGTATATCTAGTCATAACCTGTTTTTTTTAATCAAAATATACTTACAAACAAAATAGAATACAACATAAACTATTGATTTTTCTTTTGTTGTTTACCTATTCTGACGTTTTCTTTTTCTTCTATTATCTGAGGCATAATAAATTAGGTACTGTACTAATAACTCTTAAGCATTTATTTTTCATCTGCGTTTATCTATCTTGATTGAATTAGTGGTCTCTTTTTGGCAATCCTGAAGATTATTTTCAGAATCTTTCAAAAATTTGCTGTAAAGTCATTTTCCGACAGATGCATCGTCAACCAAATTGAAATCTAAAATAACCGACTGCCAAATATTGTTTAGCCGCAGAGCTATACTAGCGTAAGCCGGGTATTTCATAGTTCGGAGAAGTAAACACGATTGGGAATATTTAGTGAAGGGCTGATATCCTGTCTTATGTACCAGTGGTACAAAATCATGAAATGGGTTTGAGGATTCAACTTAAGAAGATTCTCAAAATTCACGATCACATGTGGGTTCAAAAATTCACACCTGATGAGTAGCCGGAGAGACAGTTCTGAAAACCGATCCGAGAGTGGCACTTCATTATTCATCGTACGAGTCAAGTGCATGCAACCTAGCGCAATACCGCAGACACGGATACTGAATATGTTCCAGTTTGATGGTCAAGCCGTCGACTGAAAACAAAAACGTATCCGACAAAACCGTTATCCGATACAACGTTAGACAATCTTACGGATGTAGTCCTCACCAGGTTCCGGTAATTGTTCGGAGAAAGTTGATCCTTTGATAGCGTTTTCGCTTCAGATATTCAATGTGGGATCCCCAAGTGCATTAACCCGTTGTCTCCACTAGCACTTTCTGTCTTGACTATCTTAACATATGACTGAGCTGGCAACCTGACATATTTTTTTATCAAAATAAAACAATTGCAGTACCGAAATTCTCAGTATCAGTGTCTGAAAACAGGTTCATTAAAATGAGAATTTTGAAGCACTATGTTGGATTTTGTCATGTTTATTTTAAAAAAAAAATTAAAAAGAAATTTTCATGAGCAAGTGATCACTACCATGATGTACAATCTACTGCCGAGGATCAAGGATCGACCAGCCAGGTGTGTTACTTATCTATTATTGTTGAGAGCTGACATATTGAAGTTGTCACAGAGATCATATATCAACGAAGAACGGTTGTCATACTGTGAGAGTTAAAATCTCCCATGATCAACTGTGTGGCAGAAAGAATCAAATAAGTATCTGAAAGTTGTTTTTAGATAACAGAGGCTCTAGGAGGAATATACACAAAAGCATGGCAATGGCTTTCATTATTAATAAATGCCTGACATGCGACAACTTCAATACCTAGAATTTGAGAAAAATCCACTCTTTAGAAGCAATAACACTTTTTGAACCCCAAAAGTACGCATTCTCCACTCGAATCCTCGCGATAGAGACGAGTAATATCGAAATAAAGAAACGGAGGATCGATTTCGTAAGAGAGTCATAGATTCCTGTTACAAATCTTCGATCTCTTTTGAAAAATTATCTATCGAAGATAATGACTGTTCAATTTCTTTCCGTGCACGGATGCGACTTCGCTTCCGTTAAGCACCTTTCGGAAAACTGAATAATGTTCCCTCCTCAGCTAAGTCAGAGTCAGACTCGTCATCTGACAGACGACCATAGGAATTTGTATTGGCATTGAGGCATTGATGATGAGGTTTGTTTTGCCATTTCTGCGAATGACTACCTCTAGTCGTTCATGACTAGAGAGCATGAGGTGGGGTTCCCTTGCAGAAAATGTATTTTGGTGTATTGTTTGCACCAGGCTTCCCAATAGTACAGCCTTCTTGCTACAGCCAGTTTAAACTGCATCGACTGTCTCTGTGTGAACCGAACTGTCGCTTGCTACCGTACTTTCGGTACCCAACCCGAAATTTATCGGCAACAGGGCACGCATACATGAAAAAATGCTGTATTGGAACAGTCGGTGCTACGCCGGCTTTCCTGAAACCATCACGCTTGAAACGTAGTAAGCCGAACGGGATGTTAACTTTCCATTTTATCATGTCTTCTGCATCGTAAATTCTTTCGTTAGGACAGCCTTCCTTAAGCGACGACATTTTTTGGCTTACCCGAGTCGGTTGTCACGAGAAGGACCTCGTGAGGATGTCGGTTTCCCCCATGCTTTTGCTCATTTTCCATTACAGAGAGTTACCGTTGTTTGCGGTTAGAAATTCAGCCAGTAATTCCTTATCGTTGTTTCTATAAAGGCCTCCACAAACTGCAGCGTTTTTTAAAAAACGCATCGCGTCGGCTTGTGCGCTCTCATAAGCCGCCATGTAATCTCATCGCTGCGATTTTTTCGCCGCGATTTCGCTGCGGCGGCAGCAAAAAAACGTTGCAGTTTGGAGAGGCCTTAAGATTGTTTTTAAGTAGGTTCTATCTACCTGTAGCACTCTCTGTTGGAAAACTATATGACCCACTGACCGTGGGAGATGGAGTTGGCGATAATCAGATTTATTCTGTTTTGTACGTTAAACATATTGGGGAAAATATATTTAGGAATCTCATAAACTACTACTTAATTTTGCCGATTTAATTACTTGCTCACTATTACCATATCATACGCAATGATATTCATAGCATCAACTTATGATTGGCATAAACGACATCAATGTGAAAAATATAAATAGTTGAAACATGTGAAAACAGTTTATGAAGACACCGTAATCAGTACGCACAGTTTTGGCAAGCAAGAATTATGTCCTTATTTATTTTATGAAACCCCACTTTAGTGTTTAGAATTCTGCCACTGTGGAATAACTGGGAATAAATGAATTATGAACGAATGAAGTTGATTTTATTCAATATTTTATTTTGGTACTATTTGCGATTTATCGGTATTTCATTTGTTCGCCTTAATATAAAGTTGTTGAAAACTAGATTGCTAGTTGACGAAACAAGAATGAAAGTTATTATAATTCACTATACCTACATTGGCAGCCCTAAGTTTGCGCCTTCAAAACTGAAGAAATAATCCATAAAAAATTGAAAGTCGTTCCATAACATACGTATTTATGATCCATAAGATTCTGTTAAAAACCCATAAAAATGAATGATCCATAAAATTTATCAATGTGATTCATAATACAATTAAGCAACTAAATATAAAAAATGTACCGTTATATAGGAAATGATCGAAAAAATTGTACGCTACGTTACAAATAACGTTACGTAAATTAAGTTTAAAACTGACTGGGCACGATCAGCTTAAAATTTTATTAACGAATTAGTAGGGAATTAGACAGTGAACGGAAAGTTTCTACATAGGGTATGTGTCCCTTGACTCAGCCAAATATGCGACAAACGATTACATTTTTTACTATAACTCGTAAAGTATTGGAGCTGGAAGCGATATTTAACTAGTTATACACTTGCTTAGATATGTTCAATATGCCATTTAGTAGTATTATCATGAAAATTACACAACTCATTTTATAAAATCAGAAACTTTGGAGGGATATGGATGTAATGTCGGTCTATATGCGCCAATTGGGTCTATTCATGGATGCAAGTTCGTCCCATTCGACAGATTTGTTATTAAGTGTTGTCTTCGTACGATTTTTTTCTGATTTTCTGATTCAATGCGTTTCCAGCTGTATTCGCTCAACCCAACAAACAATTTCATAAATCAAACTATACTAAAACTGCTAAGAAACACTTAAGTGATTTTCACATATGATTAAGCGACCATTTGATAATCAAAACATTATAATTCACTCTACACAGATTTTGTTCCTTTAGTTTGTGTTATGAAGACCCATATGGAAAACTTTCAATCGAAACTCAGACATTTTTATTGTAAATTTTACCAATAACAACATTTTTACTACGCTTTCCATATAACAGGCCATAGATGGGAACGTGGAAAAAAATATGTTCCTAACATTGGGTCTATGGTTTTCTTGTTAAATCATTTTTATTTTACCTATATGACCTGTTAGTTTATAACGTGTGACTATTTTCTGTACATCTTGGCTGTATTATTCGGTTTATAGGTTACATTACTGCAAATTAAGATCATGCGAAGATCGTGTAGATAATCTGTTCAGCTTAACCAGTAAAGTCATATTGTCTAAAAAGTTGAGGAAATCCAAAATTACGCGGAAGTGAGCAACTATTAATTGATTAATAATGTCTCAACTGCTTTGAAATAAATCGGTCATCCTGATAAGAATATAATTTTGTTGATTATCGGCGAATTAATGACATTTTTGGTACATAGGCCGAATGAAGGAGCTAGGCTGACATTACATCCCGTTACCCTAGTACTTGTAATTTCGTAATAATAATTTCTAATATTTTTCTAATAATTTCTAATATTTTTCTAATAATTTCTTATCAAATGTGCTGTTCAGGACATGATTTAAAACTGTTTAACCATAGGAGAGCTAAAATTTCAAAATTTGCATCAGTGTCACAGGCATGTTACTGAATCAGAATAGTAGCGCATCTAGGGTTCAATTTCCCAATCTTTATAGACAATTTTTTTTAAAAATAGTCCCCAAAACTCAAAAATGCAGGCTATAAATCATACAAATTCGATGCCGTGAGTCACATACTTGACTTCAAAGGAACAAAAAATTGCTCAGTCTTCAATAGTTTCTGAGCACACATTTATTGAACTTATAGAAATTAAAGCATTTTTAAAATACTAAGATGCACTTAATATAACGAGCAGAAATACAAAAATTATGTGTTAGCTTATCAAGCAGTCAAAGTGGTGAAACAAAAAGCATCGCTAATGTGAACACTGGGGTCTCAGTTTGGTTTCAGTCAACGGTTGGACTCAATCCAAATTAGAACTAGACGTGTTTTGCTCAGTAGTCTGGCTCGACTGCGGTTATTCTGTAGGTTTCAACGACTTCCTGTAGAACGTGGCTACCTCAAAACTTCCAGCCCCAATACGCTCCCCAACAAACAATTCAAAGCGATTAATAAATACCCATGTTAATTAAACGTTGAATTGTAGCTGCCAGACCTGAATAAAACTGTAGCCGTTTTGTTTTTATGAATAAAAGTGTTTGAAACAGAACAAAAAGATTGTAAATGATGCCTTGTCTTTGGAAAACATGATTAGTCTTCATTTACATGAATTCTCATTTCCTATTGATGTTCTATAGTTTGAATCGGTTATGACTAGGGTTCTGATGCATGGTCTGTATCGGAATCATTATTTGTTTACTTTCCAATGAATTTACCAATTGCTAAATAATGTCGATGTGTAATAAATACAAATGAGAATTGTCGATTAAACATATTTCTTCGAATGTTGTTAAGCAGGGGATGTTGAATAGATTCTCCAATTTTGAGTAAACAAAGGCAGTTTTGATTCAAAATAAGACGAGGGTTGATAAGCTCAACAGTAGATTTGAAATTTTTTTTTAATAACTAAAATTGTTACTTGGGTCATCCACTACCACTAAACTTCCACCCGTACCATTTTCATCCGCACGGACTGCATCTGCGCGATTCCCGCTCGCACGACTTCCACCTGTGCGACTTTTACTCGCACCACTTCCACTTGCTCAATTTTCATCCGGGCCGCGAATTTTGCCCGTGCCATGACTTTCAGCAGCACAAATTTCATTCGTCACCCAGATTGGTTTCACATAAATTTCCATTTCGGAATTGTTGTAAAAATCGTCGGAAGATAATAACCGGCCGAAAACAATAAGGAAGCCCTGATCATATCGCACCAAGTTATAGTGTTGGCGACAGCTATCTGATGAGACTACCGAATCCTATTTCCATGTTCCTCTGTCCAACCCATCCCCAAAATATGTCACCTATTCTAACCTCGGGTTAACCGCGAGTATATAGCCCAACTCCTACTAATCCTACATTATAAAAAAACAATAAATTATCGGCTCCGTACATCTGACGCAATTGAGCCTCCCAGATAAGTGCAGGAGTTAAAAAATCGTTGGAAGTTGAATAAAAACCAACTAACTCAGCAGCGATCAGTTGACGAATCAATGAAAAATTGGCACTAGCCAATACTCATAACCGAATCCGCTTTCGCATTGTACTGGCACTGGTAGACATAAAACACGAAAACACGACATGAGGAACCAGAGTAAAATATCAGTGGCGAAGTCAACAATGTATTGGCAGTATGACGAAGTACATGTCGTATCTTCGCGAAATATAACGAATGAACAACCGAGGCTGTCTTAGACCATAAAACAAAATACATCCACACGAACATGCGTATTGTGTACAGTAAAAGACGGCAACGTTGCATGTCGCATGACTGGTTCACTGTGGGCTGTCGTGGATAGCTCAATTGTGAGGCTGTCATAGGGTTAGGAAGGCGACAGTCATCGTAATACTGCCGTGACGCGGTACATTTGGTATGCCTGGTCTGCACAAGCGCCATCCTCATGTTTCTCCCCGCAAATGGAGCAGCGTGCCTTATTGCCGCAATGGGAGGTTGTATGTCCCATCTGCTTACAGTTTTGGCAGATCATGACCAGAGGTACGAACAACCGAACAGGTAGTCGAAGTTTTCCCAACTCGATCACATGAAATTTACCCTCACTGTTCTATACTGTGCCTAGTTTTTACACATCGAGCATCTTGACTGAAGAAAGGAAAAGGTTCTTAAAACGATCAACCAAGCTTTTAAGCTTGTATTACACTGTTTGTCCAATAGCCAAATATTTGGCATAGGCAGCTAGACAGCTGACAGATATCATAGATGTTTGTCAGATGCCTATCTGCCTATGACAAATATTTGGCTATTGGACAAACAGTGTAATACAAGCTTTATAATGTTGGACACAACGGCCCTCAATTTATTGGGTCTCAGGCTGATGGTATACTGAAAGCGATTGGAAGCGTTCACGCGAGCGAACGTAAACCTGATATAGCCAACGCGACGCGATGCGGTGCGAACCGGCTGCCAAACGCGTCTAAGCAGCCCGAGTGGTGTTTTGACGCGCATAAACGCTAGAGGTTCTGCGGCTGGGCAGTTTTGTTACTATTCTGCTGATAGTGGTCGACAAAATGGATATCGATGCGGAAAATTTAATGTATGCATTTTGTTGCGAAAAAAAAGCGTTCAGGGTCAGAGCTAGTGGGGGTAAATGTACATTTTTCGCAAAATAGACGCCCGCTACGAAAACTGAGGACCGCACACTACCAACAGATGATAGATACAGATAACGCGGAGTATAGAAAACAGAAAGAGGAAACTGTTGTCGTATTCTTGCCGACAGTTTCAAACAGTTTAAAAATTGCATGTACCTGTATTTGATAGCTTGATTAACCACCACTGGTCAGAGCTCGGTGTTGAACTTTACTTTATAAAATGTATGAAACTTAAAGAATTTGAAACCAATGTGCCGTGAGCCTTGTTTCCACGTGCACGACCCATCTTGACACGGGAAATCTAGGATGGTTTTTAATACTACAAAACTTTTTAAATCTTTCCAAACAAAGATTCAAGATCTCAACTCTCAAATACGGTGAGCCGTCCTATGCGGAAAAAGAATCCAAGGGTTTGAAACGATGACCCTGTAGCAAGAAACCTACAGTAAAGGTAAAATGTATAATAGTTGAAGCATTAAAATTATGATCTGATTAAATTGCCTTAGAGTGACAATACGCCGTTCACAAGGGTAAATCGGTTCACGGTTCAGATCAGTCCAGTTCTTCAAAAGTCTGCATTCAAACAATCTTAACACCATGTCAAACGTATCTGTTGACATCCTGGTGTACGATTGGAATTTGTCCGAGTATTTCCTCAACTCCGGATTGAGCCGATGAAATTCTCCATCCCTTTTAATCGGTTAATCAATTGTCCCCGGGGAGGCAAAATATTCTTCGTCTGATGAATCTATCTCGAACACTGCGAAAAACAACAAAACAAGTCACCACGCAACTAAACGCGTGAAAAAACACGTTCACTATGCCATAGCTCTGGTTGCGCTTCACTTTTGATCAATTCGCTTTTCCGCAACGTTCGTTTCGCATCGCTCCGCGTCTACTATATTATCGGCCTCACCTTGATTATTAGGCTTTTTGACTTTTAATCGCCTTTCTTTTTCTAGCACATGCAGAGGAATGATGGTTTGTTTTCCCCCAAAAGATGTTTCTTCTTACTTGCACTCCTTTGATCTAAATGGCGCTGTAGCGTGCGTGCGTCAAGCTCACAAAGCCTAATTGCCATCACGGCCGAGAATCGCTTTTGTCTTGTCTGATAAACATTCAAGAGTTTAGTTTTGGGCTGAAAATAGACCACCCATGCACCAGCTGAATCAGCTCGATAGGCTCATGATCTGGTAATTTTATGAGATACCTCATAATTTGGCGGCAAAGATGAATCACCCTCTGAAAAATCATCCTTGACCGCTCAACCACTGAGGCTATTGCAAAAACACACAGATACAATGCGCAATACTAAATCTAAACACAAAAACACAAAATGAAATTGCCCAAGCAGTTAATCATAGTCAGTTCAAAATCTTATTATGTTTTTGTGAATTTTTGGGGTTTGTTTTTATAGTCGAATGTATTATTTTCATGTACAATATTGCTTTTCTTTCGACAATATAGACAATGTAACGTTTTAACTCATAGCTGAAAACCAGAAGTGTCATACCACACAGGACTTCTCCCTATCACTGGTTAGCGGATATTCTTATACTCCACCAACTGAATGTAATGTTCAAGGAGTAATTAGAAAGCAATCAGCAGATAAATTTATGTCACGCCTGTAGCTATATCATCGGCATTGACAGCGAAAATGTTTCGTCGCCGGTAGAAAACAGTAGAGAAATGTCTTGCTAGTTTTCTCATTGTCAGTTCACCTTTGTGTGTGTTCAATATAGTCATATCGAAAAAAAAGTAAAATGTCACGTAAAAATGTTAAAATGCAGTACTCATATGCTGGGGTCGCTCGCCCACTCTATTATGTACTTCCAAGTTGAAAACTATATCTCGTAACGTGAATTGTTATTTTTGAAAATGTCGAAGTTCTGTTTGCTGTTGTTTCTTCGGCATCTCAGCACTCTCGTATTCTGTCTGGATTCCTATTGGGGACTTGAATTATTTCTGCGTTGGCTTCCTGTGACTCGTCGTATAGTGTAAGTGGCCTGGAAGAGTCCTTCTATTATAATTCCAAGTTTGTTTACATTTGGAATGGTGTAATTCGGGCTCTGATCACTATTCGGTATGTATTCAAATTTCTCGTAGTTTCGCAAAATATTTCGCTTAGTACTTAAACTTCAGGATTGCATTACTGTTGGATTATTTTGGACACAGTGACAGGTTTTTTCTTTTTATTTTTAAGATTCAGATTTTCAGCCTTGAGCTAGTTTATCTCTTATTGAACACATTTTAGCAGCTGACAGCAGAAGAAAAAGTCAAACAATCTTGAAGTTATTTTTAATAAGATTGTAAACTGAATAAGTACGTTGAAAATATATCTAAGAACTGTGAATTTTTAATTTATCAACCCTGATTTCTTCATTATTATGACAAGTAGAAAAAATGTTTGAAAACCCAAGCAACAAAAATCGCAGTTCATCGCCGTTTCTGTTGAAAAGGTCAATGTACGGCTTATAATACTGTGTCATTTAGAACACAAAAATATTGTATTCGGGGCCCTGTATTGACCTATTCACGTAACTATTAGGCCGCTGGCAAGTTTGGGACTTCACTTAAGAACACAAGTAGTACTAGAGTAAAAACATTAATACTGAGAAATAGTTGAGAATGGTCGCTTTTACGAAAAAGAAAATGAACATACACCCGCTTTATTTCTGCACTATGTTTTTGCTAAAAACAGCTTTAATTCTATGCTTTCAATATTCGCTGTTATCGACAAAGGAAAAATTTAAATTTAAACTTCTTTTGTATCTCATTTTGAATAATCTGATTAAAAAATCAATGCTTCTAATTCATGCATGTGGTGATGGTTATTATACTTCTTCCAAAAATCCAGGGAGAATCAAACGAGGACCGGATAAAGGTGGCAAACGAGAAAGCGCACTCGCTGCTCAAATAAGCAGGTTACCCCAGATGTGTACATTATATCGTAACATATTGTTATCATCATTATTATTGTTATCTTAGTAGCAAAGGTTTAGTTTACATGTTTACGTTTACGTTTCGAAAATTGCTTATTTCATATAATTTAAATTAATTGATGAACGTCGTTCGTGGAACAGATCTACATATGAAAAAGAAATCTAAGAATTTAGTTTGTATTATTTATTGAAAACGTCGTATTAATAAAAACAAAAATGAACAGAAATTCCCTCCGATTGAATAATCTGATCATACCTTACAGTAGTACAACTATATAAGCTGTATACAATTGTTATTACATGAGAATTAACCTTTGTGTGTGTATGTGTAATTTCATAATTGTTTTTCAATACTTCGTTGATCGTCGTGGCCGTTTTTGTCATATGACAAACCAAAAACCAAATCGCTATTACATGTACTTTCGGCACTTTTGTGTACTGCAACAATAATCATCTGCAGGGCGATTCCAATGCGACCAGGATAGCAGCCGCAAACGAAAGGGCCCACACTCTTCTGAAATAAGTAAATCCACGAAGCATAGTAAGGCAAAGAGGTTGATGTTATTATGACTTAGTTTGTATGTATGCGCATCATGTATGTTTATGGTGAAGAAATATTTAAGATCTCTACCATGTAGGTATAAAGCTATTACGAAGTCATCAACCACAGCAAATCCGTATTATTATTGTCCTGCAGTACCGTGTGCATTCTAAGAAGAACAGAAAAAAGAGCATTGATTCAAAGTAAATAATTGATGTAATTAGCAAACAGATTTTGTTTCAAAGTAAAGAACAGCTTTTAAAAAGCAACATCTAAATAGTGATATTAAACTTTTTTTGTATCAAATTTTAAATTGAAACGTGCGAATTACATATTCCATGTTTATTGGTCACGGCAATTCTTTGAATTTTACTAAAATCTCAATATAAAACAACTTGACAAAATGTACTGCTAATGTAATCTTGTATAAAATACCAATAAAATCCGCTTGTTACAGTATACACATATACAATTAAAATATACATTATGGAAGTAACTATCAATATTTCAAATCTCAAGTAACGGAAAGGTTAAGAAATATATAATTAGCATTTAGTGAATTATAAATATTTTTTTTATAGTTTTCGTATGATTTATATAATGCTTATCGTTGTGGGTGCAATTCGATTGTTATAGTAGGAAGCAAACAAATGAAACGAACAAATGGAAGAAAATACTGTAGGAAATTAAGCACAGAAAAAAAACCTGAACAGATTGTTGAGCACTTGGTCGAAGAATTTCCAAAAATGTTGGGACCAAAGTATCTGGCCAGAAAAAAACAAGCAAAAACAAACAGTGATTCCCGTCACTAGCGCATGCATTGGTTCCGTTTTTGCGGTGTCCTGCAGTTTGGCGCTTTGTTACACATTAAATCCATAGAGATGTGCTGATCAATAATTGAAAAATATTGAACTGGTGAAACGAAGAATATGTGTTATGCTACGCTTCAGACTAAATTCGATAGTACTTGTAACAGGATATCTTGTTCTGATCACCCATGTGTCAAACTTTCTCTGAAAGATAGCCTATGTATGAAGTAATATAAGATTTAGCCTGCACGTGGTATTCGGGTGGGTCAAATTGCAATAAATGTCTTTCTTTTTTGTTATATTGGACAAAATGAAGTATACATCAATCCATTTGAGTACTACTGGAGTAAAAAAATTCTTTCCATGTTCATGCAAATTTAAAAACTTCATGTCCAAAAAATAATTATAGACATGCGTTTAGTATCGATGGTTAAATTCACTTATTTTATCCAACGCAGCAAAATTGAAGGAAGACATTTTTTGTAATCAACGTCGCCTAATAGTTCATTAACGCCATGCCAGATATTTGTTGACAACACTTAGAGAAAATTGTTACCCGTTTTTACGTTTGAACGTTTACACGCGAAATTATGCAAACATAGTTAAAAGAAAGCAATATAGGTCTACGATCCCCTGAATGTGTATTTTGCTATTGAAACCCGTGTTTATTTTACAAGGTCAACAATATTCTGCTATTTCTATTCATCAGTTTTAAAAAAAATTTTTTATAAAAACACATCGGAGTAGAATGAATCGAACTCGACTCCAATGTGCAAAACGTGTATATAAGTAAAATTTTCTTTGTCTATCCAAGAAAAACGGTCTATAATAAAAAGAAAATCGTCAAAACGAATCAACTCATTTCTGAACTGTACCAAAAGACTGATTAAAAAATTTCTCGATTTTCTTTTTTAAATTTTAGAAGTTTTTAATGGAGAAAACAGCGCAAATTTTACTTGTTGTCCACTTTGTTTTTGAACTGTTCAGTCAAATTCAACGCAACTCTCTTGACTGTATGCTTTATTTATAGCAGGTAGTTTTATTTTAATCTGTGTAAAAGTTTCGCAGTTCTTAAACCTAAGTTCTGAATTGCAAAAAAAATTGAAATGCATTGTTATTTTGACTACACTATAGCACACAAATGTTGATTTTTAACATTTTTGTCGCAACGAAGATATTTTCCATTTGTTCCCACCGAATGAAATGTTAGTAATTGAGAACAAAAATCTTACTTTCATTAAAAGGTGATAGCGGGTTTTCAAATATAACAAAAGAAACTTGAATCGCGTAACAAGTAAAAAATCAATAAGTGCACGGGTCGTCAGATATCAAAGTAAATTAAACACGTTCCAAATTATTCCTACCACTTAATGAATCGACCATTGCCCTACACATTTTCGCCATTTTTTGTTACTGTTTTCTAATGCAAACTTTATACAGTTGAATGAACAGTTTAACATAGATTCTCTTTCATCCAGGATGCATCTATAGAGCTTCCAGTTATTTATTATATATCTCTATCAGATAAAAAAAAAAGCAAAAATAAAAACAAAAGAAAACGAACAGCAACACTTTTCACAGTTTACAAGTAGCAGTGATAATTTCCACTTGCAGAGGCCACCATGTCAAAAATTAAAACTTAGCAGTCAAACAAGAGAGTTCTAGACATGTACGAACTTGTACTACGAAATGAAAAGTCCCATTAAATTAGCTTCATACGAACATTTTTCTCTGAATTTAACAAATGTGCATTTTGCAAGGGCTTTTGTAAGTAACAATCGTTTAACATGCTTTTTTTTATAGTTTTTGAGACTTATTGACAAAAAGGAAGTAATCAGTTATACCATGAATATTCGAAGCGAAAAATGATAACCATGGTATGTTTGACATTATTTGGTAGATTAAATTTATTCATGTTTCCTGCCATCTTGTTGCATACACAAGAGAAGTAAGACATTTTTTGCGATACATTTGTCATATTTCGGTTTCTCATGTCGCCTTTGAAATATGTAAACATATCGAGCATTGATATAGAATGGCATTGATACAGCACGATTTAAGGTCACTTTCGTTTCAAGCATTGTTATGTTTATTGTTGAATCTTTCGTGTCTTTCGATCACGACCTTTTGGTAAGGAACCGCAGAAATGCACTATCGGTTGGCTGCTTAAAAATTTTCACAAACATTCTTATTATACTTCCGACGTTATTGATTTTTTCACTATTCAAGATGACACAACAAAAGAATTTCAAATGTCAGTGCTAAAATCAACCTGCGATAAATTAAAAAAAAAAAAGATAAACAAAATAACCAGGGCCATTCTTTTTACCCGATACAGGTTGAAGTTGATTAACATACTCCTACTCAAACTAGCACCAGTTTTCATGGTTTAATTTAATCCAAATTACCTTTAAAATAAGGATTAAAACCTCTCAGTATTCGTGTTATGCTTGCTAAATCTCTTCATTAAAAACTCTCAGAGAAAGTATTTGAAAACTATTGTTTGAATTAATAGATGTTGTGAGATAAGATTGCAGGACCATATTTTTTTTACCTTTTAGTTACTACATATCAGCGCCAACATTTGATTAGGGCGTATCTGCTTTTGTAAACAAACACTTCGTTTGCTAATTTATCGGAAGTTGAATACAATTCCTTAAAATTGAATGTATCAGCGGATATAGATAAAGCTCCTCTTCCTTAAAGAGTGCTTAATTTGTATTTGTGACGTATTGTTCAAGAGAAAATGACTACGAAAACCATTGTTTACAAAAATAGATACGCCCTAGTCTAATGTTGGTGCTGATTTTTACTTTCTTCTTGTCAATATCTCAATGTATACTAACATTTCATTATTGGTTGGTTACAAAACACATACGTTAGTTATTTTTATGTTTTCATTATTCGCGAGTATTTATAATTTTTTATATTTTTTTCTAAGGGCGACGACAATACGGTACGACTTGAAGAAGCTAGCAAGAGGACTGGCCAGCTGTTACGAAGTTAACGTGTAAAGGTTTGTTTTAGTTGTGTATAATGAATTTATTATTTTCCATACTGAATTGTTTTGTATTCAATTTATCTCGAAACACTATATCCATCAACATGTGTATAACCGGTGGCCAATGTAAGCTTTCTATATAATAGACAAACTCTTACAGTAAAAGTATAACAAATATTGTCAACAAAAGTAAATCACACATAATTTTTATGATCCCATATGGTCATTTCACACAGTAAATAGAAACGTGATAAAATACATTGATAATATCTTTTAAGACCGACTTTTTATTTGAGAAGAAGAAATAGCCAGTTTGACACAAATGTTTTCTATAAAATTATAATTGAAATTTAATCCATTATTGAATGGGTGGAAATTGAAAACCATATCATATTCAGCAAAGAGGCAAGAAATCAGCGTAAAGCTCACTCATTTTGATTTAGTAAGACTCATTTGCCGGTTACTCGTTTTAGAGTGAATTTTAAAATATGATGATGACTGTAGCACTTGATTAACTCAACAACTTTGTATAAAACTGCATTGGTCTAACTCTAATATCTCTGGTGCTGGAGCGTATATACACGATGTATTAAATATTGATTATCAATTGATTCTTTAATTGAATACCCCGATGATTATATGCTCTAATACCATCGATAACAGAATTATAGCAATGCACTGTTCGACCTTAGGGGTTTAACAAACGCCGTATTTTGATCATATAGTATATGTTTGTGTGCAATCCTACTGACTGTTTCTATGAAAGAAACTTGTCTGCATTTCTTCGATAATTTATATGTTATCTCTATATGCAAACATTTTTAGCGCTGGATATTGATGGTGACAGCTCTATTGTATATCCAAAGATCCATTACAAGCATACCTATTTATACACGTATATTCTGAGGTCATCTTCATAAACAATAAGCCCTACATGAAAATCCTTACTTATCAAATGTTTGCACGTGTTGCTTGTCACGCGAAAAAGTTGAAATCAATCTCAACGGTCCCAATGTACATCGCAAACACATTATAATACAGCAGCCTGCAAACTCCGCTTCATACTTCGGACGATGCTCATATTTTTCGCCAATTCTTAAACAATCTATGTTGGGCACAATACTACTACTAAAACAAAACTAAGCTGATTAACTCTTTGTCCGGGTGCAGGGACGGAAGATTAAAAAACAAGAAACAGAAAAAAAAAACTACCGGCGCACAATCCATCTGAAAAAAACGCAATCCTAACACATTTTGGGAGTGAATCGTTTAGATTCACTGTGTCTTTCACAAAACACACGGAGATTTGCTAATTTCACTTTTTATTGAAGTTATATAATAACGAGATATTGTTTGATTTTTCGAAGCACGGCTTGCTGCTATCTTTTCCAAAAATATGATCATACATTATATTTTGAAATTCATCCTCTAGAACGAATTACCGACAAATGAGTCTAACAAAATCAAAATGAGTTAGCACAACAATGCGAGAAATCCACGTAGGTGCTTTTGTTGAAAATGTCTTCGTCTTCAGAACGACTATTCAATAGCTTTTGAAAACCAATTGATTTGAAAACAAATAACCTTCCAAGTGCACTGTGTCCTTGGTGCATTATTTTGTTGATTCGTTACTTCCAAACTGCTACATTTAACGTAAGCGTGAGACGGCCTTGACGTCATACGAGTAAAGGTACCTTATTTTATCGAACCGAGTTTGTCAGCTTTGGTTGGTGATAAGATTCTATTAAATCGCACTCTGCTAGCAATAATAATGAAAAAAACAATTGTGATATAAAATCGTAAAATAATTAATAACAAATTATTAGACGAACATGAACGGGAAGCAACGCAAGCTAATAGGATAGGCGTCAGTGACGGCGCAGAAGGCCTTGTTTTCCTATTTGTCAGAAAATCCTACGCCATTTTATTCTCTTAAACTAACTTAGTTGTCTGAAACGAAATTTAGGAAATAGCACACATCAAAATGTTGTTTGAATAAACGCGAAAGTAAAATTGGCGACACTACTAGGAGGACAACTAATTGTAAGAAATGTTTTACTTTATAAATTTCTGCTAAATGTGAACAATCGCGTCATGCAGAGAACGTGATTTAAAAAAAAACAATTACCTACTTCGATTGTTGCTTAGCAACGAGATAAAAAAAATCCTTTAAAGTTTCATTATCCAACGAAGAAGAAAAATTAATCTAATAGCCATTCTTTGATACCCGAGCTACTTTAAAGTATTCAACCAGGATGAAATCATTTTAGTTTTGTTTCATTTATTTAACTATCATGGCCACTGAAGTGTCGGTATAATGAAAAGTAGCTTTAGTTTTTCAATTATTGTAAGGAAATCAATTGCCGAAACATGGGCAAGAGATAATCTGTCGTTTAAATGCCTGTAATCCATTGTTTGTAGATTGGGTTCAGGCTTGTTTGACTTAAACCGAAGGCCTAAAATAAAATTGTATAATGATGGAATTGCGATTCTGTCTTATTTCGTGCCGAATATTTGTCAATAATGTGTATGCAAATTGAATAACATATAATGATGTTGATGATTTCTTCAACTATCATTTCAAATCCATTCCTGAAAGTTCAATGGTCCAAGAGTGCAACCTGTATGGTGAAACCTTTTAATGATACGTTTGGATTAATAATACAGTAACTACTGCTAAATTACTCTTCTGCCCATAAAAGCACAACAGTCTCATTAAACCAGGCTATCGAGCAAAGCTGTGACTGTTATGCTTTTATGGGCAGTAGTGTTAGTTACGCATTTTAAAATACTAGTGTCATTTTATTTGGTCGAATATCGTTTTTTTCCTTTTCCCTCCAAAACTTACTCAAGCCGATCAATGTTTAAGAGTACCCCATTTGTAATAATACCGTTCGTCATAGTATGAATAATATAAGCCATTTTATGAACTGTCGTTTGCCATAAACACACGTCTATTTCCTTGATTGAGTAAAACTCAAGCTTATCTTAAAAAGGTCTATCATGTTTCCGGAGGTTGCTAAAATACTCACAAAAAACGTCCTTCTTTTGACTGAAAATTGTTTTATTTTTCATACTATTTTAGTATGCGTATTACGGCATGCATACTAAATGATAATTATGACAACACGTTGCATATACGATTGAAAGTTTTCGGAAATGGAAATCTCTTAATAACATAATTCTATTTATAAAATGTCCTGGTTGGAACGAACCGTCTACGTTAAACATTAAATTTTTATTCAAGGCGTGTGAGTAATGTGTAGACAAATAAAAAATAATGCTTGATAGAACTCATTGATACCACATCATGCTGATAAGTTATCTAATTATTTGTAATTACATGTGGCTCTAAATCTTCATATTCAGTCGTATTTCCATGACAGTTCTTATCCTATGTTTTTAATTCTCTGTGTCATGGCAGAATTCTTCAACTTTGCTCTAAACTCATTAAAAGTATATTGATAATAAAAAACTTATACATGTATAAACTTGATCCCACCAAAACCTACCGACCAATGTTTATTTTCAAAAAATGTTTTAACTTCGAATGTTTCAAACAGAAATATCTGATTTTATCAACAATCAGTTGCTTAGGGAAATATTTCCTTTCCCGAAAGTGGTGTAGTTCGTGAGGACAGTTGAGGCAATCCGTCAATTGTGACTGTTTTCCATATCATAAACGTTGATTTAAAAGGTAACGCTAGAATTCATTCAGCCTTGAAAGGTTTATCTTTGCATAATTGCTGTTAATTTGACCTATTTTTATATTTTTATATTGAAACGAGTAGATGCAACTGGACGTTGTGTTGTTCAAACGAGTTATATCTTGAACCTCAATCGCACTTTTGCTATAGAAATTTTACGGCTAATCCCAAGCATCATACACCTGCTGAAACCATGTGTCAAACATTATTGAATACAGTTGCTCTTGGCGCAAGATTTAATGCTGCTCGATGCGAGTTTGAAATTTAGGTCGTCACCAGCAATAGATAAAAAAAAAAGTCTTAGGCAGCATTCTAAAGGATAGTATAACAAAGAAAAAAAACTTGATATATTAGAGCAAGCCATAAACAGGGCGATACTAGACAGATAAGAAAATGATATTTAACGCTTTAAGATAAATTCATCTCTTGTTGTCTTTCGAAACTCTGTGTGTGTTATAACAAGTCAAGTGAGATTGTTACACCATCCAACAAAGAACAAAACATATTACAATTTCTTACGTATATTAAATCCAGCAACCAGTTCCTGATTTGTCTTATTTCTAGCCATTTTGTTTCCTTTTCTAAGCATGAGATCCTCAAATAACACAGCAACAATAACAATCCATTTTTTTTTTTGAATCTATAGTGATCTTAAAGAAAGAAAAACTCCAATCTCTAAGTAGAAAGACGCGAATTGACTTTCACAAACTATTTTAATACTAGAACGGGAATGCTAACATAAGAACAAAACCAGGGAACGAGGTAAAATTGAAAGTGGAACTGTACAGACACTGTAAGAATCAACGAGATAAAATAAGGCACAGAATATATCGATGAATGAAATAATTTTAAATAGTATACTTGAATTGCTTTTGTGATCAGCTGGTTTTGTGTTCCCTTAAGTCGTATTCACTTAACTGAACCTATTTAAACATTCAGAATAAACTTATTTTGCTAAACTCATCAAAACAAACGATGGGTGTGTAGAAAATAATTTCGAAATAAGGTGAAATGCATAAAATAATATTAGATAAGTTATATTATTACTATGGTTGATATTTTTCAAATGTATTAATAATAAATAATAGTGAACTAAAGTAACCAATAAAAAAATTAAAATTATATCAATAGTGAGCTTATTTTTTTAACCATTATCACATCCATTATATTCCCAAATACTGCAAGACCATAGCGAACAACCGTATATTATCCGTACATTCTCAGCATCAACCGTTAATCCTTACGGCTATAAAGCAACACCATGCTGGAGGTGGCTGGGTTCGATTCCCGGTCTGGTCTAGCAATTTCTCGACTCCCTGGGCATAGGGTATGATGGTACTTGCCACACAATCATACTAATGTAAAAATGGTACCTGTCATTGAAAGCTCTGAATTAACAACTGTGGAAGTGCAATTTAGAACACTAAGTTGTAAGCAAGCAATAAGCTTGAAACGCTAAGAAAGAAGGAAGAAGAATATAGAGATTTTTCTTTACATCGCACAAGTTTAGGTGACAGATTTTTATGAAACTTTTTTCCACGTTTAGAGTTTGTGCATACATGAATGAAAACAAATTGAAAAAAAAATCAGGTTTACCAGTTTTCCCGGAAACCCAACTAAAATTTTACGATTTTCCCGGACATCACAATGTGATTTTGTCATTTTGAATGAATCCATAACTCAACAACGGAGGATTGTATAACTTTTTTTTCCTTTACTCAAGAATAAGAAGAAGAAAACAAAAGCGTCCAAGTTAATGGCGACTGACCATCGTTCTCGAACCAGCGTGGGACTCTAAGCAGTGCTGTGCACGATGGTCCTCCGGAGAGACGGGGGGTTGGTTCAGGCCCTACAGGCCATCCGTAAAATTATAAGTTCAGGAAACATACAATGTTAATACGGACCGGAACAATAGGCATAGACACGGGTGACGAAAACGGACTAACGATTGAAAACTCGCATCTTGGAACTGTTCCTCTCTCAATTTCATAGAAAGTACTCGTATTATTTCCGACTTATTCGACTTTGTAGCGCTGCAGGAGGTTTGCTGGAAAGGATCAACGGTATATAACTACGTGTTGGTTCTGGCAGCACGGACTGAGGGTGTGTCTCCACATCCTCGAACTGGTGCTCGAACTACTGTTTCTTGCCCTTCTGGCAACCCCGTTTGGCTCAGCTGCTTTCGCGAGAACGTACCCGACCTACCAATCATGGCTGGCCCACAATTGATACGTTGCGGATGCATTTGCGTTTTCCATAGGTTTTCTGTCAAATTTACGTCAATGGAACGCAAACGTATCTATTGTAGGTGACCCTTTACTCATCGTCATCATCGTCAGTCGTTACCAATTGTTCAATCTGCACCGAAGAAAATTAAATTATGTCAAAATTTGTATGTACAGGGTGCGGCAGAATATAATGCGAAAATGTTCAAACTTGAGTATTGGGTTAATTCGAGCTAGTGACTAATTTCTGTCGAAAGTGTATTTGTTTATGTTTACTTTCAAGTGCTGCATCCAAATATTCTATTTGTTTTATTGCAAATTCGTCAACATGTTCGCGAAAGAAGTGATCACCAGTTTGTTGCTCGCCCAGAAGAAGCCGAAAGAGATTGCCAAGGTGGTAGGGTGCCATTTGGCAACAGTTAACTGCATAAAAAGTCCCTGCAGGATGGTCCTAAGCAGCGGAAGCCGGGAAGCGAACGTCCGCGCTTTGCACGCACGCCGAACGTGATCAAATCGGTCCGTGCAAAAATTGTTCGCAACCCGGTGCGTTCCATAAGAAAACTTGCAAAGGAAGCCAATATTTCGGAGAAATCCATGCGGAGAATCATCAAAGAAGACCTGCATGCATCTTCCAGAGCCATAGTGAAACGCCACTTGATTACGGACCGGGTCAAGGAACTACGAGTGACTCGTTCCAAGAGATTGCTTTCCTTGTTGAATGATAATCCTGTTCTCCGACGGAAAGCTTTTCAGCATCGATGCTGTGGCCAACAGCCGCACGGACCGGTTCATTTCACCGCAGAAAATGGAGAACGTTCCGGAAAAAGTGAAATTCAAATTTCAAACCAAACATCCGGCTGGTGTCATGATGTTTGGCTTGGTGGCGTCCAACGGTTTGAAAATGCCGCCTGTTTTCATTGATGCTGGAGTTAAAATCAATATCGGTAGTGTGAAAACCCTGAAGTCAACCATAACACGCACATGGCAGTCAATGTCGAAGGACTACGTCCGAAAGGCATGCTCTGGCCTCCGGCGTCGGCTCGAGGATGTTATTAATAAAAATGGAAGACACATTGAATAAATTTGTTTAAAAGGACTTTATAAAGATAACTGCACTCGAAAATATTATTGCTATTATTGCTTGAATTAGTTGAAAATGGGATTTGTAAGAAATAGAACAAATTTTCGCATTATTTTCTGCCGCACCCTGTAGTGAACGTTTAGTTCGATTTGTGAGAACCATTTTCTGATAACACCATTGTGCCGTTGATTATAGTTTTTTGTGAAGTTGCCCAGAGCTGAACCCTTGGTGTACCTGTTCGAAGAAAAAACACACCGTAGGGTAATCGCGCCAAACTGATTGTAGACTGTCGGAACACAATTATACCTTCGCTGATCTCGATCTGATGATTTCCATCAAGGAAGGTACAATTGTCATCCATGACTTGGGCCAGATTAGGGAACGTCCATTAATTATGTCACGCAAAAAGTGACTTTTTATAACACCCCCCCCCCCCCCCCCCCCTGTCACGTTTTTTGTATGGACCTTCAAAATTTTTTGTATGGATTGTCACATTTTCCCAAACTCCCCTCCCCCCTTACTGCGTGACATAATTAATGGACTTTCCCTTACCACGAATCCCTCATCCAGCCTACACTTCGTCTGGCACCCTGTATTCCCTCCTTATCCTTTGTTATGGTATGTAGTGGTATATCGGTTCTAAATATTGACACAATAATTTTAGACGTAGGACTACGTCTGTGTTTTCAATACTGGGGTACACGTTCGAATTGCGAAAATTTGGAGCGTCACGAAAAATATATAGGTTTTGAACGTTAATAACTAAGTCATTCCACGATTGATTTCCAAAATGTTTGCACCAATCGATCGGAACATTTTCTACGCTTCGATTTAAATATTTAAAACTATTGATTTTTAACATTCAACTAATACAATTAACGCAAATAAGAAGAGATGTCTTATAATATCGATTTTTCATAGTAAATTTACCAAATGCACAGTACACAGTACAGACTTCATATTTAAGTAACGAACGTCTCCTAGGCAGCCATGAATGTTATATAAGGGGTATACCTTCGCATTTTGATTTAGGAAGATCGCAGCAAGCATTGATTATTGACATAGTGTGGAGAGAGAAATAAGAAAACCAGTGCAATGCCGAAAACGGCCATTTGCTGGTCAGAAACAATGAACCAAGCTAACGCGCATGTGCGCGTGAGTGGCTGGCATAGAATTTCAGCTGCACTCACCACGTGGTGTACAGGGAGAACTGTGGAGTTTTTTTTTCTTTCGTTGCACAATGATTGTGATTTGTCATGTTAAATTTCTTCTCGGAAGTGTTTTTTTACCTGTAATTTTCATTGTTTTGAATTTTTGCGCGAAGTACTAATTCTGTTCGGGCTGTTCCATTGGAAAAGGATGATGTGAAAATATTTGCCGAATAGCGGAGTGCTACTTTTGTAGAGACATAAATGCATCCCTAAGCATCACAGGGAAGCCGCCCAAATGAAGACTGAACATCAGCAACAATTTCCGGTGAGATCTATCTGATTATAAGTAAATTTGAAAGATATTGCTAAATACGTGCCATCCTCAAAAAAAAAAAAAAAGATTTGATGATGGAAGTGTATGCACAGTACCTATATCCATTTGATGTTTGTACTGTGTCTATGCGGGGCTTGTTGTAAGTGAAAGTGACCTCGGAATGGACGTGAGTAACCAGGCATTCTGAAATGGGTCACTGGATCCCAACAGAGCTATCACCTTCCAACTCCCGGGCTAAAAATGTTTGTCCCGGGCTAAAAATGTTTGTCGAGTCTACAACAGTTCGTTTAACTGCAAACATTTTTCTTCCATAAAAACACTGCCGGACGGTGGGCGTTGGATTGTATATACACACACCTTCGCATCATCCCGCGAGATGAACCAAGAAAGAAAGCCCAAGTTCAATTGCGAACTGTTTCTCCCCCGTCAACTAAATCCTTCCTTTTCAGGACGACCAAATTAGTTTCCCAACTGAAGAGTTCGTTTGGATGAATTTTTCTCTTGTGTTGTTTAAAATTTCCATTACCGCGCCCCGGCTGAACATGGCATTGCTTTAAACGCCGCGTCCCGGAGTAAATGACAAAGCGCGTTGAACAACCACCAATGAACCAACACCATAGCTATCTTCTACGCGTTAGAGATAGTGGCCCTCTCAACCATCGTAGAAAATACAACCGGGGCCGGATCATAATTAAGAGCCACCAAATGCTTTCTAAAGAGTGTACAGTAGAATTTTCTTGGCCCTTTTCAGGACTGACTTAAATCAATGAGCGGATGGCCCTGACTTTGTATGGGAATTAGATTGCTGCGTAGTCCTACGTCACCTTTGCGTACAACCCCATTGGGCTGTACCTTGTAGTTTTTTTGAATATATCTGACATCCACTGGTTTGTTGCTGAAAATATTAATTAGGTATTTATTAATATCCTAAATGTCCTGATAAAGCTGAAAAAGAGAGTAGATCCAAATTTGTGAAAAGAATAAAGAGATGTTTTTTCTCTCTGAAAAGCAATAGATTATTCTTAGACACGTGTTTTGAAAAGTTTTTTTTACATTCTTCAAGTTACATTTCAAGGATAGCAGTATGAGGGATCGAAGAGCCCGTTTTTATGATTTCAGAATTAAATGGCTTATCTAATCATAGTACTACAAAACAAAACAAAATTAAACATAATCCAATACTCCCTATGACTTACCATACCAATCATATTAAGACCGGGGTGGTCTCTGTTGTATACAGAAGTTATATCCATTCCATTCGGTTCATCGCTGCACCTCGCCAGCCTTGCTGTCTGCGAAGGATCCGCAGGTGGTGGGAGGCTAACATTGACTTCTCGTGAGCCTCTTCCATTCATGTATTTAGTTTTCAACGCATTGATCACAAGCCCAATTCTACTAGCTCAGCCCTAAGTCTGATGTACGTTTCCACCATCGTCTCAAAGTTACGTGCTACGATATCAACGTCGTCGGCAAAGGCAAAAAGTTGGACAGACTTCCTGAAGATCGTGCCACTCATGTCTATCTCCGCTCTTCGAATCACATCCTCCAATGCAATGCTTATGAGCGTATGCCAGTCTTTTATGAAAATAGTAGTTGAAGTTAATAAGTGCAATTTTAATGTAAATGTTAAGCTGAAATACTGAAAAACAAATTGAGCAAAATTGAGCTCCATGCTCTTAAGATAAATGATTGGGGAATTCAACGGTGATTTCAAAACGTGCTGAAATTATTAACTAAATGAGAATGCATGAAGGTGATTAACAGGTACACTATCTTCAGTCGCACCCCCTCACTTCGCTATTGTCAAATTGACAACATTGCCCAGGCTACGCCAACGAGCTTCTCCGTGTTTTAGCTGGCAGTCTTATGTGATCATGTGACTCGTGGACGCGTGAGATAGGAACTTGTGAGGTCCGGAGGTCGGTCGCGTACCAGCAGCGTTGCTGGATGAGGGGGAGCTGACCGAAGGCGTTTTTAAGGACTGCTGGAGTTGTGTGAGCCATCAACAACGCGTCAGAAGGTGACATCGGGTTTGTGGATAGAAATCGACGGAACAACTGGTTCGATGAGGAGTGTCAGAGAGTGTTTTACACGAGAAGAATACAGCTCGGGTGATAAAGCTGCAGCAAGGAACCCGTCAAAATGTGTAGCGAAACAACAGAAGCGAAGACAGCAAACTAAAAAAAACGCGAAAATTCGAAAAGAAACTCAACGCATTCTGCAAAGGCATTGTACAACGCGCCGAAATGTGTCGGGATAAGGTTGGATGTATCTTGACGGATGAACGTGAGGTAATCGAAAGATTAAAGCAGCACTACGATGCAAACCCGAATGGCGCAGAGGCGGAACATAAAGACAATAGGTGAAATAACTTTATCGGAACGGTGGATGAGGGAGATGTGCCACTTCCCACGATAAGCGAAGTTAAGGATGCTAGTTTTTTGGTTATTAGTATTTGTAATTCTAAAGCTGCAGTTTATGACTGTTTCATTTTATGATATACGTTACCCAATCTATGCCTCTAGAATGCAGCCTTGCCAAATTATTTTGAATAAATGAACTCACATTAGTTTGCACCGCTTAGGAACCTTCTAATTCAAACGCATTACAGCATAATGGATGGCCTTCGTAATACTTCACTTTTTCCAATTTCGATGATGATGTAATTTTCACTTCTTAAAGGGTGTACGGAATCAAATTGCGACACACACAAATATTCGGCAAAATTCGCCCGTTCAACCAATCATCTTCAAACTTTCAGGGAGTAAAATAAAACATGTTCTGAATATTTTCACATGTTTGTTTTATTCAATTTCAATTCCATATCCAAATGCACGAACCTTCTTCTTTACACTACTCATAAGGTCCTGAACAACATTTGGACCAACTTTTTTTTGCGTGGCAATCCATTTTTTCTTCTTATCTTCCTCCAATTTCACTTCCTTAGGATGCTTCCAAAGAGCCTGCTTCATGATAGCCCAGTACTTTACAATTGGCCGCAGTTCCGGTGCGTTCGGGGGGTTGAGATGCTTCGGCACGAAATTGACCTCCTTAGCCTTGTACCACTCCAAAACCTCTTTCGAGTAATGGCACGAGGCTGAATCCGGCCAGAAAATCGTAGGACCATCGTGTGACCTCAGAAGAGGAAGTAGACGCTTTTGGAGGCATTCCTTTAGGTACACCTGCCCATTGACCGTTCCAGTTGTCACGAATGGGATGCTCCGCTTTCCACACGAGCAAATTGCTTGCCAAATCATATATATTTTTTGGCAAACTTTGACATCTACTGCTTTCTAACGTCCTCAGGAACATCGAATTTATGATGAGCAGTGAAAAACTGGAGCCCCGGAAGCTGTAGGAAGTCTGCTTTAACATACGTCTCATCATCCATAACGAGGTAATGTGGTTTCGTCAACATCTGGGTGTAAAGCTTCCGTGCACGTGTTTTACCTACCGTATTCTGCCGTTTATCGTATAAGGCGCCTTTTGGACTTTGTACGTGTGTAGTCCTTCACGTTTTTTCGCATCTTGCACGAAAGTTTTGGTTAAATTCAGTTTCTTCACCACATCTCGAACTGAACTGTTGGGATTCCTCTTGAAAGCTTGAACTACCCGCTTGTGATCCTTAACACTATACGGAGATCAATTTTTGCCACTATTTTATTTCCGATCGATGGTCAAACGTTCGTGGTACCAATTTAAAACACGAGACACCGTAGAATGTACCATTCCAAGCTTTCTGCTGATGGCACGATGAGAAAGATCCGGATTTTCGAGGTACGTGCGCAAAATTTCTTTGCGCCGCTGCTGTTCTTCCGACTCCATCTTCGCAACGATTGCACATCTGCTAGTGAAGTTACAGCCATTTAAAAGTGGTGCAGTTTGATTCCGTACAACCTTTATATGTATCCCTACATTTAGGGTATATGTAATTATATCGTTTATTTATTTTTTTATTTTTTTAACAAGTTTATTTATTTGTTCAGGCTCAATCGAATCAACTTTACAAAACCAAGGTTTCATTTTATATACATTAAATAAATTTTAAAAATATCTAAAACTAAGTTAAAGGAATAAAACCGATTACTCGCAGTCGTCTCGAGGTAAATTGGATTTACAATTTTATGGATGGGAAAATTCAGGTGGGAATATCAGACACTTCATTAAACAATAGTTGTCTGATAACTAGAACTACAATGTAACAATTGAACGTTTTCAAATAAAAAAAAACACACACACACACACCACACACACACACACACACACACACACACACACACACACACACACACACACACGCACACACACTGTCCTCAAATATTTAACCTAAACATGTAAGTTAATCAATCTACACTCTAATATTAATGTTAGTCAAAAACAAATATATAAGTTTCATGAATTCCAGATCGCGCACAGTTACTATGTCTCGAACCGGTACATTGGGTTGATTACCTCGAGCCCGGAGGGAATCATAAAGTTCTGATCTGACTCCACGATGTTCACCACAAAACCAAATTACGTGATCTTCGTCCTGGTAACCTTGTCCACATTCACAGAGATTGCTGTCCCCCAGCCCAACACGGAACAAATGAGCGTTTAATAAATTATTATTAGACATGAGGCGAGACATCACACGAATGAAGTCTCGGCCCACATCCAATCCCCTGCCTGAACCAAGCTTTCTTCGACACCTTGGGTGTGATAGAATGTAGCCATCGCTCCAAATCTCCTTTACTCCATTTATACTGCCAGCTAACGAGTGACATCTGGCGAAAAATAGGAAAATATTCGTTGAAGGCGATAAGTCGGTCATAAATATCTCCTTCCATAGCGCCCACCTTTGCAAGCGAGTCCGTTTTCTCATTGCCCGGAATCGAACAATGAGATGGGATCCACACAAAGGTTATAATAAAAGAACGTGAAGATAAAGCACTTAGAAGACCTCTTATTTTCATAAGAAAATAAGAGGTGTGCCTTACCCGCCTGGTGGAGCGAATAGCCTCTATAGAACTGAGACTATCCGTGAAAATAAAGTAATGATCCGGTAGAAGTGAGGCAACCGTTTCTAACGAAGAATGTATTCCAGCCAATTCAGCAACAAAAACAGAACAAGGAGCTTGAAGTTTCCGAGTGGCGCTATAAAATTCATTGTATATACCAAACCTAGCGGACTCCTCTATCAAAGACCCGTCAGTGAAAAACGTCTTAGCGGAATCAACTTGGCCAAACTTTGCAGCAAATATTACAGGAGCAATCATAGCACGATGATGGTCTGGGATTCCATGAAGCTCCTGCTTCATGGATAAATCAAAATAAACCGATCTGCCGAAGTCAGAGAAGCAAACACGATTGGGAATATTCGGCGAAGGGCTGTGTTATGTACAAATGGTACAATGTCATGAAGCGAATTTGAGGATCCAACTCGAGAAGCTTTTCAAAGTTTTCGATCACCTGGAGGTTCATAACTTCACACCTGGTGAGGAGCCGGAACAATTATGAAAACCGATCCGAGAGTGGCAACATGCCTTTATATCGTTTATGATTTGGACTCTTCTTCGAATGTAGCACCCGTTGAACTTTTTGATGAACTAATGATGCGTTTACGTTGAACATACTTTTATGTGCTATTTTATTTTTACCTATGCTTAAATAAACTATCTATCTTGTGGCTAATTTTGCCAAAATTTACAAATCGAATTATTTAGCAGAGAAATGCACCTGCAAGCAAACATGTAGACAATAAATTTTGGAGTTCCATCCATTCCTCCGGTAAGAACTCTTCTTTTCAAATTACTAACTACACAATGTTGCCCCATAGCCAGTGGTTCACATTCGTATTTTAGAAGCTCACATGGTTTTTTTTTTTTCAACCGACCGATTTGCTCCTGGATTTTTATGGAGGATGAGGGTCGGCTGTGCTATATATTGAAGTATAACAGGAAAGACTTTGCGTTCAATTCGGTCATCTTTTGATTCAATGATTGCCTTGAGCCACTTCGCGAAAGCATTAAAAGTGGTACGCATCTCTTGTTCAGGAATCTTATTGCATATTTTCAGCAAAGTTGCTTTGAATTTGTCAATGCCTATTGGATTGGGGTACCTTAATGACCCAAATGGAAAAGTCAATTGGTTCACGTTTGGTGAAGAGGCCGGCCATAATTCTTTGGAGGTAAAGTCCAGCAAATTGTTCTTGCACCAGGCCTGGGTAACTTTTGCTGAATGTGAAGAAGCACAATCCTGTCGGAGAAC